>CM061045.1:83508453-83710953 GCA_030762985.1 Adelphocoris suturalis
GAGGAATTACCTAGGTAGGTAATTTTCTGTTATGGTGCGCGTCTACAATTACTTCTTTAAAAATACAAAAGTATTTGAATAGCTTTAAAATTGCATCCAAGAAGCTTCAAAAATTATTTTCAACACTGATTTTTACCAATATAATACTGCCAACACTGTTCTGAAGGGTTTATGAAATAAAAATTATCTTTTCTTCTTCTTTTCACCAAACATCTTATATAATACTGCCAACACTGTTCTGAAGGGTTTATGAAATAAAATTATCTTTTCTTCTTCTTTTCACCAAACATCTTATTTCTTGTTGTTCCCATGCCTATGCACCCTCCAGGGTGCAGTACCACTAATAGTACTTGGAGTGTGATATAAATGGTATACTTTTTTCCCCATTCAATTAGATGTCCAACAATAAGAATTCATCAGAAAATTTCAAATTTTTATGGTAGTTTTCATTTAGGAACTGGCGGGTTAAGGGTTTTTTTCATACGACAAATAGAATCGAAATTAGGAGGAACTGCCTAGGTAGGTAATTTTCTGTTATGGTGCGCGTCTACAATTACTATAACCATGATTAACTTCTCAACCAAGTGACAAAAAAAAGCGGCATTGTTTACTATATCCATTTATAACATAAATAAATATACAACTACGACATAAATAGAAGAACAAGTAAGAAGAAATGCGTGATAAATCGAGAGCTTTCTAACGAATGGAGAAAGATTTTTGCCCCATAAACACTAAAGAAGTTTTATTTTCCAAGCAACGGCTTGGTTGTACGTTAAAATCATAAGAAAAAAGAAAAAATTTCGTGACACATCCGCGTAACGTTTTTCGTTAGTTAGTCCAAAGCTAAAGCATGTTCTATGATAAAAATTGAAAGTGACTAGGAGGAGAGAATTAAAAACGTCTGCCGAGGCAGTATAGCTTCTTCACATATTGTAACATGGACGTATAGAATTAGTTGAAGAACACAGAGTCGAGTTTCGGAGAAAAATTCTGGACGGCGGATGGCGTACGTATTATTTATTAAAAATAATAAACCAAAATCATGTATTATGTTTTCTCAGGTCACAATGTTGCTCAACCAAATTTCAGCTTCCTCCTCCTTCCTTCCTCTATTAGGAGAGAAATGAGCTCCCGAGATCACTCCGCTGATCACGGTGGTTTGTCACTTAGTCAGTCGTACGCAGCAGGCCTATAGACGCAGGAGTCTCCAACCTTTTTTACTGAAGGGCCACACTATAAAATATTTGAGACAAGTCAGGCCAACAATTTACTAATATTTCCCGAGCCGCTCCCCCCCCCCCCCCTCCACACATTCACGAAGTTTTGTTTCAATTAAGAGTGCTCAGTGGTGGTTATTGAGATATTGTGGGCTTAGTTTCCTAAGCAGCTATATTCCCTCATATATCTTTGTTGTTGGATATCTCAAATCATGTTCTTTTAAGATAGTTTTTTTTTTTTTTTTTTTTTTTTTTTTTTTTAAATAAATCATTCGTTTATTGAAAATAAACAAGGAAAAAAAAAGAACAATCATCTGTGGTAAGTATACGAAATTACAGGTCTGATATAGAAAAAGAAATACAACTACCGAATGCTACTCCCCCATTTGAGGAAACCCTCGTGCTTGGGGGAGGAGTCACAATTAAATAAATAGAAATTGAAGATTAGGATTGATCGAAAAATGAAATGATAAAGAATCTACATGTCTTCTTGCGACTTAATTTCAAATAAATTATAAATGGTACATTTTGTCAGGATAATATATTATGAAACTAGATCTTAGTATACTGTATTAAACTATTACTGGGGTGAGATGAATAATTTTTTCACAAGGAGCTTGAACGAAGCCAGAGATGGGCATTCTCTAATATTCATGGGCAAACTATTATAAAGTTTCGCACCACGGTACAAACATGTCCTCTGACCCGACGCAGTCAGTCGGAATGGGATTTTGATACTCCGCTTCCACGGGTATTAGAGTAATTAATTTCATAGTAAGATCCATCTTTGATATATTTATATGTAACAATAATGGTTACAATCTTGATGGTGTTGTCTAATGTTGGCACTTGCAATAAATTGAATAATTCGGCAGAACAAAATCGCTTACATTTTTAAAAGAATTTTCATTAAACATTTCTGGGTTACTACTAGAGGCTGAAGAGTAGTGATACCCACATCTCCCCATGCAGCAATATTATACGACAATACTGAATGGATCAGAGCAAAATAAAATTTCCGCAGGTTGTCTATATTAAGGAAACCCCTGACCTCCATACAAATACCCGTTAATCGTCTCAATCTACGACAAATATTAGCCACATGGTCTTTCCAATTTAGGCACTGGTCTAGCACGACGCCCAAATACCTAATTGAGCTTACTTGGTTTATAGAGGGGCAGGCACACGAAGAGTTCATGGTACATTCATGCCCGTGACATTTGAGGTAGTTAAAAATAATGTTGTAACAAAATATACCAGACCTAAGTAAGACAATTTTTAATGATTCTAATGATGATAGGCCTACTTTCACTAAAAATTTCTATGATTATTTCAAATACCCATACATTTTTAATATAACATGATGAGTTATTTTCAGTCCTGCCTTAGGTACAGTCAGGGTAAGCTTTCTGTCCTTACACCACCACAGAACAGTCCGTCCAAAACACTGATCATCGCTGAATAGCTGATCGCTGCTGGTTTACAGATAACTTAACTCTTATCGAGTACGGAAGGGACAAAAATAGAGACGATTACTGTACTCGTAGTTACCGGTAAAAGTGTTTTAAGAAAAATATATTTTCAAATAAAAAAATCTTTTATCAGTTTGTAATTTTTCCGAGGGCTGGTCAAAATTTGCTAGCGGGCCGAATGTGGCCGCGGGCCGTAGGTTGGAGACCCCTGCTATCGAGGCTCCGTACCAAATTTCAGCCTCCTAGGTCTATTAGGAGGCTAAACGACTCGCGATGAAATTCAGAGCGCACAACCTGGCGGTGAAACATGATAAGACAGAGAATTCGCCAGCTAAAAAAGCCTCTACTACACGACCGCTCCCCTGTCCGTCAACAAAGTGGCTTCTTTACCTCTCCCTGATTCGGCCTATCTGGGAGTACTCTTGTGGGTTATGGGGATCAGCTGCTGCTAGTCACATAAAGAAAAAAAAAAAAGTTCCAGTCATGCAGCATGACCGTATGAGCGAATTTTCTAAAATTATCTACTTATAATATAAATTGAACTAAAATTTGTGAGGTTTCAATAGAAAGAAATAGTTAATGTCTGCAAAATAAATGTTAACTATTAATTTTATTGCTCAAATTCGTCATATTGTCTGCAAAAAATGGTTAACTATCAATTTTATTGCTGAAAAATTTGTTCTAAATAACATTCTATTATTTAAACAAGGATATTGGATTTATTTATTTAAATTACCAACTTCATAGTTGATAAACTTTATTTGAGTGATATTCTGCTAAAAAAAATAAAAAAACCGATGTTTAGCCTTTTTTTTGTAATTTTTTGTGATTTTTTTAGTACATTTTTTGAAATTTGACCAATTTAATGGCTCAAAAATTGTTGGATCCAACGAACTCATCCTTTCATTCGAAATGCTTGATTTTTTGGCGAAGAACGAAGTTTTTATCTCAATCTAGAGAGTTATCGTCTGGAATGACATATATATATATATATATATATATATATATATATATATATATATAAAGCTTAAAAGCTCCAGGAATCTTTCAGAATGCCTCAAAAAGATTTGATGAAGAAAATTTTTAAAATTTTTATTTTAAAATTTTAGCCATGCAATAGTTTTATTTTCTAAGAAAATTCGCTAATACAAGTGACTCAAAATCGAATCCTACGTATCATTACTGGAGCACCCTGGTACGTTCGCAATTTGACCCTGCATAATGACCTAAACGTACCTACAGTACAGGAAGTTATTCGGAGCGCATACCGAAGGCTAGATGTAAAAATGTCAGGACACGGGAACACACTGATTAAGAGGGCTTGTGAACAGGAATGTCTTCAGTTACCGAATCGAGTGGCTGTTCACGATCGGGCTCCGAACGTTGTGAAAATGTCCAGTAGGTGATGAGCTACCTCTTCCGCACGTTTTGATGTCAAGGGACGAAGTATTACAAACTTCGTTAAGTGATCCTGATACACGAAAATAAACTTGTGCTGACCATCAGATTGCGACTGCATGTCTATCAAATCCAACTGGCACCTACTGTTGAAGCTGTTGCTAATAAGGGGCTTCACAACTATCCCTTTTTTTTATTTTGACAAACTTCACAGCCTTGCAAAAATATTGTCACTTGAGTATAAGATATCAAAAAGTTCCTCAATCATTACATATCTGATTATTTTATCACTCACTTGAGAAACGGGATGGATCAATTTTTCGCTTCTGTCGATTTCCTCCACGGCGTAGTGTTTTACCAACCAGTAATCGTAAGGGTTCTTTTTTCCGTCTTGTTTCACTTTTGGTTTATTATTTCCAATAATAAGCCAATGTGATCGTGTAGCAAAAAAACTTTTATAACCCCCCCCTCCCCCCCCCCCCCCCCCCCACCCCCCCCCCCCCCCCCCCCCCCTCAAACTTTGTCACTTTACGTTTCAAGGTGCGTAGAATCCAAATTTGAAATGTCCGTCCGCCGTCCGCCGTTCGCCGTCCGCCGTCCGGGCCATAAAAGGCCGAAGAATTTACTTAAAAAACCCGTTCTTTCGCACATAGACTCCATTTGGGGTCTAGTTGGTCCTAACGTTTAACCATCCCGATCGCTTTACTCGCATAGATGCTATGGGCCAAAAACGGGCGAAAAAGTGTCTTTTTCGAGGCTAGACGTGTTAGACGCACGCCTGGCACGCTTGGCAGGGGGTCACGGTGGATGGTGAGGGGGTGAGCGGGGGGTGGAGTGAGAGGAGGCGCCGCGGCACCTTGTGGTGGCTGGAGAATGGATATTTATTACTTTTACGTGTTATACCCATATAATACACCGCGGCACCATGAGGTGGGTACAGCGTTCCTTCGAGGCATGAATATATGTTTTTTTCTAGGTCATATTTGTGTGTTAATACCAATGCTTTTCCTACGCATATTTAATAACATATCCTCTCGACTTTTCGTACGTACTTAGATAATGATATTATTAAGGCAATAACTATTTGAATAGATAGAAGCTCAAATCGAGAAATATAAACATGCGTATATAATTATAGAAGTATAGGTTGTGGCAACTCGAAATAAGACACGCTGAGGAGTCTGGACGGGCCTTATGACGTACGCAAGCCAACTAAAACTATGATCAAACTCAATTGAAAAAATAATAAACCTTTGTGAAATAATTTGCAGCGTTTTTTCTCTTCAATGATCAAGATCGTATTTCGTTTTGGTCAGCACAACACTTTTATGAGCCACTTTCTCAAAGTTCAGCCTTTGATTGAATTTAATGTTAAAGTCACCCACATCCACGTTATCTTATAGAGCACTTGATGAGGAACTTGCCATGTTGAGGTCACGAACAAAACCGAGGATAACTCAGAATTGAATTGGAGGAACAGATAGGAGAAGATCCTTTTTGAACTGAATGACCCTCAACCTCTGACTCCTCAACTGACTTCTCAACGAAATCCCATTCATACTTGAACCCAATAATATATTATACACTTTCACGGCTGGCCTTCCGTTATTTTATAAAATAAACTAGAGGCCTGTTAGGGCTTGAAAAGCCCTAATCTAGTCCGTATAACAGTAGTACCTAACAGGAACCCAGCACATTATACTAACGATATAAGTCCTACCTATTTGCTGCGTTATGTGACCTGGTGCAAAGCTGAGGCGATGTTAATAAATGATTAAAAAAGAGAAAATAACGATCAAAATGAGAGTAATGTAATAAAATAAATACCACCAGTTGAGGTGGTCCTCGCCACTCAGCTGATCAGAAAAGACCCCATCATTTTCTTAATGTCCCAGAGAGTCTCCCTATCAAATTTCAACATCTTTCAGTGAACAGGAAAGATTTAGCTCAATCAGAAAAGACCCCATCACTACGTTTCTTACTTACCGACACTTTTGCAACAAGCTTGGGGCCGTGCTGATTTATATATTTCCATTTTTTTATAAAGACCTGTGGTGAAATCCACCCCCTCTGGTCAACAGCCCTTTTCAGGGCTACCAAAAAGAGGTAGGCACACCACAAAAATATTTATAAGACGTCGAATTATAACTCCGTCAAACAAAATATTTCACCAGAGAGAAAATACTAAATTCTCTCCCAAAAGTGAAATATTAAAGAATAAAGCGCAAGGCGACCTCCCCAAACATTTACTGGGCGAGAGAGATGCGACAAACATCTCGAAACAAGTCGCCTTGAATGAGAACACGCAAGGCGACCTCCCCAAACATTTACTGGGCGAGAGAGATGCGACAAACATCTCGAAACAGGTCGTAAAACTCAAGGCCGTTCAGACACCCCCGGGGACCCCGTCAAAGCAACGGACGCAGGGAAACCACCTCGAAAAACCAACTCAGCTATCATATGCACAGATACTGGGAAAACACTGTGCGAACCAATGAGATTGCACAGTAGAATTAATGAAATTAAGCGGACCAACCAGGAGGCGGCAGGAGGCGGTCACCTCCCTATAAATACCCGCTGGGAGCCCTCCGAAATTCATTCCACTCTCCGCTCTCGACGACGACACCTCCGAAGTACGAAGAATTCTACACGCTCTACGCTGACGAACCTTCTGCATTGCGAGTTCATCTCAAGAACGGCTTTCTACTGCTTTCTACAAGCCAGACCTTCTCTCCACACAGATTTCACATTGGCATCTACGAGTCCAGTGATTATTCATCCTGCTCATTGCCCAACGTAGTTCTTCTGTTAGGACGCCACCCGGTACTTCTATCGATATTCTCTTTAGACAGTACGCCCGAGGGACGTTCCGAGCCGTGTCACCCGGACTACATAGCCTTAAGCTCGTAGTCGACCGCTGGGGCGCGCCGGTAAATTACTCAGCTCCTACGCTCTAATTTACCGTCTACGGAAGTCTTTTTCAAGACTGCGAGGTAGGACCCTGCCGTCTGAGCATTGGAAAGACGCTCCGGCAAGCGAGTCCACTTCCAAAACCCTCTATTTTTCACACGTAGAGGCATCGAAACGAGCCAAAAACTCGATCATTTCGATGGAACGTCAGCCTTCTTACTTCCCCTTGCAGGGGAAGGAGGAAGGCGGCAAGGCCGGGCCGAGTGACCAACGCAGTGCGCCTACCGGCCACACGGTGAGCCCGCTGAACCAAACATCAGCGCAAGGCGCGACCCTCACGTCCGGATCGCCTTCTCACCCGACGTATTCGTTCGAGAAACTTTCGAACAAGACTCACCTACACAAAAGATCGAGCAAACCTTTCAGACTCGCTCTGAAGCCGATCTTTACGATTCAACCAAGCTGTCCGACTACCCACGATGTCCGACGCAGGCTTACACGGTCGATCCGAGTGTCAAATACACTCCAAATGCACAAAAAGCAGAGGATACTTTTCAGTACCTCAACCAAGCTCAATATATGACCCTTTCAGATGTAAATCTAAGGCCGGAATATTACAAAACGGCTCAGTACGAAACTGATCGAACCCAGCACTTGGTACACGAGCCTAGCGCTCCGCGCGGCCGCGACACGGACTATCCACCCTTCCAGCCCGCGAGATCAGTTGACCTTGGCGGCTCCGCCCGCATTCCTCGCGGGGGTGGCCTAGAAACCAACCCGCATAACCGGGATATAAATGTCCGACTTGGTCTACCAACGTCAAGTCAAACCTATATAAATCCACTACAAATGGTGACCCCGCCTTTGAACAGGCTCAACACGGAGCATTTCGTTCCCTCTTATGAAGCTAGTGGATTTCAGGGAACCACTGCGGGCGTGCGACCCCCGCCGGGCCTCTACGCCCCACATCTCACGCAACATCCCTCTACAAACAGTGGCTTTCAAGCACTTTTAGAGGAGATGGGAGATTATCAAAAACCAGTCTTCCAAAAGAAGAATATTGATCGTGCACTCGCCGAGTTCGATCAATACTGCGTGAGAAAACACATGAGAACGCAAAACGAATGCTTCTCAGCTATATACAAGTGGGTACCAGAAGAAATGAGGGAAGCTATCGACTCAGCTTACCTCACGGCGCCTCACGCACCCTACGAAGAGGCCAAACAGCGCCTCCTACGAGAATATGGGTTGTCCTTACAGGACAGGCTCCTCGCACTCGAGGACCCCGCATCTCTCGCCAAAAAACCCAGCACAAGTACCACGAGATGTACTCGAAAGCTGTTGGGTACTTTTCGGAAGCTCTAATCACTCAAAAGTGGATTGAGACTCTTCCCATCGAAGCACGAGGTATGGTCGCAGCTCAGCCTACCACGACCTCCCGGCTCGACTTAGCTGATACGCTACACGCGTACAGAGCAGAGAATACTTCTCTGAACATACGAGGAGTTGAATCTACTCCGAAACCCATCAATACTGGTTTCAAAAAGGCCCTCTCGAAACAAGCTGAGTTCAAACCTCAACCAGTGGAGAGTAAGCCTCACAAACCGACGGCCTATGTCTGTCGAAACCACGCACGTTTCGGTAACGAAACTCGCAAATGTGCAGACCCAGAACACTGCACTTGGAAGACAAACACTGCTTCCAAAACTAGCAAAAAGGCTGCGACTATAAGCCAGCCTAAACCCGGGTTTCTACCAAAAATACTCAGCAGTCGGTACAAGAAAGTACCATTCCAACCTCCGACACAGAGAGTTCGGAAAACGAATAACTGCCAGCGTATCTGAGCCTATACGCCGGCAGTCTACTGAGTATAAAAGGCTTTTTTTCAAGTGCAAACTAAATGGCACTGAATTTCTCATTGACACGGGAGCAGAAGTGAACATTCTGCCCCACAATGTCACAAAGAAATTGGGCTTGAAAATTCTCAAGTCCAACGTTAAGCTCACAGCAGCTAACGGAGCCCCTATAGATACACTAGGGCGAGCTGACACAACAATTAACATCGGCCTCGGGGACATGACCACCGAGTTTATGATCACGAAAGTTGATCTAGCGATCCTAGGTATCCCATTCCTCGAATCTTGGGATATCGGAATACGGGTCAAACACAAGTACATTTATAAAGATAAAATGAAGTGCTATGCCGATCAAAAAATAGCTGCAGTCATGAACAAAAAGTTCACTGACGAACAAATTGCAGCTACTATCCCTCACCGTGACAATACACCTCAACCAGAGGACGTGCAAATCACGAAGGACGAAAACATTCGCTCTATCATTAACAAATACAATGATAAAATGAGCAAAATTCATGGTAAATGGAAGAACAACGGGGTTTACCACCGAATAACCACGGAAGGAACTCCAGTACACTTCCGAGCGAGACCCATGGCAGGAGAAAAACGGGCTCAAGTCAAAAAGACTTTTGACGAAATGCTTTCGGAAGGCATAATTGCACCATCGGATTCCGAATGGGCATCTCCGTTACACTGTGTGCCAAAAAAAGACGGGTCATGGAGAATCACCGGCGATTACCGTTTCCTCAACGCGAAAACGAAGAAAGACGCCTACCCTCCTCCTCACATTCGCTCGTTCCAAGCAAATTTACATGATACGCAAATCTATTCAACAATAGATTTAAAATCAGCGTATTATCATATCCCGATGCACCCAGATGACGCTCATAAAACTGCGATTATTACACCTTTCGGGCTTTATGAGTTTAAGAAAATGAGCATGGGTTTGGCCGGAGCGGCTCAAACATGGCAAAGATACATGGACAGCATCATGCGAAAATTTGATTTCGCATTTGTGTATCTAGATGACATCCTGGTGGCTTCGAAGAATTATAATGAACACATGGACCACCTCCAACAAATTTTTAACAAACTAGGGGAACACGGACTTCGAGTAGGTTTTGATAAATGCATTTTTTCGAAACCTACCGTCGATTTCCTAGGTTTCACTATCTCGAAGGAAGGAATAATTCCTAAACGAGACAAAATAGAAGCCATAGAACAATTTCCTAGGCCAGTGGACGTACGAAGTCTACGCAGATTCCTAGGTATGTGTGGTTTCTACCGAGCATGCTCGAGCAAATTCGCTCACACGGCACAACCTCTGTATGACTCCATTCAGTCAAACAAAAAAAATGACAGAACACCTATCGAATGGACATCAGAGAGAGAAAAAGCTTTTAACAGCTTAAAGCAAGCAATGATCAAAGCAACATTGCATAACATTGCTCACCCACACCCTACAGCGGAGTGGAGATTAGTCTGTGACGCGTCCGACACACACATCGGAGCAGCGCTAGAACAAGAAATTACAGACAAACATGGCTCGAAATCGTACCAACCATTGGGATTTTTCAGCAAAGAGATTCCAGAACAATGGAAGAACAAAGCATCTTTCGACAAGGAAATGTTCGCCGTTTACCAAGCGTGCATTCACTGGCACAACGACTTGGACGGCAGATCCTTCCATATTTGTTCGGATCACAAGCCTCTGCTAGGCACGATGCTTAAAAAGAATGCTCATTTTTCTAAAATGAGATTAAGATGGCTAACATACATCTCTCAAATGACGAGTGACATTCGTCATATTTCAGGAGAGAGCAACGTCGTCGCCGACGCACTCTCCAGACCCTTCGATCCGGTTGAAATTCAAACGAAATCGATTTCAACACAGACGGACGAGGGTCCACCCATAGCTGAAATTTCGAAAATTACGGCTGCAATAGAATGCAATCTTCTACTGCACATTTCAAATTCACAAATTCGCTCTCCCCCTACCGCGGAGGACAAATTGAAACTCACACGAGTTGAATTCTCTCAAGGAGAAATTTGGTGTAACCTAGACCTAGGACACCCTAGACCTTATATTCCAAACGAAATAAGGGAAGAAATAATAAGCCAAATTCACAATTTGGGACACCCAGGTATACACTCTACAGTGTATAAAGTTAAACAACGATATTTTTGGCACGGACTACGTGCAGATGTCTCAAACTGGGTCCGAGCATGCGAAACTTGCCAACGAGCAAAAATCACGCGCTCCGTGAAGCTCCTTACTCCGAATTTGAAACGGCAAACAAATTTTCACACGTACACGTGGATATTACCGGACCTTTACCTTTAGCAAAAGGAGGGAAACGTTACATTTTGATGATGGTTGATAGAGCAACGGGTTGGCTAGAGGCAGTCCCTCTCAACAACATCGAAACAACCACAATCACAAATGCCTTTATCAAAATTTGGGTAGCTTCAAAGGGCGTACCTAAATACATCACAAGTGATCAGGGCACCCAATTTGAATCAGATCTGTTCAATTCCATTATGGAACGTCTCGGAGTAAAACATACTCACACGTTACCATACAAACCATCAACAAACGGTATGGTAGAACGCAGAAACAGATCTTTGAAAGAAGCTCTCAAAGCTCAGAACGAAAATTGGCTCGATGCACTTCCCAAAGTTCTACTCGCCATGCGTACGGCAGTGGACCCGGCGACTGAAACTACGCCTTTCCAAAAAGTTTACGGGATTGACGTACCACTCCCAGGAGACATTTTCGTAACTTCTACGAACCTTTCGGAACCTCTTTTCTTCCGACCTACGCATATTAAACATAATAACACGAAATATGCCGTAAACATGCCCAAAAACTTGGATACATGTACTCATGTCTATATCAGAGTGCCCACACAGCTCACCTCTCTCCAATGTCCTTACACGGGACCGTTCAAAGTAGTTAAAAGAGATAAGTTTTCGGTTACAGTGCAAATTGGCGAACATACTAAAAAAGTTCCCAAACAGCAAATCAAGCCAGCTTATACTCTACACTCGGAAGAAGCTGTATCGCAAGGACAATCTCTGTTACAAAATCAGACAGGAAGTAAGGAGAAAACTCCCCGAAAATCCGCCAGAAGGCACGTTCCCTCTACCAAATTCGACGAGAGGTGGGTAACGGCGCTCGAAACACCCCAGCCGGCGTCGTCGTTATTAACACGACGTCTTGGGAGGGCCCCTGTGGTGAAATCCACCCCCTCTGGTCAACAGCCCTTTTCAGGGCTACCAAAAAGAGGTAGGCACACCACAAAAATATTTATAAGACGTCGAATTATAACTCCGTCAAACAAAATATTTCACCAGAGAGAAAATACTAAATTCTCTCCCAAAAGTGAAATATTAAAGAATAAAGCGCAAGGCGACCTCCCCAAACATTTACTGGGCGAGAGAGATGCGACAAACATCTCGAAACAAGTCGCCTTGAATGAGAACACGCAAGGCGACCTCCCCAAACATTTACTGGGCGAGAGAGATGCGACAAACATCTCGAAACAGGTCGTAAAACTCAAGGCCGTTCAGACACCCCCGGGGACCCCGTCAAAGCAACGGACGCAGGGAAACCACCTCGAAAAACCAACTCAGCTATCATATGCACAGATACTGGGAAAACACTGTGCGAACCAATGAGATTGCACAGTAGAATTAATGAAATTAAGCGGACCAACCAGGAGGCGGCAGGAGGCGGTCACCTCCCTATAAATACCCCGCTGGGAGCCCTCCGAAATTCATTCCACTCTCCGCTCTCGACGACGACACCTCCGAAGTACGAAGAATTCTACACGCTCTACGCTGACGAACCTTCTGCATTGCGAGTTCATCTCAAGAACGGCTTCCTACTGCTTTCTACAAGCCAGACCTTCTCTCCACACAGATTTCACATTGGCATCTACGAGTCCAGTGATTATTCATCCTGCTCATTGCCCAACGTAGTTCTTCTGTTAGGACGCCACCCGGTACTTCTATCGATATTCTCTTTAGACAGTACGCCCGAGGGACGTTCCGAGCCGTGTCACCCGGACTACATAGCCTTAAGCTCGTAGTCGACCGCTGGGGCGCGCCGGTAAATTACTCAGCTCCTACGCTCTAATTTACCGTCTACGGAAGTCTTTTTCAAGACTGCGAGGTAGGACCCTGCCGTCTGAGCATTGGAAAGACGCTCCGGCAAGCGAGTCCACTTCCAAAACCCTCTATTTTTCACACGTAGAGGCATCGAAACGAGCCAAAAACTCGATCATTTCGATGGAACGTCAGCCTTCTTACTTCCCCTTGCAGGGGAAGGAGGAAGGCGGCAAGGCCGGGCCGAGTGACCAACGCAGTGCGCCCTACCGGCCACACGGTGAGCCCGCTGAACCAAACATCAGCGCAAGGCGCGACCCTCACGTCCGGATCGCCTTCTCACCCGACGTATTCGTTCGAGAAACTTTCGAACAAGACTCACCTACACAAAAGATCGAGCAAACCTTTCAGACTCGCTCTGAAGCCGATCTTTACGATTCAACCAAGCTGTCCGACTACCCACGATGTCCGACGCAGGCTTACACGGTCGATCCGAGTGTCAAATACACTCCAAATGCACAAAAAGCAGAGGATACTTTTCAGTACCTCAACCAAGCTCAATATATCCCCCTTTCAGATGTAAATCTAAGGCCGGAATATTACAAAACGGCTCAGTACGAAACTGATCGAACCCAGCACTTGGTACACGAGCCTAGCGCTCCGCGCGGCCGCGACACGGACTATCCACCCTTCCAGCCCGCGAGATCAGTTGACCTTGGCGGCTCCGCCCGCATTCCTCGCGGGGGTGGCCTAGAAACCAACCCGCATAACCGGGATATAAATGTCCGACTTGGTCTACCGACGTCAAGTCAAACCTATATAAATCCACTACAAGACCGTTCGGAATTAAATATTTATAAAGTCTCAGAAATAACTCTCCTAAATGTTAGTAACTACACTACGTTTCTTACTGACCGTGAATTGATGACAACTGTTGTTACCGCCACAGCCTAATAAACAACTCTCGTTGATAAGGACCGCCTAGAACACGATTCAAGGCGGGTATAGAGACGAACGGCGACACTTTTGCAACAAACTTGGGGCCGTGCTGATTCGAATGAGCAGTCTAACACTAAAATCGGACCGCGAAGTTCTTCACAATTTCAAAGACCGTTCGGAATTATATATAAAGAAGACTAGTTAAAGTGTCTAATTCGAGAAATTGCACACTTTAACTTAACTGGTCTCCGTAGTTATTCTATATACTAACTAGTTATTTTATATACTAACTGATTTCACACTTTAACGCTAACATATATACTTATTACCCCACATATCATAAATGTTATCAATACTTGTTATTAATTTTGTTATCAATAATTTGATTACAATACTTACGTTAATTGTTCACTAAATTACCCATTGTTAGCATTTCTATAATAGTACTGATATAGGACAGCCAGTGGGCTGCACCTTGAGCATGTAACAAGTGAATTAATCTTGGATTACTATATCAATTTGATCACAACCAAAATGTCCATAAAAAAAAAAAAAATACACTGCCAAGGAAATGGCACATGAGCTTCCTCGTGACCTTCAGTCCACTATTCCGTTCCAGTACGTCACTATTAAATTCCAGAAAACTAGAAACGGCCGGCAAATAAATTCCCGGCATGATGGGCACAATCACTGGTAGTACCGTACGATTCGTATGGCACCTCAAGGGACTCTACCGGGATCATCTCTGAAAATTTGAACAAAATCCGATAAAATTAACTAAGCTGTGACCGTAACAAAAACATCACTTTCGCGCATGCGCCTAGCGTACCGCTGCTGATGATCGCGAAGAATGTGATACGGGACCTCAAGAAACCTTGCCCGCATCATCCCTGAAAATCTGACCGAAATCCGTTCACAATTGCCTACATCATCCCTGAAAATCTGACCGAAATCCGTTCAACATTGACCGAGTTATGACCGTCACAAGGAATTCATGTCAGCGCCTGCGCAGAAGCTACCGTTGATTCGACCATGATGAAGTTGATAGGGGACCATCTAGAGCTTAACCCGCACGATCCCTGAAAATTTGGTTAAAATCGGATCAAAATTGTGGAAGTTATGGCTGTTACAAGGAAATGTGACAGACAGACAGACATACAGTCAGACAGACACGGAACCAAATTTGTTCAGGAGGCTCTGAAACGCAAAATGCGAGTGGAAATTCTGATTTTGGAGCAAAAAATTTTTTTTCATTTCGAAAGTGAAAACAAAGCTTCCGCTGCCTTGCAGTTTTGGAAGCAAAATAAATAAATAAAATAAAAATGTTGAAATCGAGGGTTTTGCGACACTCAGCGGTGCGGCCAAATGAATTCATATTATGGCACATGAATTGACTTGCATGTGAATTCCTTCAGCTGCCGTGATATCACCCATGAGTTCATCTGTCTAAATCGGGTTAAATAAAAGAACTAAGCCAATCTCCGTAGCATTGATTGGGGCAAATACGGCGGGCTCTTCCGACCATAAGAGCTTGAATCCGTGACCTCCACATTCCCGCATAGCAAGTGAACCGGTGCGGCGTTTCAACTGATGAAAGTGATATCGTAGTATTTTTTGTGATCCCTTCAGAAAGGGTCTCGTAAATGGCCTCTCTCAGGTCTTCTCTCTCTCCTGCTCGTTTTGTCTCTGTCTTCTTCTCACCTTCCGGATATCAACAGGTCAACCCCTTGGCCCTCCGGGCTCCCTTCTCTTCATCTTCAGAGGCGTTCACACCGCATCAAGGACCTCGGAGAGAACAATGGTACAACCACCACCACCACCGCCCTACCTGGCCTTTCCCCCAAACAGGTATATAACGAAGCATCCGACGTGGGTAACCACCTACCTACCTACCACAACAGCCTGCCGCTTCGTTCCTGTTTACTATTCCAGTAGTGTGCGCTCCACTTTTGGGAAGTACGATTCATCAAAACCCAGGCAGACAAGTTTGCGTGCCCAATAATCAGGAAACAGCATATAGATGTTCACACGAGTGAGGTTAGGGATTAAAAACAGCTTTGAAACTATAGCTTGCCCATTGATAACCTTGTAATCATTCAATTCATTTAAGTATGTTATTTTACAAGATATGTATACTGCCGTGTAAATACTTATGTGTCAAATACTGAGAAAAAAAGTGAATTTCGGGAATTCATGGGTCCCTAAGATTTCGACGACCCAGGAGCTAGTTGTCACAGAACTGATGTAAGTATTTGTCCTTGGTTACTCACTAGTTGGGTTTCTCACAAAGTTTGAACTATGCAGGTACTGCCGAAAACTATACGGCCAATGTCGGGTGTCTCAGGAGTACCTGCAAAATTTCAAGTCGATATTATGGAAATGGTACCATTCGATTTACCCCACTGAATAGCAAGGGAAATACTACTTTTTGAGAAATGGTACCATGTCAGCACTGTAGTGCCGTCGATCGTTCTGAAGCAGTTTAAAACCCTGAAGACTTGAAATGACTATTTATAACATGGTGGTGATGCCATGGCGCCACCGTTTCGTGCCGTGGTGCAACAAAAAACGCTGCAAATTATTACACAAAGGTTTATTATTTATGTATTAGACAGCCCTTCTACGTAGATCTCTGGTCCATAATTATTAAACGCCGCTTATAGTACCTATATTTAGTATCGGAACTCGGAGCTTCGGACCTCACAAATGGGTTCAATCCATTACAGCAGCGGAATCTCACAATTTTACGCTTTTTAATATAGTTGATAAACATAACAATTTATTACCAAGTCATCTTTCCAACACATAAAAGTGTTACCTATACTTTATATTGATATCATTTAATTGGTCAAATTTCAAAAAATGTGCTGACAAAATCACTGAAAATGGCTAAGAATCGTTAAATTGATATTTTTTAGCATAAGATTGGTTCAATAAAGTTTATCAACTATGAAATAGAACATTCAACAATTCATGTACGAAATTATGCTAAAAACTTGCACTCCATTAATTTTGTTTTAAAAAATCTATAAAATTGCAAAAATAGCCTAAAATCCAAAATCTCTTTTTGAATAGAAGAGTATCATTTAGAATACTTTTTTTTTTTTTTTTTTTTTTTCATAAAATTAATAGCTAACATTTTCTTTTCACTCATAAATCTCCAATTTCTATACAACTTGAAATATACAAAAAAAAGACACTTTTTCACCTATTTTTGGCTCATAGCACCCATGGATGTAGAGCGATCGAGCTGGCGAGAAGTTAGGACCAACTAGACCCCAAGTGGAGTCTATGTGCGAAAGAACAGATTTTTTAAGTCAATTCTAAGGCCTTTTATGGCCCGGACGGCGAACGGCGGACGGACATTTCAAATTTGAATTCTACGCACCTTGAAACGTAAAGTGACAAAGTTTGAGGGGGGGTTATAACAATTTTTTGCTATACGATCACATAGGCTTATTATTGGAAATAATAAACCAAAACTATACAGCTAATCCCGAATGTCTAAAGAGTCTACCTACCAAATTTCAAGTGGATAATTCCGAAATTGCGGCGTGTAGCGCGGAACAGACACTGACAAGTCACTTCGTCTATTAGCTTCCATTAACTTCCATAGAAAACAAGAAACAATATGATACCTAAATAATATCTATCAAAATTAATAAACTGACATTACATTGCATAAAGAGGAAATAAATAGCATAATGTTTGATGAAGAATACTATTAAATATTAGTAATTATCATGAAGAGTTAATACAATATTACTGGTTTCAAACAGAACTTGACTTGAAGTCTCTTCTTGATTGTCTATTTTTATAGATATTCATTGACTGAAATAATTGTAAAGAATCAGAAGTGAGGCGTACAGTTCAAGTGGGAGCCATGGAGATTGCCAAGAGGAAAACGTCTGTCAAGTTGGGTGGGCAGCATAGCTTCCTTACATATTGTAACATGGACATATAGAATTAGTTGAAGAAAAAAGTACGAGTTGAAATGATTGATAAGTCGCAATACGTTTGCGCATGCGCACTGATTACTATTTATGTGACGGCAATGAAAGTTATAGGGGAACGTCTTGGAGCTAGTCCGCACAATCCTAGAAAATTACATGAAAATTGGTCCATTAGTCTCGAAGTTTTGTTTGAATCGATCAATTTTAGTTTTGCGCATGCGCTATAGTTATTACTTAACCAATCGCAATATAATTCATAGGGAATTTTTCTGGAACATAATATACCCATCTACTCCCCGAGCTTGAACGAAATCAGACCAATAGATGACAAGAAACCGACGTCATAATAAATTAAGGTTTGCTCATACGCACAGACTACTATTTATGTGACGGCAATGAAAGTTTTAGGGGACCGTCTAGAAGCTATCCCGCACAATCCCTAGAAATTTCATCAAAATCGTTCCATTAGACTCGGAGTTTTGCCTGTGTCAATCGATATTAGTTTGCGCATGCGCAATGGTTATTGTTCTTCCAACCCCAATATAATTTATAGGGCATTTTTCTAGAACATATACCCAATTACTTACCGAGTTGGAACGAAATCGGACCAACAGATAATAAAAAAGTTCCAGTCATGCAGCATGATCGTATGAGCGAATTTTCGTAAATTATTGCATTGTATATTATATTCTGCTAGAAAATATGAATTTAACTATTTTTAGCTGTTTTTAGCCATTTTTTAGTGATTTTTTCAGCACATTTTTTGAAATATGACCAATTTAATGTTCTCAAAAGGTGCTGGCCAATGAACTCATCCTTTCGTTTGGAAAGCTTGATTTTATGCGAAAGAACGAAGTTTTTATCTCAATTCTATCGAGAGTTATCGTCTGGAATGTCATATATATATATATATATATATATATATATACATATATATATATATATATATATATATATACATAAAAAAGCGTTAAAATCCAGGAATCATTTCAGAATGCCTCAAAACAGATTTCGATGAAGAAAATTTTTGGAGCTATTGCAATAGCTTTATTTTCTAAGAAAATTCGCTAAAATCGACGTTATGAGAAATTAACGTTTCCGCATGCGCTACTGTTGATTTGATGGCATTGGAAATTATAGGGGACCATCTAAGAACTAACCCGCACAATTCCTGAAAATTTCATCGCAATGGGGCTGAAACTTGGAATAGTATTGGGCGTGATAAGGTTTTATCACAGACAGACAGACGGACAGACACGGAACCAAAATTGATCAGCAAGCTCTGAAACGCAAAAATCATGTGGAAATTTTGGTTGAGGAAGACGAAAATGTTTTTGACTTGGTAGTGAGGAAGCAAGATCAGTGGAAGATCGAGGTACTAAAATTTGGTTGTTCTCACAGGTTGAATGATTCGGTAAAATGTACGACGAGGTGGTTATTCCGTTATATTTTATATTTTATATTTAATAGTTTAAGTCGTACCTCAACCAGAAGGTTCATCAGCGGCACTGAACAAGGTGTCCAAAGGGGAAATTAGAAATTAACGGTAATTTAAGTTTGCGCATGCGTAGGATGACGTGATGATTTGTGTACAATAAAATAAACTGATGTTGAGTATCTACACTACAATCAGATACATCGGTACATGGATATGTCTTATTTTACTATTGTGAAATATGTGTTTTGTGTCTCAAGTTAAAAATATCTCAACTGAATTAGCTGTCAGCTGATCAGAAAAGACCCAATCATTTCAATCGTCTCTTAGTGTCCCAGCGAGTCTCCCAATCTAATTTCAACTTCCTAAGGGTAACAAGAGAGAATTTAGAAGAGCTAATAAAATCAGAGGCCTATGCATTGTCTACTGCTTACAAGTACCAACTACTCAATAGTATACCTACCACGTACCTAGTGCCTTCTTTTCACATTATTAGTTCATTATAGTTGGGTCGTTTTCATTTGCCGCTTTCATGTCCCCTACGACGAATTCTGACAATTCTTGACCAAAACTAGTGATTTTGGGGAAAAAAGGGTAGCATAAGTTGGGAGATCAACGAAGTAATAATTTGACTGCCCAAAACCCCCTTTAACCAATACACAGTGATGACGAATGAAACCTGAAATCCTGGTAACTCATGAGTCCCCTCCTACCTAACACCTAAGTAGAAGTTAGGTTGTTACGAAACAATGACAATCTAGAACTGGCCAGGGTTACTAGCTGCAGTAAGTTGGTTCCTCTTTATTTAGAGTAAGGATTTACGTTTTTATGATTTTTCCCAACCCGTGAAAAACTAGTTCTTCAGTCAGTCCCCCATATCTCTTCTCAATGGGACCTCAGGAGTGTTATCATTTTTGTGTTCAAGAAAGCTGATGGAAAATGGCGGGAAACAGTCAGATGTGAAAGTTATATTGTTCAGTTGAAGATGTGAGACTGTAGTGGAGTGCTTGGTGTTGCAGCAGTTTTTACAGCGAAATAAGCCTAAAAACATGTTGAGTATTTATATTTTTTTCAATCATGAGTGTTACACAAAGTACGAGTGTTGTTGGTGCTTAACCAAAATAATCCTATATCAACAACCATACTGCTTGGTGACAGGTTTCAAGAAGTAGCCATCCCCGAGTTTTGTCACTTCATCATCCTGTGTGACGCCATTTTTACAGGAAATTCTCATGAGTGTTACCTTTCAGGAGTGTGACCAAGGATGGGTAACACTCCTGATATTACAGTAACACTTATAGCGTAACACTCCCGAGATTTAAGCTCAATTACACTGCCTTCAACATGAATTCCGTGAAATCTGAATATTACGTTTGAACGTGATTCTTTTGTACTTACTTGAGCCCCGACAACAATTTTGCCAAATCATCCATTTTACAGAAATCAAATTTGAAATCAGGTAACACTCATGAGTTGGATATCCTGTCAAGTTAATCTTCTCTTTCATTCGCTTAGGCACTGGGTGGTGATCGGTTGGTTTTTTTCTCTCTCTCTCTTGTTTCCCCTGCTGTTCTTGTTCGGTTGTGTTCATTTCTTCCTTTTTTTTATGTACGAGATGAAGGTCCCAAACCCATTGTTATTTGCTGATCTAACCTCATTTTCGAGCACTTTCATATTTCATGTCACTGAGGTTCTCAAACGCCCCAAAGCGGCAAATGAAATGAGAATGACCCAGTTACTTAGCAATATTAGTTATAACTTAGCGTAATAAAACACCTTGACACTACAATGGCTTATGGATCATGAAATGTTGTGATAAAATGAGAGTATTCCAAAAAGTGGCGAACGATTTTCATGCTATGAAAACTAAGAGAGTTACACTTCCCTAGCAACGCATTGGTTGTACGTGAAGATCAATATAAAACCAATATAAATCAGTGTAAAGTAATGCTTACTATTTTTTCATAGCTTTCAAAACAGGAGTACATCTAAAACACCAATGCAATACTTCACAGAAATATATATAAACAAAACATGATTTTTTTCCCCAACATAATCTCCATTTAGAGACACACATTTTTCTAAACGTTTAACTCATTTTTTGATTCCGCTGAGAAAAAATGCCAGGTGATGAAAGGTGTCAGAATTCTATTGAAGCTTTTTTCGATTCAGGGTCATAATGGTGAATCCAGGATTCATCCCCAGTGACCATATTCTGCAAAAATTGGTCGCCTTCACAACATCAAACCTCCAAATTTCAAACCTAATCAATAAACTCCATGACCTCGTAGTTCCCATAGTACCTCTGAAATCCCCTCATTATCATTAGATAATTTTATATTGGTTATGGATTGTTGCCTTGTCCTTAGTAGGTTGGGTTCGTTGAGAATTTACAGGCTTCTCTGATAATGTGGTTTAGTGAAGTATGCTGAGCGCTTTCGCCCAATATATGGCCCCTTCTGAACGTATTATTTGATTAATGATCTGTATAATGTTTAAGTAAACGTTGGGATGTCACCTTGAACATCTTGGTCATGACCAGTTATGTTCGGTGATGTTACTAGGGTCAATTTTATGCTTAACCCTCGGATAGGCGCGATCTAAAAAAAAACGGCGATAGGCGCGGTGTATCATTTCGATACAATGGGTGTTAGGAGGGGAAATGGGTTAAGGGAAATAGTATAAAGTTAACCATTGTTCAAATCAATAGTTTTATTGGGCTAGCAAACAACCTGATATGTAGAGAAACTACTATAACATAGAAAAATTCAAGAAATTAAATTATGAGGTTGAAAAATTAGGTAACTAATAATTTGAGCTAGGCATAATTGTTACGTATTTCCTTATTTAGTAAACAATTTTTTGGCAACATTCTTCACCGATAAGTTTAAATCTTTACCTACCTACGTTTACAGTAAACGTTTTATGGAAAAAATACAAGTCTATAGATAGGAACTATACTCGTAAACTCAAAGGAACGAAATAATAAACCAGGAAAAAGAACGAAAATTTTAAGTAAGGCACATAATTTGTGGTAACAAACGTATGTTAGGCGAAATTTTTAGGTACCAATTTTCTTATTGAGCTAAATTTACTTTTTGGTAACAATCATTACAAATAGGTTTCAAGTGCTCTGAACACAGAAATGTTTCACAAAGTACGCAATTGTGAGTCGTCAATCTACTTTTTTTTGAAGTTTTACAGGGGTCGCATCTCTTTCGTTTTTTTTCCTGATGTGGGTTGTGGAAAAGCTCTCTCACGCAGTTGCATCGGCTGTTCCTGAGGGTGATCTTCATCACTGCCATTGACATTTTCAATCTCGTAATGTGTAAATTACCTGGATGGGCGCGGTGTATCAATTTGATTAAAAGCAGCCATAACCTATGTAGCTCACTCCTTCGACGCGTGAAGGTCAACTGATTCTGAAGACGGATTGAAGTTAGGAAGGTAGAGGGAAAGGGGCCCCCCTCCGCATGCGATAGCGGTCGTAGCAACCCTTCAAAGCCATGTTCTGTATCAATTTGATACCGCGCCTATCCGAGGGTTAAATTGAGAAAAATGTAATTTTTATGTGGAGAGACACACATAGTCTTCAATTAAAAATTAAAGCTTATCATTTCAGACAATGTGTGCCTCTCCACATAAAAATTGCATTTTCATCAATTTAAGCACAAAATTGACCCTAGTAACATCACCAAACATTACTGGTCATGACCAAGATGTTCAAGGAGGCATCCCAACTTTTACTTAAACATTATACAGATCATCAATAAAATAATTCTCTCTGTAGATGCCATATATTTGGCAAAAGCGCTCAGCATACCTCATTAAACCACATTATCAGAGAAGCCTGTAAATTCTCCACCCTTAACCAACCCAACCTGATAATTTTATAAGAAATTCCCTGACATTTCCATGATGCATCGAATTCCCTGACTTTTCCAGGCATCCTAGGTTTTACCTAACAGGCGCCCAGCCTGTATAATAAATAAAAATTAATAAATACAATTTTTCATTTTATTTTGAAAGCTAATTTTTTCCAATATAGAAGTCCGACCCTCATCAACCTACTCTGAGATTTCGTTCCAGGACGTCGGAAATCCTTATGACCAGTTACACACAAACAGACGTAGTGAGTGATAAATAGACTCACAAATAAGTGAGTTACGGAGATAACTGGAAGCTCCTTTCATGCCGATGACTTTCCTTTAAACCCTTTGTGTTTTTGGGAAAGTAGTTGACCACAAAACCGGTTGAGAATCGTGGCCGGGGCATCGGGCACCCACACAACGAGCGATTCGGTTTGGGAATGGTCTGAAACAAGTTTGTGCTTGGTTAGTTTTTCTCCTCCATTCAGTTCTGAGCCTTTCCGATCCAGATAAAAAAAGTCCAGGTCCTTGACCACTGGAAGCTTTTGACGATTCCGCCAAGCCTCTTAAGGTTGGACTCTGCATTTCGGCGTTGAGAACTTCCCTCCCGTACGGGAACGAGAGTCACTGGCAGGTAGGTTTAGGGGAGGAAATATAGGCAATTCCTCAATGTCAGTTAAACGATCAAAGTGCTTTCGCCTACATGGCGCACATTATAAGCACATTGATGGTTTTGGCATCATAGTAACTTAGAAATTACTCACATTCATGGTTTTGGCCTATTAGTTTCCAGCTTGATACAGAATTCTCACATTTAAGATAACCACTTCTTAACGAATTTTAGTGCACCTACCTATATTTTAATCTAAATCTACTATATATCCTTTGGATTTTATAGTGTGAATTTAGGGTAAACAGGTAACACAATTTGAGTCTTTTGTCTTGATACCACAATTGTTTTGATACCACAACAAAAATAATATATCAGTATAAACAACAAAGTTGTGTAAAACCATGGCTTCCTTTATTTACAAAAGATAGATTTGAAAATTTGTTTGAAAAATATTTTTAAATTGACATAAAATGAATATTCAATGATACCTCATAGAAAACTTATATTTTTGAGGTTTTGAATACTTCATACGAGTTCCGTTCTATGGATATGATGTTATGCTGATTGTACTACCTAGTTATTTTTCTTGTCACTGTGAAAAGCTGTGAATGTGTTACAAATTATCAACTTATTGATTTTGTACGGCTAAACAAAGAATGGAGTGAATTCAAGAAAAAAAGTATATTACACATTTGAAGAAAGCTCAAAGTCTGTCATTTCGTGATATTGGAGGTTACAAACATGATATTTTCGATGAACAATTCTAATCAATATAGAGCAGGTTTCTTGGACGAAGTTTGTATTCAAATTAAACAGCTTTAGTCCTCCATTCAGAATATGAGCCTTTTTTAATTTTATTACCGTTTAAAATTACTACTTTTAATTTAAAGTGGAATGGGTCAAATAGAGCCGACGCGAGTATTCCTATGATCTAAAATATTAGGAACACAATAGGAGTAAGTCTAGCCTGGTAAGTAACCTAATAAAATAAAAAATGTAAGCTGATAACAATCCTACACAAACTACTCATAATCTAAACCTACCCTGTCAAACCCCTTAGCAGGTGCTACCAACGCTCAAACAAATTTAAACTATAAATATATGGACAGGCATAAACTATTGAAATGTACCAGAACTGGCATATTTCTAAAAACAGTACCTAATCATCACCAATACCAATAATCTAGCTTCAGTATTTAACAACCTATTACAGTTCGATTAATTATACAAGACTCATATTGCATGCCGAATCCATAATAATGGCGATCAGCCACAACATGTGAGTACCAAAACAGCTATGCTTGCACCTCTTTTAATGTACCCACGCACCTATATAGCCCTATATGTATATTTAATATTTCTATTTTAGGCTGGACAATGCTAATGACTAGACTATGTATAGACTTAAATTATATGTATTACGAAACTACATATTATACAGGGTGTCTCATAATGGTTCATCACATTTCAATTAGGAATAGCTCAGCTACAAGTCAATGAAATAAGTACCATTCGAAAGAGGGGATCATCAAGTTTATTTTTCAATGCCGGTAGAGGTCTCTCGGGTGCTGCTAGAAGGCGTAGGGGTAGTTATTGCCAAGATGGCGAACGCACAACACAAAGCGTTCAGAGCACCTCGGTATGAGAACACTGAATTTTTGATATAGTATTTTACCGTTTAGTTAAACCTTATTCCTATTGATTTAAACCTTTTTTACTTTAAATTATTTTAATTAAACCTTTTTCACAATGATTTAAACCTTCATTACTTTAAATTAATCCTTTTGGTTTATTATTTCCAATAATAAGCCTATGTGATCGTATAGCAAAAAATTTTTATAACCCCACCTCAAACTTTGTCACTTTACGTTTCAAGGTGCGTAGAATCCAAATTTGAAATGTCCGTCCGCCGTTCGCCGTCCGGGCCATAAAAGGCCTAAGAATTGACTTTAAAAAACCGTTCTTTCGCACATAGACTCCATTTGGGGTCTAGTTGGTCCTAACGTTTAACCATCCCGATCGCTTTACTCGCATAGATGCTATGGGCCAAAAACGGGTGAAAAAGTGTCTTTTTCAAAAATTTGAGTGTTAGACTGACGTGCTAAAACTCCAACCTGCTCAACCACAACTGCGCAAGCTAATATTCCACGGTTAGGATAACAATGGGCAGTAGGACTTCGCAACAGAACACTTTAGGACCAGATCATGCACGACCACAACTGCACGACCTAGTAATTATTATTCTCATGCGTTAGGACAAAATTCACTCATCTCAAAATGCACAACTTTCAAATGAATGTTGATGGAAAAATATGAGTGATATGATAGTGTAAGAGTAATAGGGCGGTGAACCTCCGGTTGTGAGGTAACGAGACCTAGGGAGTAGGTCCAGGGTGGCGTGGAAAACTTCCTACACTTGTATTGCTTTCGAATTTCATGTTCCTTCGAGGCATGAATACGTTTTTTTCCAGGTCATATTATTTGTGTGTTAATACCAATGTTTTTCCTACGCATATTTAATAACAAATCCTCTCGACTTTTCGTACGTACTTAGATAATGATATCATTAAGGCAATGATTATTTTTTGAATAGATAGGAGCTCAAATCGAGAAATATAAACATACGTACGTATAAAAAGGGCATACGTAGGTATTATAAAAGTATAGGTTGTGTCAACTCGAAATAGGATACGCCGAGGAGTCTGGACGGGCCTTATGACGTACGCAAGCCAACTAAAACTACGATCATACTCAATTGAAAAAATAATAAACCTTTGTGAAATAATTTGCAGCGGTTTTAACTTTCATTTAAACCTTTTTCACTTTCATTTAAACATTTTTTACGTTGAATTAAACCTTATTTATTCCCAAGTAGGAAAATACATTTTTTAACTAAGTGAACAGATGAAAACTTTATTAACACAAGGAACAACAGGTATACAATATATAAAGACCGTCATTTGCAAAACATTCTAAGTGCCATTTCAAAAATTGTTCAGCAGACCCAAAAAACTGTTCATAGCAAAAATTGCTGCCTGGCATGTTCTTTCACATAGTGCAACGTTTGACGAATGCTTCGGGGTGAAAGTCTTGCGAAAATTGCCAGATGCATCTAATGATCGACTGCTGCAACAATCTGAGAGAGCGCATCGATGGGTGCTTGGAGCAAATCGACCACCTGGCCTCAATTTGAACGATTGAATATGTGTCTACAATAACGTCCATGGATTCATTAATAACGCTTCAAGCTACGAGGGACTACGCAAGTTAAATTTACTTTTCCTCCTCTATTCTGTGATCAAGATTTTTTCGAAATATCAGAACCTAAATTTTCTTCTTCTATTTGTGGAATTTCTTTCTTAAATAATAATTTATATATATATATATATATATATATATATATATATATATATATATATATATATATATATATATATATATATATATATATATGAAAAAGCGTTAGGTAAGCTCATTTCAGAATGTCTTGAAACCGATTTCAATGAAGAAAGTTTTGGAAATTTTTATTTAAACTTTTTGGGGCCATTGCAACAGTTTCATTTTTTACGAAAATTTTGCTAAAAGTTTCTTAAACTTATTAAAATTTGCTCAAAAATATTAATAAAACTAGCAAAAAAATATAAAAATCCAAAACCTCATTTTCAATAGCAGATTATTATTTAAAATACGTGTTTTGCTATAAAATTAATAGTTTCTTATTAAATTAAGTTTAACAATTTCCTTGCTCAAAAAGATCAAATTTCAAAACAATTTTACATTATACAAAATGATCATTTACGAAAATTCGCTCATTCCATCATGACTGAAATTTTTTCTATACGTAATCGGATCTACGTCAAGAAGACACAAGAAACACGTTGTTTCGCCACTGCCAATCTTCACAATAGTGGAATAAGAATCAAATTGGCACAAAATAACATTTTTAGAAATGGAACATTTATATAACTTCTTTTTTTTTTCTTTTTTTTGTGAGTGTTTTTGGTATTGACAAAATAGCTAGAGCCTGTGCGCAATTAAAAAAAAAAAAAAAAACGGATTCTTTTCGATCGAGTTGAAGGCTAGTAAAGCTAGACGGCGGAGGCGGACTTCAGATGGCACATTCGGTTTCTACGCGACTTGAAACGTAAAATAACCAAGTTTGAAGGGTGTTCAGAAAACCTAACCGCTAGATCAACATAATTAGTTGGTGGTTGGTTGGGCATTTGAAAAGAAAAACTATCATTATTTACTTCACCAGTATTCGAGTAATTTTGAGGTGCCCAGTAGTGTTACATATACAGGATGGTTACGCTGGTATCGTGTGGCTTTAGGTTCCCAAATGGGTGACGTTAAATGAGCCATTCTAACGTCCTGCTAATGTACCCTTAACCCTGGAATGCCCCGTGGGGTTTGTCAAACCCCAATCGCGATTTAAAGTCAGTTCATCATGTTGAATCCCGCATGTCTGGCTCTTCTCGCCCCCTTCTATATCACCCCTCACTTCTTCTCTAAAGGCTTAAGCCTTTTTCCAATTTAGTACGTTCAAGACTTCTGTGCAGTGTAGTACTTTTTTGTGCCTGGGGTTTGACAACCCCCATCCGGGAGTTAACCGCTAGTGATTTTCTCTATAGCAAGTGTTATTTTTGTGGGCGTTCCCACAGTTTTGTTTTTTGCTCATCGTTAGAAATAGCTGAAAAACGCAAGTTTTCGGATCCTGAAGACATTAGATCCATTTTGGAACAGTTGGAGGAAGATGATGTATATTTTGGCGGAGAAAATTCAAACACGGGAGATAATGTCGAGTTTCAAGAAGTTGCCTAGGATGAAGAAGCGTCAAAAGTGACAGTTTTGGAGAAACTAGTTCGATGTGCCTTTTATGAACATCATAGATCTTCAAAGTGTTGAGAACGTTGATCCTATTCCTTGGTGCCAATTTTATGTTACCTTTTCATTCTAGTTCTGGGGTTTTGTAAGTGGTATCAAACTAATCTCAGAAAATTGTTTCTTAGATTTTATTTATTTATTTATTTTTGTTTTTAAATGAAAATGTGCTAATTTTATATTGAAATTTTGTTATAATGAGGTACCTTTCTGCTACTATTTTTTCTCTTCAGAGCGTGAGGTTTGCCTTACTATTACTTTTTTCTTCATGAGCTTAGGTACCTACTTCATGTTTCTTTACATTCTTGATAACATAATAAAATTTGATTGAAGTGTAACTTATTTTTGAATTTTCTAACGTTTTTCCAAGTTGGGGTTTGACACACCCCACCGGGGAGTTAAGTGTTGGAAATCTAGCCGGGAAATTCCAGGGTTAAGGTCACGTACTCTTGGGTATGTTAGGGTGACGTTAAGGGTGCGTTAGTGGTCACCGAAAACTCTCAATACTTCAATCCCATTTTTCGGTCATGTAGAACGTTATGACGCTTACTATTTTTCACCAACGGATAGACCTTGACAAGACGAGTCCTGCAGTGTGCCTAATTCAAAAACTCTAAAAATGTTGCTTACGATACTATGCCTTGGAAGGCGTGAAGTGAAAAAAAAAAACCAATGTCAGGGAAAATACAACTTCCTTATGCAAAAAATTGGAGGTCAAGTTGTGCGGCCGACGTGTGAATCCTTCTGTCTTTCCAGAAGGTTGCCAGACTTTTCAGTCTGAGCTGTGGAGTGGAGGAGTGACTTTTCAGTCATGAAAGGGAAGCCATTTCCGGCTAACACGTGGCACGCTTCAGACCTCACTGGTATATTAGCTATGGCGCATTTTATATATACGTCTTGAAATGTGGAAACGGAACACTCGGGAAGAGAAGATGGTTGCTGTTCACATTGAACCTTCTTCATTGTCCGCCAGGGTCGCAGGAACCACAGCTTCTGAACTCTTCTACTCTACTTCTACTCTTCCGCTCTGACTCTTCTATGAGTGATTTCAACTTACGATGCGAAACCTAGCGACAGAAAAATGAACCCAAGGCGGGATCACCCGGAATAGCGGCTTGACAGGTCTCCTATTTAGGTCATTTAAGTTAGCGGAACCAAAATGGCGGAATGACAAAAAAAATATACCCAAATTTCGAGCTATTTTCGAGTTGTCAATCCGAAATCCAATCAGTCAATCCAATCAATCCGAAATTCCAGAGAAAGAACAAAAATGTATCGATCACTTTTAAGAAAGTCGGTCGCTTACTTAATGAACTTAGCGGCCAAAATTCGTTTTTTCGGTTTTAAAAATCAAGTTTTTGAGCTGGAAAATTTTTCTTTCCACTCGAAATTAGCTCGTAATTAGCTCGAAATTCCAGAGGAAGAACGACAAATTTTCGACCATTTTTAGGAATGTTGGCCGCTTACTTAATTAACCTAGCGCCACCAATATTGAAAATTGATTTTCCGGAAGAGGAAAAAAGCTCGAAAATCATACTCAACGGGGATTGACAACTCGAAAATAGCTCGAAATTTGGGTATATTTTTTTGGTCATTCCGCCGTATTGGTTCCGCTAACTTAAATGACCTCTCCAGTGTTAGTTATCGATTTTCCTTTGGCGACTACGTACCTGCTAAAAAGTCAAATAAATCGAACAGAGCGCTTTTGGATTCATATCCAAAACCAACCTACTCCAGCATACTGGTGGTAATAATGAAGGTGAAGCATGGGAAATAAAATACATTTTTGGTTTATTATTTCCAATAATAAGCCTATGTGATCGTGTAGCAAAAAATTTTTATAACCCCCCCTCAAACTTTGTCACTTTACGTTTCAAGGTACGTAGAATCCAAATTTGAAATGTCCGTCCGCCGTCCGCCGTTCGCCGTTCGCCGTCCGCCGTCCGCCGTCCGGGCCATAAAAGGCCTAAGAATTGACTTTAAAAACCCGTTCTTTCGCACATAGACTCCATTTGGGGTCTAGTTGGTCCTAACGTTTAACCATCCCGATCGCTTTACTCGCATAGATGCTATGGGCCAAAAACGGGCAAAAAAGTGTCTTTTTCTACGCGCGCACGCCTGGCACGCTTGGCAGGGGGTCACGGTGGGCGGTGAGGGGGGTGAGCGGGGGGGTGGAGTGAGAGGAGGCGCCGGCGCCGCGGCACCTTGTGGTGGGTACGGCGCCGGCGTTCCTTCGAGGCATGAATATATGTTTTTTTCGAGGTCCAAAGCTTTTCCTACGCATATTTAATAACATATCCTCTCGACTTTTAGGAGCTTACGATAGGAGCTCAAATCGAGAAATATAAACATGCGTATATAATTATAGAAGTATAGGTTGTGGCAACTCGAAATAGGACACGCCGAGGAGTCTGGACGGGCCTTAAGCTTAGTACGCACTGGGACTCAAAGAGTCGATTCATGTCGCGACGGTGCGTCCGGCCTGCGTAGATTCATTGTTCGTACGCGGCCCCGACTCAGCTCCGCGACAAAGAATCGTGTCCGCACCAAGATTGTGTTTCTTTTCAGTCCACGTCAAAATGTCGGAGGAAATTGCTCTGTGGGGAATATCTGTCGCCCTTTTTTTAATAGCGCGTAGTGCATCCGATCGCAGGAGCATTAAAAAAAGACCCAAAAGATGGTGGGTGCGCAACATATTTCACGGTGGGAATCAGCATGGGCAACAACTTCTCAACACTTTAAGAATGAATGATAGCGTAGGGTTCCGCAATTTCTGTAGGATGTCCCCGACTGATTTTGAATTACTTTTAACGAAAGTTGGCGGCCGAATTTCGAAAAAAAAATACTAACTTTCGGGAATCTGTTTCACCGGCAAACAGACTAGCTGCCACTCTACGGTTCCTAGCAAGTGGGGACTCAAGCCTGATGTATACCTTCAGGATTTCCGCGTCGGAAACTGAATATTTTTCGGCTAAATTTTTCACACTTTTGCTCTTTGACTCCCGATTTCGGTACTCCGAGAAAGACACATCCCACAAACATCGTTGGCAATGTAAATCTTCTATAAATTTCAGGGTTAAATCCGTACTCCACAACATGTCTAGGAACTACGCCAAAAACCAAATCACAATAACACAAAATGCCCGAAAACCAGGAGCTCCGATGGGTGAATCTGTGAATCACTGCGAAACGCGTCCGCACTGACACAATGTTGCGCAACATTGAGTCAAGAATCCCATTTTCGATGGGATGCAAAAGAGTCCGGAAATACTAACCCGCAACACACCGGATTCTTCGCGACAATGAGTCTACGCAGCGTAGATTCACCCGGGACGCAGCCGATATTCTCCTGAGATTCAAAGAGTCGACTCAAAAAGTCCCAGTGCGTACTAGGCTTTATGACGTACGCTAGATAACTAAAACTACGATCATACTCAATTGAAAAAATAATAAACCTTTGTGAAATAATTTGCAGCGTTTTTATAAGTAATTTCATTTGTGAAAGAATGTATTACCAATTTTAAAAAAATCGCAGTTAGACATTGACTCGCAAGAAAGGAATGGTCTTGAGTACCTTAAGTTAACTAAAAACCTTAAAAACTTAGTAAAAAGCACCAAATGGCCAATTCGGTTAAAAATCTTCAACTGTACATTTTTAGCGGAATATTACTCAAATAAAGTTTATCAACTATACCTAAACTGGACATTCAAGAATGTATGCACAAAATCGTACTGAAGAATGTCGTTGAATTTCTTTAATATGTGCAAAAAAACAAAACAATCAAAATTTTAGAAAAAGCTAGAAATCCAAACATTTTTTGAATAGCAGACCATTTTTTAGAGTGCTGCAATGCTGCATGACTTTTAATTTTAATATTATACGATCTCTTAATTTTTAATCTGAAGCGATATGTTGAAGCTCAAATTTTATTAATTTAAAATGAAAAAAAAAAAAAAATATATATATATATATATATATATATATATATATATATATATATATATATGTATATATATATATATATCTTATGTACCTATACAAACTTGTTGTTGGGACTCTTACTGGATGAATCCACTAGTCTGCAGGGTTTGCTCCTAGTTCAATTCTCAGTTGATTTTTAGCGAATTTTTGAAGACAATTAAGCTATTGCTCTCTCCTCAAAATTAGTAGAATGTGATTTTTTGAAAAAATTTTATGCAGAAATCCGTTTCAGGCTATTCTGAATCATATTCTGAAGTTTAACGCATTTTTTAATGTATGTATGTATGTATATATGTATGTATGTGTCATTCCAGACGATAACTGTCCATAGAATTGAGCTAGAAACTTCAAACAAATTTTAAAATGTTAAGGACACAAAACGAAAGTTCAAGTTCGTTGGCCAGCATGATCGGATTATATCTTCCGGTTGAAATTTTCAAAAATGTAGTCAAAAATTTCAAAATAGCCTGTTTTTTGCGATTTGTTGTGCGAAATAATTTTTCAGCATACTAACATGTGGTATATTCGGAATCAGCGTAAAATTTCCTATAAGAATATGTATCAAGTTTTCAAAAATTTCAAAGTTGAAAAATCAGTCAAAAATCGAAATAATGCCGTTCGCTAGTAGTAAAAATCGGTAATATTTGCATGAAACATTTTTATTCGTAGAATATAATTTGGAACGAGTTTATTTGCCATAAAATTGGTGGTTAACAATTTCTTTGTACTCGGAATGCACAAATTTCAAAACAGTAAGATAATATAATGTTACGATAATCTACGAAAATTTGCTCATACGATCATGCTGCACGACTGGAACTTTTTGCTAAATTCCCTGACATTTCCCTGACAATTCCAGGTTTTCCCTGACTTTTCTTCCCCTCAACCTACCTACCAGTGATACTGAGAGGCACCACCATTTGAAAGAACATCTCCCCGTGTTGATGGGGCGTTATAGGAATTACTTGTGATTGACTTCTCGAAAATTTGGTGAATAAGACTTATTCCGATATCTGCTCTCTTCGTCTACAGGCATTCCGAACCGAAATAACCTAAATAATTACAAATTCGGATCATTAGGTAAATTGATAAAGATGAGTTAGGATCAGTTCCACCACGGCACAGAGGTAAGTTTTCTTGTTAAAACGGAGAATCGGCCATTCCACGCTTGACTTTTTGGAGTTATTCAGGTATTTTTGGTGGTATTCAGTTGACACATGATACATGATTTTGGGGCATTTTTTTTCACGCTGAATTACGTGGGTGTTTATTTTATTTTATTATATATTTTTTTTTTTAGATATTCGGAATACCAACTTGGAAAAACACCGAAAAATGAAATTTTAGTACACTAGGCGCTGTGTAAAAAAGGGGGTGAATATTTCTTTCCTTACCCATATTTCTCTCCTTCTACTCCCAGTTTGCCGAGAACTTCTGTTTCTTCTCGACCCCAAAGAGTTCGACGCAAGCCTTCTCATCTAGCCGATTTCGTTCTTTACTAAAATGAGGGGCGAATGATATGATTCAAAACCCAGTTTTATTCTTTCCTAGTTACTCCCACATGTTGTTCAAACCAAGTATTTTTCTCATAAATATTGTTAGTTTCATTGTAATGTATAGCTTACGTTTAAAGTCGATTAAAGCCTCATTTCTTCAAAAGGTGTTCTACGTGTTGATCATTTCAGGGGAAAATGTGAAATTCTGGCCGTTTTTCTGATGTTTTTCGAAGTTGGTAATTACGAACATCAATGATAGAACATTCAAGTGATAACACCTTCTCCGTAAATTATTCGAGTTGTTTTGTGCTGAGAAGTGTTGTTGCTTCGGATGGATAAGATAAGATAAGATAAGATCTCGGAAATGACGGCTATGGACGAATCATTTTTGCAATGTGATGGAATGTGTGGTTACCTGTTTCATACATCATGCACAAATACTACAGCTATTGAACTAGAAACCTTTCTGGGTCTTGAATATCCTGCATATGTGTCATTCCAGACGATAACTCTTCTTAAGATTGAGATGAAGATTCCTTTATTTGCGCTAAAAACTAAAGCTTCCCAAAAGAAAGGATGAGATCGTTGGCCAGTACTTTTTAAGCACATAAAATTATGCTGAAAATGAACTTAAATTTCATTAACATTTGCTAAAAGGAGATTAAAAATTTGCCAAAAATGCTGAAACTCTAAAATCTTTTTTGAATTGCAGAATATTATTTAGAAAGAGTTTTTTAGCTATAAAATTGGTAGTTCACAATTTTAAACCCAACGTTTTCCAATTTCAAAACAATTTAAGGTTAGGATATACGACAATTTACTAACATTCGCTCATATGATCAAGCTGCATGACTGTAAGTTTTTTGAATCTATTTATGATTGATTCTTTGGGTAGGTAGGGCTACCGATTAAAAAAAATCGTGCATCGTACGCAATCTAGACCAGAGTTGGGCGTAATCGTGATTTTTATGATTGCGATTACAGTCTAGAGTTTTAGAGTTGTGATTACAATTACGATTATGATCAGCGAACGTGGAGATATGATTACATTTACAATTATGATTACATTCGTAATCACAACTTTTTTTGCCATTACGATCTAAATTACAAGTTTTTTCTTGTGATTACAGCCGTAATCTTAGTTTTTCCTATGATTACGATTCTTATGTCATTATTAGGGTGCCCGCTATTTTGAGGAAGGTGGAATTTTGATGACCTCAACCCGAAATTTGGTTTAAAATGGCAATGTTAGATCGATTTTGGTTTTTGAAATAAGTTTTTTTTTGCCAATATCGTACTTTTGAATATAACTTTTACAAACTCCTTTGCAAAATTGTGAAACTTCGTATACTCACATTTTTGGGGTCGCTGAACTCGAATATGCAGTCAAAACAAGTCGATAGCAACTTCTGATGGTTTGGCATCTCAAAATCGTCAAAATCATGTCAAAAAATGACAATTTTTCAAAATTCATTGTAAAATTATGAAAATTTGTATTTTTACGTATTTCTGTTAGAATTTTGATTTTTTGACAGCAAATTCGAGTTCAGCGACTCAAAAAACAAGAATACGTATTTCTGTTGGAATTTTGATTTTTTGACAGCAAATTCGAGTTCAGCGACTCAAAAAAACATAAGAATACGAATTTTCATAATTTTACAATGAATTTTGAAATATTGTCATTTTTTGACATGATTTTGACGATTTTGAGATTCCAAACTGTCAAAAGTTGTTGCTGTCGAGTGTTTTCTCTGCATATTCGAGTTCAGCGACACCAAAAACGTAAGTATATGAATTTTTACAATTTTACTAAAAAGTTTGTAAACTTTATATTCAAAAGTAAGATATTGGCACCCAAAAAAACGTATTTAAAAAACCATAATCGAGCTACCGGCGTAGGTTTTTGCTATGCGAAAAATCTGAAAAAAAATTCAGGGGTCATTTTTTTGACATTTTAAACCAAATTTCGGGTGGAGGTCATCAAAATTCCACCTTTCTCAAAATAGCAGGCACCCAATGATTATGAATGTATTCACAGGAAAAACTAAGATTACGGCAGTAATTACAGAAAAAACTAAGATTACGGCTGTAATCACAGGAAAAGTTATGATTATGACTGTAATTACAGGAAAATATCTGCGGTAACGGGCGTATTCATAGGGAACATCGGTTGTTACGGCCAAAATCATATTAAAAATTGGTGATAACAGTCGTAATTGCAAAAAAAGTTGTGATTACGAATATAATTATAGAAAAACTGTGATTACGAATGTAATCATAAAATGTAATCGTAATCATAATGTAATCGTAATCGCAATCATGTCTCCAGGTTTTGTGAAAATATTCGTAATTGTAGTCACGGGCCTTTCCTGTTATATCCCCACATATTTCCGTTAATTCTCTACTATTCATTCATTCTGACCTGTATGTCCAACTAATCTGTATTTTTACTAAGGGATTGACTACTTCAGAGCATATTTTATGATAGATGAGCTGTTAAATGTTTATATAAAAGTTGGGAGGCCTCCTTGTACATCTTGGTCATGACCACTTGTGGTTGGTGACGTTACTAGGGTCAATTTTGTGCTTAAAAACTTAAATTAAAGTTTATCGTTCCAGACAATGTGTGTCTTACCACATAAAAAATTGTATTTTTCTCAATTTAAGCACAAAATTGACCCTAGTAACGTCACCAACCACAACTGGCCATGACCAAGATGTACAAGGAGGCCTCCCAACTTACATATAAACATCTGTTGTGCAATTGAGAACCATTTACTTTGGCTTATTTTTTTTTTGTTGAAATATGGTATTTTCGTATGGGGAAGTGCTGGTAAGTCAGTAGGTATTGAGATCCTTGCAGGTTGCACAGAATATTATACTCAAAATAGTCCTTCGGAAGAGTCCGCATTATCCTACTATACTCCTTCACCGAGAGTTTGATGTACTCAACCTGAGGCAATTATTTTTATTTCAATCGTGCTTAATAGTATAAAAAACTGGTATTCAACCTGAACATAAATGCAGTGTCACGCATACACGTACTGCAGTATCACCTAACATTCATTTGCCTAAATTTAATACAGAACGTGCAAAAAAGTCCAGTCATGCAGCATGACCCCATGAGCGAATTTTTGAAGAAATCTTCGACATTTCAGTCGCTATTGATCGTGTAGAGAAATTTTAGTATATGATTTTGATAAACAAACATGGAATCAAATTATTAAAAATAATTGGGAGGTACTCATACATTATTATTATTAAACTAATCTTGTAGATTTAAAGACAAATGTAGGTAAATATTCATAGATTTCGATGGAGGGAGGCCTTGAGATTAACGTTACTGACGGCCGAGCGGAGCGAGGCCTTGGGTCTACGTGCTAGTACGTACATAAATAGAACTTCTTCATAATTTCATGGCTGATATTTTCTAAGCCACAGTCAGTATTAAAGCTACATCAAGTAGTAAAACAGTTGAGCGTAAAACATTAAAGAGAGCGACCGAGAGAATCGGAGGACGGATTATTTCACAGAGTAAACTCATCAGTTGTGATTACATTTTTTTTTTTTTTTTTTTTTTTTTTTTTTTTTAACAAACACCTACTACCTACGTTTTAAACAGCATGGTTCTAGGATTGGTTATACAGGGATACTTCCATAAGAGAAGTTCAAGCTGAAAATATTAGGTACCGATTTTTACAACTAAAGAACGGCATTATTTCGATTTTTGACTGATTTTTCAACTTTGAAATTTTTGAAAACTTGATACATATTCTTATAGGAAATTTTACGCTGATTCCGAAATATACCACATGTTAGTATGCTGAAAAAATTATTTCGCACAACAAATCGCAAAAACAGGCTATTTTGAAATGTTTGACAACATTTTTGGAAATTTCAACCCGAAGATGTAATCCGATCATGCTGGCCAACGAACTTGAACTTTCGTTTTGTGTCCTTAACATTTTAAAATCTGTTTGAAGTTTCTAGCACAATTCTACGGACAGTTATCGTCTGGCATGACACATACATTTATACATACATACATACATACATATATGTTATAGGAATGATTATGGTTATATAACTTGTTTACTACATAAGTTGTTTATCTTCCCTCGTCTATTATTATGCCGATAATGAGGTTGTTTACCACGGACTATATAAGGGAGAGAATTGTTGACCAGACGTTCTTTCATCTCAGACCAGTCTCATAAGCTTGTACTCTTGTAGTTCTCCTTTATAAATAAGTGATATAATAAGTTGTGAAATAAAAGTGATTTTTTAAAAATTGCTGCTCACGTACTTATTCCATAACTGGCGCAGTCGGTAGGACACTTCCAAGGAAAGTGAAGATTTCCACCAGGTTATTCATCAGTGGCTTAGTGAAGATAAGCTCTCCGTTGAAGACCGGAAGAAAAGCCCTACTTTGTATCTACAAGGCAACCTTTGGACACTGGATCACCGAGATGAAAAGCCTAGTGTGAGTAAAATTTTATTCACCTAATTTTATTCGTGGAAGCATATTTTGCAAAAAGAAATAATAAAAGTTCTGAAACAATGGCCCCTGAATTGAAAAAAGAATATTTAAGTATGATCCCAGAATTCTCGGGGGAACCAGAAATACTTACCCGTTTCCTCGAAATCAGTGAGAAGCTAATTACTAGATTTCATGATTCTGTGGACCCAAATAATTTTCAGAACGAATTTTTATTGCAAGGAATTATTTCCAAAGTAAAAGGCCGTGCAGCTGAAGTTTTATTTTCACATGGCTGTACCAAGTGGGCTGAAGTAAAAACTGCCCTTCTAGACAGTTTCAGCGATCGTAGGGATTGCTGGACCCTAGCAATCGATATGTGCAATCTTAAACAAGGAAATGAATCGTGTTTCCAATATTTCGAAAAAGTAAGGAAATTGCTTAATTTGCAAATTTCATACATACAGAACAGGCCTGAGCTAGATCCCACTCAAGTGATTCCATATGTCAGGAAATTGGGACTACGAGCGTTACTGAATGGATTGAGGGAACCAATAGGATCTCTCCTTAGAACTAAAAACCCTGGATCGTTGGGTGAAGCAGCAAACATTCTTACCAACGATTTCCAACATTTCTCTCTCATGCAATCGGAGAGACAAAAAACCTTCTACCAACGACAAATTCCACAGAAACAACCTGCTATTCTTAATAAGCAAGGAGGTGGAACCAAAATTCAGCCAGCACCCAAGAAGCAGGGAGCAAATGCACAATCAGCTCAACGTCCACCAAATGCCAATAATCAAACATTCCAAAGGCCTTACAATCAAAATTTGCAGGGTCAAACCTTTTTCTCGCGTCAAAACACGAACCCACGATATCCACAACCCATGAGTGCGAGAACGACTCAGACGACATACCCTATGAATGTTCATACTGTACAAGATGACAGTATTCCTCCTACTACCCTATCCAATCAACCGAATGAAGAAATGCAAGAAGAGCCAGTTTTACTCGAGGATCGATCAGCTATCCCTTCACAAGTGAATCAACCAGAGGATTCAGAAGACTTTAATGATAACACACATTTTTTAGAGATAAGCCAAGATCAATACGAAATATTAGCTTGATGTCATTAGACGAGCCTGGAAATAACCTCCCATATATCATAACACCCAAAAAGAATTTAAGAATACTAATTGATACAGGTAGTTCTAGATCATTCATAAAACCGTACATAGCCAATAAGTTGAAGACGAAGTTACAGCAAGACCCATTCCGAGTATCAACAACGCACGGAACAACACAAGGCAATTATAGTGTTCTGTTGTTAATGGATCATTTATTTAAAACACAACATGTCTACGGGAAGTTCTTTCTATTTGATTTTCATGATCATTTTGATATGCTATTGGGATTAGATAATTTACGCCTATTAGGTGCTGACATAAATTTCAGTCAGAATAAAATCATAACGTCAAAAATAGAAATACCACTGGAATATTTAGAAACGCAAAACACCCAAAGTTACACAATAGATGCTAGATCTGGAAATCAAATAAAAATAAAAATTAATAATCTCCAAAATGGTGATGCCGTGGTAACTTATCAAAAACTTGGTGATATTGAAATCCCAGAGTCTGTTGTTAAGGTAACAAATGGTGAAGCCTATTGCCTAGCTTTTAATCAGAGTAACGATAAACAGGAACTGATTTTAAATGGTATTGAAGTAGAGGAAATAGATAACCATTACAATTCCCTTCAACATGCACGATCAGGATCAATAACTACAAAAGAGAAAGAAAAGCAACTAAACGTCCGTTTAGACCATTTGAACACTGAAGAGAAAACAACTTTAATGAAATTGTTGACTGATTATTCAGACATTTTTCACTCTGAAGGTGACCCACTTAGTTTCACTGACGATATCGAACATAAGATAAGAACAACAGATGAAAACCCTATCTATACAAAGTCGTACAGGTATCCTCATGTCTACAAGGACGAAGTAAAAAATCAAATAAATTCCATGCTTGAACAAAACATCATAAGACCCTCATATTCACCATGGAATGCACCTATATGGGTCGTACCAAAAAAATTAGATGCCTCAGGGAAACGAAAATTTCGGTTAGTCATTGATTACAGGAAGTTGAATGAAAAGACGGTAGATGATAAGTACAATTTACCATTAATTGAAGACATTTTAGATCATTTGGGCAGAAGTCAATATTTTACTACACTTGACCTAGTATCAGGATTTCATCAAATAAAAATGGAAGAGCAAAGTATTCCAAAAACCGCATTTAGTACTGAGCAAGGTCATTGGGAGTTCTTACGAATGCCCTTTGGACTGAAAAATTCACCAGCAACATTTCAGAGGTTGATGAACCAATGTCTTAGAGGCTTGCAAAACGAAATTTGCGCATGTTTTATGGATGATATAATCGTCTACAGCACAAATCTGGAAGAACACATAAAACGATTAAAGCAAGTATTTGATAGACTTCGAAAAGCGAATTTGAAAATACAACCATTCAAATCAGAATTCCTCAGGAGAGAAATAGCTTATTTAGGACATGTTATAACACCAGAAGGAATAAAACCGAATCCAGATAAACTTAAGGCAATAAAAGAATATCCAATCCCTAAAACATCAAAACAAATCAAAGCATTTTTAGGACTACTAGGTTACTACCGCAAATTTATACCAAATATGGCTCATCTAACGAAACCAATGACGAAGTGCTTGAAGAAAGGAAATAAAATAAATTCTGAAGATCCGGAATACATCCAATGCTTTGAAACATGTAAAACAATCCTAATGAACGATCCTATTCTACAATATCCTGATTTCTCCAAGACGTTCATTCTCAGTACAGACGCATCAAACGTGGCTATCGGTGCTATTCTATCACAAGAACATGGTGACAAAGATCTTCCAATAGCTTACGCAAGTCGCACACTCAACGAACACGAATTAAGATACTCAACCATAGAAAAGGAACTCTTAGCAATAGTCTGGGCAACTAAATATTTCAGACCCTATTTGTATGGAAAGAAATTCGAAATTAGAACAGATCACAAACCACTCCAATGGCTCTATTCATTAAAAGACCCAGATACAAAACTTTTCCGATGGAGAGTAAAACTAGAACCATATAATTTTGTTATTAAATATAAAAAAGGACTGAAAAATGCTAATGTAGACGCCCTTTCCAGGATCGAGTTAAATGCCAATAACACAGAAGAACTCGATATTGCTGACATAAGAGAAAATATTTTAAATGACCCCCTTCTTCAATCACCACCAAGAAGAAGTCGATCAATGATAGTCAATGTTGATGATACTTCAGAACCCAATTCCATAAGTACCATACACTCGGATGTTGAAGGAAATGTCATTCCTGAAATACCAATTAAAGATGAACCAATCAACCACTGTAATAATCAAATCATTGTTAAAATAGTCGCAATACCTTTGAAACCAAAGATAATCAAGGTACACGGAACCAAAACTCAAATTACAGCCTTCTTTACTGAAGAAAACTTAGGGACTCAAATCGTTCAGTTTATTAAAGAATATATTTCTCCGAATGTAAAATACGGAATCTATTTTCTTTCTGATATTTATGAAACATTTGTACAAACTCTCATAAGAAATTTTAACAACTCCCAAGTACAACTCACCAAATACACAAAAAAGCTATTAGATATCGAATGTGACGAAGAAAAAGAAGAAATTATGCGAAATTATCACGTCAGTAAAACGAATCATAGGGGAATCAAAGAAACATATGAACACATCAAAAGACATTACTTTTGGCCTAATCTCCGAAATTCTATTCAAAAATTTATAAACTCCTGTGAAATCTGTGCCGTATGCAAATATGACAGAATACCTATTAAGCCAAAATTCAATGTAACTCCGAATCCAACTAAGCCTTTCGAAATTGTGCATATTGATAAATTCACAATTGAAGGAAGGAATTTTCTAACGCTAGTTGACAAATTTACCAAATATGGTCAAGCTTACTTCCTTCCGTCATCAACCAGTGTTGACATTGCAAACAATCTAATCAAATACATGACCCACCATGGAGTACCAAAACAAATAATTTCAGATAACGGACCAGAATTCAATAGTAAAATGATACAAGAACTAATGGATACGCATAAAATTAATCTTCATTTTATCAGTACTCAGAATTCTTCTTCGAATTCCACTGTAGAACGATTCCATTCAACACTTATTGAACATATACGATTATTGCGTCAAAGGCCGGAATTTATAAAAGAAAAGATAGAACAGAAGGTCAATTATAGTCTAATTGCCTATAATAGCAGCATTCATAGTACTACAGGATTCACGCCATTTGAATTATTATACGGACATATTGGCCAAGACTCACTTTTAGAAACGGATGTAAATAAGCAACTCATGAATGACTATGTCCATAGCCATAGAGAAAAATTAAAACTCCTGTATGAAAAACTAAGCGATCAAGTTGGTAAACAAACAGCACAGATGATAGAAAGACGAAACATTGAAAGAGAAGAACCCCCTGAAATTCCTGAAACGGTATTTGTCAAAACAAAGCAAATTCAAAGTAAAACCAAACCCAAGTATAAAAAAGAAACAATCACCTCCATTGATCGGGAGAGAAAAACTGCACAAATAGAACCCCGTCATCATAATACTCGTCAAAAAATTCATATGTCAAATATTAAGCGACCTAAGCATTCTCTAACCACTAAACAAATTGATGACTCTGTTGCAGGACCATCCTCTTCATCGCAACAGCTATAGCGACCGAAATTACTGACATTACAAGCAACAAAGGAATATTACCCATTCGATTAGAGTCAGCAAAACTACAAGAAACAGAACACCTCCTAACGTATTACTATTCCTTGAACAACCTGGACGATGAGTTCCAAAAGATCCAATTTCATTATAAGAAATTCTTAAAAGAAACTCTAATTCATGAATCACTAAAAGGTAAATTAGATGAATATTATGAAATATGTAATTATACGATTGACTTAATAGCACGAAAACTGAATAACATAAAAGCTCATGAAACCCCCAGGAATATCAAGATAAATAGAAATAAAAGAGGACTAATTGATGGACTTGGTACGGTAATAAAGGCAATTTCAGGAAACCTTGACGCTCAAGATGGAGAAAAGTATAACCAAATTTTGAACCATATGCAGGAGAATGAAAACGCATTAAATGAGCAATTAAAGGAGCAGTACTCTATTTCAACTTCACTAGTTAACTCATTTAAAGACACAATAAACTCACTACAGTTCAATAATAATGAAATAAAGCAAAAAATAAACGATATAACAACACTAAATTCAATAGAAGACCATATTGCGACTAGACGAGAATTTCTAAACCACATGCAACTAACACTCAATTTACTCCTGAACACCATACAGGAAATTGAAAACTCTCTTGTGTTCTGTAAATTAAATGTTATCCATCCTAGTATTATATCTACTAAAATCCTAATAAATGAATTGAGACATATATTCCATCATTACAATGTAAAAGATGAATCATATTTTCAACACATTCTTGAGTATGAATCCTTATCAAATGTTCAGTGTATATTACAAAATCAGAGAATTGTATATTTTATTCACCTTCCTATATACACTGATACGCTATTTGAATTAGTGTACTTCTACTCCATTCCCTCAAAACTGAAGGAAAATGAGTATGTAACCATTATACCCTCTAGGAAATATGTTCTTTATGATAAGAATGAAACAAATGTAATAGCCATCAAAAACAAATGTATAAAAGGACGAATTTTTTATTGTAGAAAAATCATAGAACATGATTCAAATATTCAATGTGAACGGGATGTCCTAACAACTGGTGATACCCAATCTTGTCCTTACGTTAAACTCCATATAGAACAAAATCATGTCGAAGTCATTCCTGACTCAAATCAGTTATTGATAGTATTCAATAATAAAGATAACATTGAAATTCAAGACTCAAATGGAATAAAAACTATTCCTCTTCAAGGGGTATTCCTAATTAGCCCGACATCGGCTTCTGTTTCCTATAAATCCCGCATGCTACTAACCAATACGACAATAACAGGGAAACCCCATCTCCTAAGTACTCTTCATTTTGATCCAAAATTGAACCCTACTCCCAATATCTCCTTAACTCTCCATAATTTTTCTCTAAAGAACCTTCAACCTGTTAATCCAGTTCACTCAATTTCTTCTTTTGAACCTTTTGTTTGGACAACTCCTAGTATCTGGACTCTTGTCCTCTATATTGTAATTATTGTATTTCTCATAAGTTATTTGTATTTTCAAGTGTCACGAACAATTCACCGTCGTCGTACACCTACTGTACCCACTGAACTATCGACTCCCATCAACCTTCCAGGTGATGTGCGTCTCTAAAGGGGGGAGGTGTTATAGGATTATGGTTATATAACTTGTTTACTACATAAGTTGTTTATCTTCCCTCGTCTATTATTATGCCGATAATGAGGTTGTTTACCACGGACTATATAAGGGAGAGAATTGTTGACCAGACGTTCTTTCATCTCAGACCAGTCTCATAAGCTTGTACTCTTGTAGTTCTCCTTTATAAATAAGTGATATAATAAGTTGTGAAATAAAAGTGATTTTTTAAAAATTGCTGCTCACGTACTTATTCCATAACTTGTATACATACATATATACATACATACATACATACATAAAAAAATGCGTTAAACTTATGATTCAGAATAGCCTGAAACGGATTTCTGCATAAATTGTTTTCAAAAATTCACATTCTACAAATTTTGAGGCGAGAGCAATAGCTTAATTTTCTTCAAAAATTCGCTAAAAGAATGCATACTAGAAAGTTTTATTGTTTCTTTATGCTTGTAGATTTAATCCTGACAACTTCAGTAGTTTTGTGCATTTTCGGACAAGAGTTTTGAGCAGGCACGGTGGTCCTCTTTCGGATTTGACCTCAAAGAGCTTGCCCTTCAAATTGTCTTTCGAAATATGATTTGGGAATATGTTAGGATTATAATTCATTAAAAACTGAAATCAAGCATTGAGCCGTTTTTTTTTTTAAATTCAGTTTTTAACTTTTTAATTGATACTTTAATCGCCAAAATTCAGAAAAAAATTATTTATTATATATATGTGTCATTATACAATAGAATCTTCATCTAGTTTCATAGTTCTGATCTATTTTGTGATAAAATGTAATTAGAAAAACAAAAATAATAACATTTTATTGAACAAAATAATGATTATATTTGCATGAAGCTCTTAATAAATGCCTGAGAGTATGCGTGTATTATGTGCTTGTGTGTCTATGTGTACACTTATGTGTGAGTTTATAATATAAATTTTCACATAAAATATATATCTAAATTGAATAGAAAATAAAAATGATGGCATTTCAACAGTTTACATATGGAGAGAATTATATTCGCATACATCTCTTAATAAACGTTGTCCATATTCAGGATTGATTTGCAATACTTTATAGTTGACCCACGTCGCAGAAAAATCATGATGAGCGGCCTCCATAGCCTGTTCACTGTAAAAGCCGAGGCCATTTCAGTGTTTGGTAGAAAATTCTGGAACATCCAAAGATAACCGTTGTCGATGATGCTTTTAATTCATTGATGTATTCAATGAATTTTGGATCCAGCCTGACTGAGAAAGATGATGCTTTGACAACTTCATTGAACTTCTGGAAAGCACCATCGTATTTTAAACAACCTATGCTACAGTTTTTACAACGGAACAAATCCAGTTTCCGTAGCAAAATGCGGCCACTATTTCCTTTGAACGAAAGGCTCCCTTGGGTCATTTCAGGCTGAATACTACAGCGCTCTGCCCAAAGAAAAACTTCGGCTTCAAATTCTTTGGACATGTGAGAAAACAAGGTGTTACCCATGGGAGCCCTTCGTTAAAAGGAAATAGTTGCCGCATTTTGCTACAGAAACTTGATTTGTTGCGTTGTTCAAACTGTAGCATGGGTTGTTTAAAATACGTTGATGCTTTCCAGAAGTTCAATGAAGTTGTCAAAGCATCTTTCTCAGTCAGGCTGGATCCAAAATTCATTGAATACATCAATGAATTCAAAGCATCTTTGGATACTCCCGTCACTCCGAAAGTTCACACAGTTTTCTTTCACGTGGAAGGATTTGGTACCAAACACGGAAATAGCCTCGGCTTTTACAGTGAACAGGCTATGGAGGCCGTGCATCATGATTTTTCTGCGACGAGGGCCAAATATAAAGTATCACGAATCAATCCTGAATATGGACAACGTTTATTAAGAGCTGTATGCGAATATTATTCTCTACATATGTAAACTGTTGAAATGCCATTATTTTTATTTTCTATTCAATTTAGATATATATTATATGTTAAAATTTATATAATGAATCATTATAGACTCACACACATCTATACACAGACACACACGCACATACTACAAGCCTACTCACAGGCATTTATTAAGACCTTCATGCAAATATAATCATTATTTTGTTCAATAAAATAATGTTATTTTTGTTTTTCTAATTATAATTGATCACAAAATAGGTCAGAACTTTGAAACTAGATGAAGATTCTATTGTATAATGACACATAAATAATAAATAATATTTTTTTCTGAATTTTGGCGATTATAGCGTGTTTTCATGATTAAAGTATCAATTAAAAAGTTAAAAACTGAATTAAAAAAAAAAAAAAAAAAAAAAACGGCTCAATGCTTGATTTTAGTTTTTGCTGAATCATAATCCTAACATATTCCCAAATCATATTTCGAAAGAAAATTTGAAGGGCAAGCACTTTGAGGTCAAATCCGATCGAGGACCACCGTGCAGGATAAAGGAATTTGACCTGTAGTGTTTTCTTTGAAGTAGTTTGTGCGTTGCGCAAGTAGCTAATAACTTTGTAGATCACATGGTTGTTATTGGCTGAGACCAGCTCCACCAGCCGCCACAAGTTCTTATGAACTTATTTGGTTGGTGGACAGAAGAAAATGTACTTATTTTTTAATTTTTATTCCATTGGCTTGTATCTATTTCACATTGTATTTTCTTACTGTCATTGAATTGATATTCTATTCTATTTAACAGTTCATCTACCAAAAAATATGCTCTGAAGAGGCCATATCGTCGTCCTTATGCCAAAATCACAAATGTGCTAATTTCGCATTTTTTCGTTACTGGTGCTATCTGTAATATGATGGGTACTATATAGTGGAAAAGTCGATAATACTCTAACAATCACCTGACCAGTAGAAAACGAAATCCACATCCACGAATGTGATAAACATGATTCGTTGCTAACATGCCAATTACGGGAATGTGCCACATTCGTGATTGTACCGAGGTACCATCTGTCTGGCCAAAAACGTGCACTTGGTCGTAAGATACCATTATTTATTTTGCCAAACCCGCAGAACATGCTGAAATAGTTGACAAATTATATAATAATTGCCTTTAACTAGTTGTGCGAGTCCACGAATGTGAATCCTCTGTTGAAATCAAGCGATTCCAAAATCACGAAAGTGTTTAAAAACTTAAAATTGCCTAGCGAACCACTCCGTAATCAAGTAACTGTTTACTTGGTGAAGTGGGCTTTAATAATAACCGATTGTTCAGTTACCTGAACGAAATTCTGATTTTTCGAACTCATTCGAATTTTTAAAGCTTGATTTCTCAAAACTACAAAATTGCACAATCGTGGTTAAGGCATAAGAGCGACGATATAGCATTTCCAAGCCAAATGAAACCTTTTCCAAGTCAAATGAAACCTTTTGCAAGTCAAATGAAACCTTTTCCAAACCAAATGAAACCTTTTCCATATCAAATGAAACCTTTTCCAAACCAAATGAAACTTTTACCAAACCAAATGAAACCTATTGAGAAAATGAGTGAACTGAGGTACCTAGATAGGTAGGTACCCTGCAAGTTGCAGGTAGATGCAATTGTACCTGTCATAGAAAGACGTTGACAAAATGAAAATTTGATGAATTTCAGGCATAGGATTACCGAAGTGGATCTCACCTTAGTAGAATAGGAAACAAGTAAGTTTGAGAAATATCTGACTGTTGAATGTGAGTGGGTACCTACCTATCTAGGTACCTCTGTTCGCTCATTTTCTCAATAGGTTTCATTTGGTTTGGAAAAAGTTTCATTTGATTTGGAAAAGGTTTCATTTGGTATGGAAAAGGTTTCATTTGATAGGAAAAGGTTTCATTTGACTTGGAAAAGGTTTCATTTGACTTGGAAATGCTATATATTGGCAAAAGCGCTCAGCAAATCTCAATAACTGACATTATCAGAGAAGCCTGAAAAATCTCTACCCTGAACCAACCCAACCTAGTAAGGACAAGGCAACACTCCATAACCATTCATCCTAATTACAATTAATTACGTTCAACTCTGCATCAGACCGAATGTGATGAAATTCGTAGGGGAAAAAAAAACTATCCAGGCACTACGGGGTCTTCAGGGAAAATTCAGCCCCTGACCCGCACAATCTTGGATTTGGAGGACAACTGAAAAGGTGATGCGTGTTGCTACAGATAGACACGAAACCAAATTTGTCCAGAGTGCTCTGCAACACATGGGTGGGAATTTTGATTTTGGAGGACAGATATATTTGTTTGGGGTTGTCTTCATGGCAGAAATGTTTCGTTTTTACAAAACATTACCACCGCTTTGGGGGAGTTTTGGTGGTGCCTGAAGAATGTTCTGTGTTTGAGGATGATGTAGTAATACTAGAATTGGTGGTACTGGATAATTCAGAGATAAAATATAGTTATGTTGTGAAGAATAAAGTATGAATGAAAATATGTGTGATGAAGACTTACAGCCAAGAGGGTGAAGATGCGTGGACGACAGTGACGATGGATACGATCAGGAATGTAAACATCTAAACGACACGGAACAACATCTAAATACACGAGAATTAAAAACCGGTGGGATCCACGGGACGGAGGCCTAAGGGAAGGGAATATTCATCAGTGATGATGAGAGCAACGTGAGATGAGAGCAAGTTGTACGAGAGATCGCGTGCTCCGTGCGGCGCTCCGGCCTCCAAAGTAGTCGAACGGGTTTGGACGAGCGACTGAAGCCGGCTTGGTGAGGTGAGTCTTCTGAAAAGACGGCGCTGACGCCCGTGACGCCGGCCTTCCCCCCCGGCGCCCACGCGCCGCTCCCCTCTACCTGGAGAGGGGTGAGAAGGGGCGGCACCCCCGCGGGTCCTACCCCCTCCCTCCCGGCGCCACGGGGCGTCGAGGGGTTGGGCTCCGCTCTTGGGGAGGCGTGCGAGGCATGTCTGTTCCGCTGCGTCCGCTCCCTCGCCTCCTCCTTCTCGCGGCCTTCCGACCTGACCGACCCTCCGATTCGTTCAGCGACGAGGAAGCTCGTCGAATCCGCGACTGTTTAATAAATCGACGAAATATTCGAGACCGGTAAATCAGGAAAAAGTCCAGTCATGCAGCATGACCCCATGAGCGAATTTTTGAAGAAATCTTCGACATTTCAGTCGCTATTGATCGTGTAGAGAAATTTTAGTTTATGATTTTGGTAGACAAACATGGAATCAAATTCTATCTACAGCATGGTTCTAGCCTTAAACAGCATGGTTCTAGGATTGGTTATACAGGGATACTTCCATAAGAGTAGTTTAATCTGAATTTGGACAATGTTTCATGCAAATATTACCGATTTTAGCGAATTTTTGAAGAAAATTAAGCTATTGCTCTCGCTTCAAAATTTGTAGAATGTGAATTTTAGAAAAAAATTTATGCAGAAATCCGTTTCAGGCTATTCTGAATCATATTCTGAAGTTTAACGCATTTTTTTATGTATGTATGTATATATGTATGTATGTATATATGTATGTATGTATGTATGTATGTATGTATGTGTCATTCCAGACGATAACTGTTCGTAGAATTGTGCTAGAAACTTCAAACAAATTTTAAAATATTAAGGACACAAAACGAAAGTTCAAGTTCGTTGGCCAGCATGATCGGATTACATCTTCGGGTTGAAATTTTCAAAAATGTAGTCAAAAATTTCAAAATAGCCTGTTTTTTGCGATTTGTTGTGCGAAATAATTTTTTCAGCATACTAACATGTGGTATATTCGGAATCAGCGTAAAATTTCCTATAAGAATATGTATCAAGTTTTCAAAAATTTCAAAGTTGAAAAATCAGTCAAAAATCGAAATAATGCCGTTCGCTAGTTGTAAAAATCGGTAATGTTTGCATGAAACAGTGTCCAAATTCAGATTGAACTACTCTTTTGGAAGTATCCCTGTATAACCAATCCTAGAACCATGCTGTTTAAAACGTAGGTAGTAGGTGCTTTAAAAAAAAAAAAAAAATTTAATCACAACTGATGAGTTTACTCTGTGCATGTGTTAATAAATTGATTCCATGTTTGTCTATCAAAATCATAAACTAAAATTTCTCAACACGATCAATAGCGACTGAAATGTCGAAGAATTCTTCAAAAATTCGCTCATGGGGTCATGCTGCATGACTGGACGTTTTTTGCATCATCTGAAACACGGGTGGGGTGTTGAACACCCCAATACCTGTTTCTCATCGTGAAATTTTTTCAGCTCATCCCTAAGCCGAAAAATGAATTTTCCCAAATTTAAGAGGGTTTGTGGAGTGAAACAAAATACACTGCCAAGGAAATGGCACATGAGCTTCCTCGTGACCTTCACAGTACGTCACCATTTAATTCCAGAAAACTAGAAACGACCGGTTCTGGCATCAGGGAATTAATAAGGTGGGAAATTGGAAGCTGAATGGTACATATAATAAATGAAATTAATAAGGAAAATTTTGATTTTAATATGGGACAATCCAGGATGAAGTCCGCATGTTCCCGGAAAATTTCGTCTAAATCGGATCAAAACTAAAGGAGTTTTTAATTGACTGTACCGGGATCATCTCTGAAAATTTGAACAAAATCCGATAAAATTAACTTTAACCATTTAGGTTAATTAATTAAAATTAACCATGTAGAGCTATACCCGCACAATCCCTAAAAATTTGAAGAAAATCGCATCAAAATTGTGGAAATTACGGCTGTTGCAAGGACCGTAACAAGAATATTTCGTTCACGCATGCGCAGAGCGTACCGCTAATGCAATTATGATTATTGTCTTATGGGACCTCAAGGGACCTTACCCACATCATCCCTGAAAATCTGACCGAAATCCGTTCAACATTGACCGAGTTATGACCGTCACAAGGAATTCACGTTAGCGCCTGCGCAGAAGCTACCGTTGATTCGATCATGATGAAGTTGATAGGGGACCATCTAGAGCTTAACCCGCACGATCCCTGAAAATTTGGTTAAAATCGGATCAAAATTGTGGAAGTTATGGCTATTACAAGGAAATGTGGACGGACAGACAGACAGACAGAGCAAAAAAATTTTTTTCATTTCGAAAGTGAAAACAAAGCTTCCGCTGCCATGCAGTCTCGGAAGCAATAGAATGAACAATTTCTAACGATATCTCAAATTATTGCAACGTTTTGAGCAAAAATGAAGAGTGAAAAAAAAAAAAAAATTATTTTCTGTTCATTCAAAATAATGACAATTCCCGTTAAAAAAATATATGGGAGAAAAATCTTCAAAAACGTCAACTAGACAATGTGAACTAACATTAGAAAAGGAGAGAACATCAAAAATTGTATTGTTGATCAAGGTTTATGGTGACTGCAATAGTGTTATGATTCAGTTAATCATATGTTGAGCTTTGTTTCTTCGAAACATCTCAGGAAAAATATATTCACTAATTCTGTTCTTGCTTAACGAGTCTAATTATTTAGTTAAAATAATATTATTCAATATTATCATTCCTTTTAATGCCGTTTCATAAAAATTCATTACGAAAAACCATGGTCGGGAGCTAAAAAATGCATTATTTCGGCGAGCACTGGTTGTGTGGCCGGCAGCAAACAGGCGTATAAAAAAACTCAATACGAAGTGTAAAGGCTATTTTGGCCAATTTGTGTGCGTTTCATGCTTGCTGGGGCTGGGAACAGAAATAAAAATCTTTAGCTTCAACATACGGAAGTGTAATACGAGCTTAACAAAAAGCACGTTGAGGTAGGACAGTTTGATGGTGAGCAAAAAACATGATTACCACAGGCGAGAAGCGAGGAGCCGATCGCACAGGCATTTTTAACAAAGCAAGAAGGCAGCAAAACCTGGCGTGGACCAAAGACCTTGTAGTCGCACACAAATTAACCTAAAGAGCCTTTTATCGTATTGAGATTTTTATACGCCTGTTTGCTGGCGGCCACACCACCAGTGCGCGCCAAATTTATGCATTTTTCAGCTACCGACCATGGTGTTTTTGTTCCTTTTTTTACTAACTAAAAAGCAGGCATCATGTAATTTTACTGTGTATGTGCGTTTCCAAGTGAAAAAGCTGCCGGATAGGCCGGTTTGGAGCTTAAAATCAACAATACCTCAGTTATTTTCGAGGGTTTTTATGTGAAAAAACAGCTCCAGGATGATGACGTCAATTTTAATGAGCGTTCGAATGTAAGTGCACAGGTTTACCCTACTCCTGAATCAGAACAATATTGAGGTCGCTAGGAGTTTTTGAAAGGCAAAAGTCAAGATGTCTTTAACAGACAATTTCCTTAAGAGGCCTAGACTTTTGCCCTTCGAAAACCCCTAGCCACCTCAATATCAGTCTGATACAGTTCGGCTTTAAGTCAATGGGGGAAGGTCTCAGCTAAAATATACTCGTTACGAGCTTTGGGAAGTATTTAATGTTGAGTAGAATGGAGTGGCGCAGTTTGAGGAAATTCAGGGTGGGGAGAGCCTCTCCATGAATTACAAAGGACGCAGAAGTTTGTGGTATGGATATAATCAAAATTAATAAATTTACGCTTCTAACTTCAGTACCTAATACCTTCAATTGGAGAATGTAATTAGTCTATCAACCTTAGACGCTCTTAGAAAAAGAAATTATTCTTATTATCGTTCGTATAAGGTTCGTTTGTATAAGGGCAAAATTGCGAAGATAGTTTACAGCCCCTCGGAGAGGTGTAAAATCACCCAGTCAACGAAACGGAAATGTAGATACTGCAAACTGAAATCAAGTCGTTCCCCTCTATCTTCTGGGGCTAGCCCATATGCGATTTTTCCCTAGAAAAATATCCATTGTTCAGTATCCACCGAATTCCCCTACGAACTTCCCCTACTTTTCACTGCCTACTTGATCAAGCTTGGTTGTTTCCCGTATTCTTTTATTAATTTTTGATTGTTGGTATATCGTTTGTATTATACCATTTACGAATTAAATCACAGTTAAAATACTCGTTAAGAAAAAATAGAACTATTCTTTGATGATTGAAATAGTTGGTGATGGAAAAGATTAAAAAAATCTGTTGTAGCAGTAGGTATTTCTATTCTAACCTAGCATATTGCTAGTTTGAGTTTGTTTTGTTTATATTTTGTTGTTTGTCGTACTCGGTATCATGCCCGTTTTTTATTCCGCGTACTTATATAATACAATGGTGTGATATTGTCCAGATCAACAGGTAACAATTGTGGATAAAGAAAGTCTAGTATAATATAGTACGTAGTATAGTATGTAAGTAGGGATGAGTCGATTCCCGATACCGATTCTCGATACCACCGATTCTTAGGCATTGGTATCGGTATCGAGAATCGATCGCCTAAAGCCGATACCGATACCGCCCGGTGATGGGCGTTTTATTACACTACGGTACTATTGCAACCATCTAACAACGAAGATGGTTGTACCGTGCTACCGTTGTGTGAAGTTAGCAGTTACGAAACATGAATTGTCCAAAACACAACTTACAATTATAACTTTGTTTACAAGTAGGCTTGTGTTATTTTGTTTGTGACAACAGAAGCATTAGACAAAGCTATGTTTTCCAAGTATAAAAGCCTAGAGCCAGTCTTATTTGGAAATACCTTACAGTTACCGACGAAAAACTAACCAAGTCAGTCTGCTTAACTTGTTTTGTTCAGAAAGAAATCAATCCTAGGCAATAAAAGTTGCCTATTAATTGATACTTGATACACAAAAACCTTAAGTAGAACAGATGGAGAATAAAGGTTTTATTATCCATGTTTTGTTTTTATTTAAAAATTACCTCATTTGCAAATATATTGGGATCAATTTTTTTAAAGTATAAGTTATCCGGCTCGCTACGCTCGCCTCCACGTCCAGCCCCCCGGACCCCCCATTAAATTGCTCGCTTCGCTCGCAAAGTGTGGTATGTAGGGAGTGTTGCTCGCTTCGCTCGCAAAGTGTGGCATGTAGGGAATGTTGCTCGCTTCACTCGCAAAGTGTGGTATGTAGGGCATGTTGCTCGCTTCGCTCGCAATTGAAACATGTAGGGGATGTTGCTTGCTTCGCTCGCAAACGGTAGATCTCTAAGGGTAGGTTTAACTTCTGTAGGGGATGCTGCTCGCTTCGCTCGCTTGAGGAAGTTATACTGCCCACCCAACATGTAGGGAATGATGCTCGCTTTGCTCGCAAACGGTAGATCCCTAAGGGTAGGTTAAACTTCTGTAGGGGATGCTGCTCGCTTCGCTCGCTTGAGGAAGTTATACTGCCCACCCAACATGTAGGGGATGTTGCTCGCATCGCTCGCAAACGGTAGGTCTCTAAGGGTAGGTTTAACTTCTGTAGGGGATGCTGCTCGCTTCGCTCGCTTGAGGAAGTTATACTGCCCACCCAACTTGGCAGACGTTTTTTTCTGTTGGAAATTCTTACAAACAAATTAAATCTTATAAAACTATGTGGAACCACGAAAAGTTTATTAGTGGATGTTGCTCGCTTCGCTCGCAAGGTATACCTGTATATGTGTAGGACGAAGTCCGTATTTATTCTGTTGAAATGGCTCTCGCTTCGCTCGCAAGGTAGGTACCTATGTATACCTGCTCGCCTCGCAAGGTATTGCGTAGAAGTGCAAATGGGAACCCCCCTGTGAGGGTCCCTTCTGGTAAGCAACGTTGTGAAACGGGCGGCCCGGGTCGATTAATTTCTCATATTAAACGGTTCCCCTCGCTTCCGCTCGTGATTTGACCGACTGCCCATCACTTTTTTCGATATCCGATTTCGGATTCAGATTCGGCGGACCCAAAGCTGTATTTCGCCCGCAAAAACCGTTCCGAAAAACGTACCTTTATGGGGTATATTTTAATCGGAAAAAATCAAGTTTTTCGGCGGACTTTTCGAGAAAACGGGTCCGTACTCTCGCATTTTTTTGACGCATTTCCCGATACTTTTTTCGCGATCCGATCGCGCCGGTCTTCCTCGTAGGAAAACCTACGAAACCCGTATTTTTCCGGAATTGTCAATGGCCGTTTAGAGGGGTAGGGGAAGTGGGGAAGTCCAAAAAGCGCACATTAATTCTTACTTCGACCCCCCTCCCGCCCTACGGCCCATGGTTCGGGTGGGATTAGACAATTTTAAATTCGCTTATACACCCTATCGGAAAATCCCAAGAAGATCCCCCCACTCGTAGATCCGGCCCACTCAGCCGTTTGGCCGTGCATAGACACGACAGACAGACGGAGTTTCATTCTTATTAATAGTAGAGATAGATATAGATATAGATATGTTGTACAAAAAAATTACTAGTTCAAGAGGAATTTTTGTTTTTCACCTACAGGTAAGTTAGGTATTATGCGCTGATGGTATCGGTATCGAGAATCGGGAATCGATAAATTTTGGTATCGACTCATCTCTATATGTAAGCCTTGAGCTCCTCAGCTCATCCTTAGGTATTCGTATTCATCGTAGTTTTCAACTTTCTGATTATTACTTAATTGGATGATATCTTTTCTAAATCGTATTAGGTATGCTTTAATAATCCATAGGTAGGTTTGTGAATATGAAAGCGTACGTGATTTCAAATCATTACTAAAAACCATTGAATATCTACTTATAAACTTATATCAACGTATGGCAGTCAATTATACAGTCTTTGCATATTCAGCAAGTACTAGAAATGAATACTAAAACTATAAAATGAAATGAAATCCTTGACTGTGACTTCTCCATGAGAAATGAATCAGCTACGCCACTGGTAGAATGAGGTTTAGCAGACCTGAATCAGAGGAATATTAACGCCACTATTTGATTTTGAAGGGCAAAAGTCAAGATGGGGGGGGGGGGGGGGGGGGGGGCGCCCTAAATTAGCCCAATTTTCAATTGCTTGTAATTCGTTTATTTCAAGAGATAATTTGGAGTTTTGGGATCGAATCGTTTTGTGTTTTTATGCTCTACAACTTTACTACGTACCTATACAAGTTTGTGTAGGATGTACGGTTCAGGAATTATTAGAGAAAAACTTTAAAATGGGCAAACTAAGCCATCTTTAAGATTCCGCCATTTTGTATTCCACCAATTTTGAGATGGTAGACTAAGATTTTCTCATTCAGAACGGACTAAATTTTAAAACTCTAATCTCAAATCTTCTCCTCAAATCACTACCTATTTTCGGCCCTGGCTCCTGGACTAAGTCGACTTTAACGTAATTTTTCATGCTAAATCGAATGTCAAAACTTGCAGATCTTCCCAACTCACGTTATAATCGAATTTTACACTACACCTCACGCATTTTTAATGCATTTGCTATGCTAAATTTTATGTGATTTTAAGAGTGAAAATAGTTTAAGTGTAAAACATCCTTACAATATATATTGTGTTCTTCTATGTGGGAATTATTGTGGTTTGACGATCAATGAGATCGTGAAATCACAGTGCCTTTTTACGAGGTACATTTATGTTGTTTTTTCACTTCTTCGATGAATCTCTCGACAATCTTTATATCGTCTCGTAAATTTTTTATATTTGTCTATTGTTCAACCTCTTTTTTCTCAAATCTTAGATCCCCTATTCACACCTGCAGCTTCTTTCAAAGGAGTGTTCACCTCTGCCTTTGCCCTAGCACATATAAATGCAACAACAATTAACGTAAAAAATCGGTCGATTAGTTTCGGAGTTTTGTTTGTGTCAATTAATTTTAGTTTTGCGCATGCGCTATAGTTACTACCCCACCAACTGCAATATAAATCAGAGGGAATTTTCCTAACACATATATCTATCTACTCCCCGAGTTCGAACGAAATCGGCTTACTAGATGATAAGAAATCGAAGTTATAATTAATGAAATGAAAGTTATAGGAGGTCTGGAAGCTAATCCCTGAAGAATAAACTCTTCCAATTACCAGTTAAGAGTGGGGGGGTTGCAAATAGAAGACCCGGTAATTACGGCCGAGTTCGTCTGTCGAGTTTCACAAAACGCAACTTCAATGTTAGTAGATAGCATAATGTCATGGACAAGATTCGACATTAACGATCATAACGAGCAGACTTCAAGAGTGTTAGCCACAAAAAAACGGGAAAGGGAAAAGTCCAACAAGGAAAAGTGTGAGCAGCTCATCGACGCCTTGCCGCCTTGAATAAAGCGCACAATGCATGGAATCGCCGAAGGAAACGCATCTAAATGGCTATCTGTCATTCCCCTATCATCTGACAAGCTAGATATGTCACCAACACAATTCCGAGACACCATAAGCCTACGGTACGGACACGACCCCATTGGCCTTTCAATGACATGCGATGGGTGCAATGAAGAATTTTCTGTAAACCATGCACTATGTTGCAAAGGAGGGGGCCTGATAAAACAAGGGCATGATGATGGGGGGCTTCGTGATACAGTCGCAGCTTTAGCAAATCTCGCATGTAGAGGGGTGGTAGGTGAACCAGTGATGCAAGAAGCTGACAACGGTACTCCAGGGCTAGTTGCAGACATACAGGCACATGGGGTATGGGATAGAGAAAGAGCGTCATTCTTTGATATACGCGTTACGAAAGCCGACGCTACTTCCTATGCCTCCCGGCAGTGGCCTGAAATAGCAGAGAACGCAGTCAGAGATTAGCACAGATAATACGATGGAGCCGTAGAAGACCTCAGAGCTACATTCGCAACACCCATAACTTCGTGCAAGGGGGTATTGCACAGGGAATTCCTTGCATTTCAAAAGACACTGGCGATGACATTGGCGGGGAAATGGGGAAAACCGTGGTCCCAGGTCTCAGGCTGGGTCAAGACCAAAATTTAAATCGCCACCATACGTGCCGTGCCAATGAGACTGAGACACCCAAGAAGGAACGCACACAATCTTCGGGCGTGGAATGAAGAGCGGGACCATGTAGGACTGGAAGATGGCGCCCCTCTACCCCTCCTGGGTGGTGAAGAGGATTACAACTGAAAGAAGAATTACGTACCGAATTTGAACGAAATCGGACCAACAGATGATGAGAAATCGATATTATGATAAATTCAAGTTTGCGCATGCGCACAGGCTACTGATGATTTGACGGCATTAGGGAATCGTCTAGGTGCTAACCCACACAATCCCTGATCATTTCATCGGCATCGGACTGAAACTTGGTTTAGTTTTGGGCGTGACAAGAAATTACCACAAACTGACAGACAGACCGAAATTGATCAGCACGCTCTGAAACCCAAATAGCAAGTGGAAATTTTGATTTTGGAGGACAAAAATTTTTTCGACTTCAATCACGAACATAAACTTCCCTTCCATCGGTAGCTGGGTTGCCAGGTGGTATGAGAAAAAAAAAAAAAAAAAGAAAAAAAAAAAAACGGACGCTGTAAGTCGAGAAGGCAGATTCAAAAAACTGTTATATACAGTTATGCTCGATGTATGCTGCACAATAATTGATATGCATATGATTGATAGTTTGATGGTTGATGCTGGTAGGTCCTCTAGAAGTCACGGCAGTAGGGTAAACCTGCACACTTACATTCGAAAGCTCATTAAAGAATATGGCCCAAAGTACTTCACCATCTAGTTGACGACCTCTGCAGTACTGGATTTCACTGTAACGAATAGCAGGGTGGCCTTGTCTACTGCTACGCTTGCGAAGGAGATATTCAAGATTGGGAAATGAACGACGACCCATGGATTGAGCATGCACGCGAGTATAAAGAATGTCCACATGTCCTGAATGTCAAAGGATCAGCTTTCGTTAATGCTGCAAAGAGATCTAAATCTGAATGTACATGGATTTAAGTTGATTGGTTCATGCAATAAAAACTAAAAATATTTACCGCATTCATTATTTCACAAGTGCCCCACATATCAACCTTATATAATACTTACTATAGTAATAAGCAGCTGATTAAAATACTTACTATAGTCGATTAAGCGTAGCAGTAGCGGAGAGGAGGTGGCAGCAACATACCGAGTCAACGTGTACGGTAAGTTTACAATGTATCATATATTATAATGGGGATGACTCCCAAAAAACAACAAACGGACACAAATTGGCCGAAAGAGCCTTTACCATCGTTTTGAGATGTTTATCGTTGTTGTTTGCTGGCGGCCACACCACCAGTGCGCACCAAATTAATGCATTTTTTAGCTCCCGACCATGGTTTTTTGTTCCTCTTTTCCTAACTAAAAACGCTGCAAATTATTTCACAAAGGTTTATTATTTTTTCAACTGAGTATGATCGTAGTTTTAGTTGGCTTGCGTACGTCATAACGCCCGCCCAGACTCCTCGGCGTGTCCTATTTTGAGTTGCCACAACCTATACTTCTATAATTATATATGCATGTTTATATTTCTCGATTTGAGCTCCTATCTATTCAAATAGTTATTGCCTTAATAATATCATTATCTAAGTACGTACGAAAAGTCGAGAGGATATGTTATTAAATATGGTAGGAAAAGCATTGGTATTAACACACAAATATGACCTAGAAAAAACATATATTCATGCCTCGAAGGAACGCCGTACCCACCTCATGGTGCCGCGGTGTATTATATGGGTATAACACGTAAAAGTAATAAATATCCATTCTCCTACACCCCTCTCACTCCACCCCCCGCTCACCACCCCTCACCACCAACCGTGACTCCCTGCCAAGCGTGCCAGGCGTGCGTGCGTACGTAAGTCTAACACTCAAAACCTCGAAAAAGACACTTTTTCGCCCGTTTTCGGCCCATAGCATCTATGCGAGTAAAGCGATCGGGATGGTTAAACGTTAGGACCAACTAGACCCCAAATGGAGTGTATGTGCGAAAGAACGGGGGTTTTAAGTCTTTTAAGAATTGTTGATCAAGGTTTATGGTGACTGCAATATTTTTATGATTCAGTTAATCACATGTTGAGCTCTAATTATTTAGTTAAAATAATATTATTCAATATTATCATTCCTTTTAATGCCGTTTCATAAAAATTCATTACAAAAAACCATGGTCGGGAGCTAAAAAATGCATTAATTCGCTTCAACATACGGAAGTGTAATACGAGCTTAACAAAAAGCACGCTGAGGTAGGGCAGTTTGATGGTGAGCAAAAAACATGGGTACCACAGGCGAGAAGTGAGGAGCCGATCGCAGACATTTTTAGCAAAGCGGGAAGGCAGCAAAACCTGGCGTGGACCAAAGACATTGTAGTCTCACACAAATTAGCCTAAAGAGCCTTTGTATTGAGATTTTTATATGCCTGTTTGCTGACGGCCACACCACCAGTATTTTTCAGCTCCCGACCATGGTGCTTCTGTTCCTTTTTTGCTAACTAAAAAGCAGGCATCATGTAATTTTACAGTGTGTGTGTGCGTTTCTAAGCAAAAAAGCTTCTGGGTAGGCCGGTTTATATCTTAAAGTCAACCATATCTCAGTTATTTCCGTGCGTTTTTATGGGGGAAAAACAGCTCCAGGAAGATGACGTCAATTTTAATGAGCGTTCGAATGTAAGTGTACAGGTTTTATCTACTCACGGCTGAGTTCGTAGAATAGCAACCTAGGATAGGATCCACAACTGGAAATGTGCCGCTTTTCTTAGGAAAACCGGACATTCGGATTTTTGCCAGGAAAGCGTTTTAAAAAACCGGGCTGTCCAGGCCAAAACCGGACTACTGGTAACACTGATCAGTAGTGATGAAGCAAATATATATTCTAAAATCTACTCTAAAGTAATATTCCCCCACCTCACATCCTACTGAACCTTAATCTCATTTAAACCAATTCAAGTATCTAAAAGATTATGTAAAAGATACACCCAACGAGGAAGACGTTTACGGGATATTCCTGTATCTATTGGTTTTCATTGAATTTCAGGGTCGCGGCGTTCCGTTACCTGAGCATAGGAAAGGAATAACAATTATCCCAGAGTTCAGCTGAACTCATTGCTCCTGTACTTCTGACAGGTGAACGTTAAGTTTATGGTCGCAGAGTGAATAAAAATGTAATTTCTGCTCTTTGCATAATCGAAATTTGGTCCCTGAAAATTAAAAAAAAAAGAATTCCTAAGTTTATGGCGATTTAGCATTAAGTTCCTGTAGAATAACTTAATGAAGTAATTGTGTACTGTAATTTTTGGAATCTCGCTGGTCGGGGCACGTAGTCATGGCACATTGATCAAAGGATGAAGAACACAGGATGTACCTTCCTGGATGTTTCAAAAAACATTCAGAACAGTAAAAACTCTAATTATATTGCATCAGTAATTCAGCAAAGGTGAACTTAAGTGAAGGAACCTCCGATTCACAGAAGTTGCCGTATTCACTGACTTTGAATTGAAGAATAAAGAATCGTCAATTCCATTTTTCGGGAATTTGGGAGCTTCTGGCTGAGGATGGCCCCTTGGCACTTTCATCAGTCCAAAACTAAAAGTTTTCTCTGCGCCTGCGCAAACGCACAATCCATCAAGCGTCATTTTCTCATGGCCTCCTCGTCCTATCATGCTCAAATTCGGTGAGTAGTAGTTGGGAATTGATTGACGGTTTGATTACCCCGTGTATCGTATTTCAGTTACCTGCACCGCAAGCGAGAACGTCAAAAATTGAAATGAGAATGACGTCTACAGTTTTCAACAGATTTTGATGAAATGTTCAGAGATTGACCGATTTGAATTGCTGATGGTTCCCAATGCACTCCGTTGCTCCCGACTCTCTAGTAGCTTTCATTGTAAAATAGCATGTGCCAAGCATCATTTTGCCTCCTCACTACCGAAGGTAGGGAAGCTTTTTGTGGTCTTGAATAAAATCGAACAAATTTTTGTTCTTCAAAAACAAAATTTCCACTTGATTTTTACGTTTCAGAGCTTGCAGATCAATTTTGGTTCCGTGTCTGTCTGTCCGTCTATCTGATGTCTATCTGTCTGTGGTAAATCCTTGTCACGCCCAAAACTATACCAAGTTTCGATCCGATTCCATTGGTGAGAGGTGCTTTGACGTCACCAGTGTGCGAAACTTTGAAAAATCATTGAAAGGAAACTATTCATCGTAGAAAAGTGATGTTGATGCCAAACTTCTTAGAATGGAATCTTCTTTCATTTAATAATAGTTAAAATACCTTCTTCGTAACTATGCGTACCTCTCATTAGCCTTCGAAGCATCATGGAACATTGACCACAGACAAGCTACGGACAACATCCTGACCACAGACAAGCTAAGGACAACATTGTATCAGAAACAGGAGTAAAACCTTCAACGTCCTGCCCCGGGACTTACAGAATTGCAATTGGAAGCATCTTTAAATAAGGATGCGTGATTATATGTTCAACAATCCTTTTTATTCAGTGGAAGAATTTTTAAAATTGAATTTTAATGAAGTGCATCCTTCCTTATTTAATTGTTTGAGTTTCAATTGATTATAAGATAAGACCTTTATTGGTAATCATTTTACAAATAGGCCTCATTTAGGCATGTAAAAATAAGAATAATAGCAATAAAAATTTTCTGGCATAGAATAATAACACAATGTAAAATTCACATAATTTTATAAATGATAAGATATATTAATTAACAAAAGAAAAAAGTTAAAATATAAAATTGAAAGGAAGAATTGAATGAAACGAAATGGTGGAATTGGTGGGGTCGGCGAGTTAGGCATCATGAAGGATGTTTGATGCAACACCAAAGTGCTGCTCAATAAGACCACGGAAGACGGACAGTTCAGAAACCGAACGTCAACCAAGAGGCAACCGAACGACCCATCGAAAGAGTACGGTGGGGCACCACATTTAAGGCATGTAGCCTGGCGGAGCGCCCGAAAGCAAACGTGCTCTCAAGGTATTCCGGGCAAGGGTTCACACCATGTATCAATCAAAAAATGAAAAAACACACGCATGGTAAAATGGTCGGTCATGGAGCATCCCGCTAAAGATCGTGAATATGGAGTGATATGAACGTATCTTCTGATACAAAACACATACCGAGCTATGGAATTCCAACACACTTGAAGACGGTGAAGCTGATCAGAATTTAGGTTGGTGGAGAAAATATCGCAGGAGTAATCAAAGTGAGGTATTAGTAATGTTTTATGCAGCATTAGTTTTAGATTAGAGGGTGTGAAATTTCTTAATTTTTTCAGTGCATATAAGGATCTATAAACCTTTTTAACAATATGGGAAAAATGTGAAGTCCATTTCAATTGGGGATCAAGAAATAAACCCAAATTTCTTACCGTAGAACTAGGAGTAACTAAGTATAAAATCTTATACCAAAATGTCGTGTAATACGGTGACTGAGGAATAAAACTATTACATTCTATTAACGAGGAGCCAAATAAATTGTGCAATAATTCTTCGGGGAACTTTTTGTGGCCAATCTTATTCCCTCAATTGTGAAAGTTTTTCAAGCTTTTTCGACCTCTCCTCTCCACCGCGTCCTGGTCCTCAAAGAAATGTTTTAAAGAGATAGGTATATTCAAAAGGAATGCTTTTTTTCCTTTTAAGAAAGAAGTAACCACCTCTAACCCTGTACAAAGAAATATGTTTCTTCAAAAATAATGGTTCTGCTTTTATACAACTACCAACCTCTCTGCATTAATTATATTTTTCATAATTTACCCTTGGGGATAAAGCTCCATTGAGGCGGAGGGGAAAAGTGGGAAAAACTGCTTGATCATTTTGAGTGGTCCTGGTCGTTTCGAGTGGTGACTGAGAGGGTTCGTCGTATACAAGGCCCGAACTCTCGAGGGATGATTATTATCAAGAGAAAGTCAAAAGAGGGACTGAGGGGATCGTAACAAGACCGCAACACAATGAAACGAGTCGTCGTTTTTTTTTCCTCAAGGTTTTTCTTCGGAGGAGCGGAAAATGACGACGCTCATTAAATTGGACGAGATGCCGGGGGATGGAGGGCGAGGGTGGGGTTACAACTAGTACATAGAGCTGCGGATATAAAGATGTACTTCGGCAACAAGGGGACTCTTCATTATCTTATTGTACTCCATAGGATGGCCAAGGTATTCTATCTGTGTTTGGAAAAATGAGCACTTATTTATTCACATTCATATCATGGTCCTGTAATCGTTTAAGGCAAGCAATTAGGTTAACTTAGCATTCGTGTGACTCCCCATGAACGATGATGTCATCAATGTAGGAGGTAACCTTTGGTAATCTTTCAAGAATCTGATCCATAACTCTATTGAATTCTACCGGAGCAGTCTTAATCCAAAAAATCATTCTGTATGTTCCCCTGTGTGTTGAAATTGATTGAATCTTACTGCTGATTTCAATTTAAATGTAAATAGGCTTTGAATAGGTCTAGCTTGCAGAAATACTTCGAATTTCGTAGATTGTTAAGGACGTCTTCGATCTTTTTTATGGGGTAATTGACGTTGACAATGCATTGACTTGACTCACCTGGAGCTGCGGGTATAAAGATGTGCTTCGGCAACAAGGGGAATCGAGCCTGGAACCCTTACTTAGAACAACGTAGTAGTAGTAGTAAGTTGTTTATTGTATTAAATCAATGATTATTACAAAGAGTTCAGGTTCCTCTTTCACATTATCATTAGAAAAATATATAATAGCTAAGAAATAAGTCAAATATCTTCTTCCTAATCTAGTTAATACGGCATTACAGCTTAATGAATTACATGCAAAATAAACGAGGTGATCGATATGAAATTAATATGAATAATATTAATCCGTTATGAATCCATAACATCCACGCTATACCTGTGGTACTCGTACAATATCCACAACAAGCCTATCCTGTTGTACACTATATGCTGTACATTAGACTGACAACGAAAAAAACGAAAGTTCGAATTTTTGAGGTGCTCAAAGCTCAGATGATTGCATCAGATGCGAGGAACAACTCCTGAAAATTTCAGTCCGAACCGATAACCCCTTGAGGTATCCTAAACCAGTTTTTTGATAATTTAATTATCGATTTTATAACACTAGACGCTTAGGACAAAAAGACGGTTAGGACATGAAAGATCCAAGCGTCTGGACACTTTTTATACTCTATTCCTATGTTTTCGGTGTCGCGGAACACGATGCCGCCATTATTGCAAGCGCAGAAGCTGTATTTCTTTTGATATTCAAGAAATCAGTCCAAATAAGTGATGGAAAAAAGGCATTTTTTTGCCGTTTTTACCTAGTTTTGACTGGGAAAAAAATTGTTTGCGGGTCTTTTCTGCTTCGGTCCTTGTTTCCTGGCTTGTTCCGAATGTAACAAGACCAATTTCGTCCTATAATATATTATCCTTCTGAAAATATCTGCTCAAGAGCCGAGTTAGCTTTTTTAATGGTAACTGCTCTATACTTACCTACCAGTAGCTACGAAATAAAAATTTAACGCCCTGAAGCCCTTTTTATCCCATTATTTCATGTTTTTGGGCTCGTTGAACATTACGTGCTAGTAGTGGAGGCGTAGGGCTCGTATTTTGGTTAATAATCAAGAGCTAGGTGTCAAAAATCGGTGAATAGAGTGGATTTTTCTCATTTTTCGTCGGGTTTTTTGCCCAAGGTGAAATTGATTCTCAAATTTGTTTCCCCCCGGCGCAGATTAGTTTCTTAATTCACTCTAATGAAACATAACCAATTTAAGTATAGAATACTACTGCCTTTCACTGACGTCGGTCATAGATCAAAAGTTCAGTGAGAATATTTTAAATAAGTGAAATACGGGTGTGCAAAATAAATTCCAGAAAACCAGTGTTAATAGGAACAAAGTATAATATGCAGTGTTGAGTCTATTTGACAACGATTGGAAGATCAAATTATAAAACTATTATACAGCAACACTTTCACTCAGAATTTTGCGTTTTGTCCAAGCTTTCTATAGTGTCCTTCTTATTAAACGATGGAAAAGTCTTCCTATGGGCGTTCACTCCATTTAACAAAAATTGGTACTGATCTTCTTGGTATGTAATGACATTGGAGAAATCTGACGCCATCTTTACTCCCCGTAAAAAGTGTTAAGTGGGTGATTCTCGAGAAACATCAGGCAAAGAATCAGAAAAATCCACTGTATTTATCGATTTTAGACACTCATCGCGGGAATATCAAGTCAAATACGGGTTATACGGCTAGGATATTAGAAGCAATATGATCAGCAATCCCGAAACCACGAGACAATAGAAGACAAAGGGTTCCGCCACATGAAATTTTAATTTTTTAGCCACTGGTAAGTATAGAACGGTTACTATAAAATAAGCTAACTCGGCTCTTGAGCAGATATTTTCAGAAGGATAATATATTATAGGACGAAATTGGTCTTGTTACATTCGGAACAAGCCAGGAAACAAGGACCGAAGCAGAAAAGACCCGCAAACAATTTTTTTCCCAGTCAAAACTAGGTAAAAACGGCAAAAAATGCCTTTTTTCCATCACTTATTTGGACTGATTTCTCGAATATCAAAAGAAATACAGCTTCTGCGCTTGCAATAATGGCGGCACTATACTATGCTAATGCTGTACATATCAGACACCTATTCGGTGAGCGCAATTGATCGAAGTGCTAGTGCACTAGTAACAAAATGAAATAAATTTAACATGTTCTCCCTATCATCACCAAAATCGAGCAAATTAGCCAGACGATCCTCATCCTCAACCACTGGGAGCCCACAGATGTATTTCACAATGAATTGCCTTAGGTACGGTTCTAAGATCGGGCAACGTACACAAAAATGGCTGAGGGTGTCAGCTTCTTTCATATTGCATATATTGCATAAGCTCTCGCTTCTAAACATATGAGAAGTACCTCTATAATAAACAGTTACGAAAAACTTTGAAGACAGACGCAACTGGCACAACACCCTCTCAATCTGGACATTTTGAATGAGTCCTAAGTACTTCTGCCTACCTGAATAGTCCGCTATCCTCCTATAGAACATATTAAATCTGGCTCTGTAAACCAGATTGACGTCCTGGCACCAAAAATGGTTGTAGAGTTTTTCGATTAGTGACGGTAGGATCGATGTCAAATTTCGAGGGTCCTCAGCTGTTAGGATATCGTGGGAGCCAAGGACAGCAAGCATGTTAAAAATGCAGGTATACCAGTTGTTATGATCAGTTGAACTGGTTGAAGAATTATGCATATTCTCCAATACCCTAAAACAAATCTTGGGCCACCTACTCTCATCCATCATAGAAATCCTGACCCAGTAATTAATTGCTCTCTCATAAACAATGGCCTTAAGTGCAGGGAACCCAGTCTCAATTCGTAAAAAGTGATTCGGTGTATTACGTGGGAGATAGAGGAGACCTTTCAGAAATTGGGATTGCACTGGCTCAAGCTCGTCGCCATACCATACCCCCCAGACCTCAGCCGAGTACAAAAGCACTGACTCCACCAGCGATCGAAAAAGTGCTCGTTTGGTATCCCATGACGTGACCCTGCCTTTTGCGCAAATATCTCTCAAACAGCCAGCAGCCGATTTTGCTTTGGACACTCGGCGGTCCGAATTGGCCCAAAACTTCCACGACGACGAGAATGACACTCCCAGATACTCAAAATCGAAAACATACTCGTAGTCCAACTCTTTTGAGCCGCATCTAATCCTTTTATACTTCTTGATGGTCAAGGGGACTCGAGCCTGAAACCCTTACTAAGAACAACGTGCTGATGTGCAGTTGATGCTGTCAATAAATGGCCGTGCAGTGGTACAATCTAGCTAGACAAAATTAAATTTCCGAGTTGAAAGGAAAACAACAACGAATCACCCCCATCAGGTCTTTACCACGGTTGCCAGGTGTCCGGTTTTGGCCCGGACAGTCCGGTTTTTCACCAAGCTGTCCGGACGAAAATTTAAAGTCGCTATGAGCGTCAAACGTCCGGTTTTCTCAGAATTGTAGCAAATGTCCGGTTTTCATAGTTCATATGGTAGGTTGCTATCCTACGAAATCAGCCGTGACTTCTGGTGGCCCATCTACATCTTTTATTTGGCAATCGACGAAAGAAAGCTATCTTAAACTCAAAAATCATTTGAGTATTGTACCTTTTATTATGAGAAGGAATGCTCTATCTCTTTTGCTAGCCATTACTTATGCATACTCTCTTTCAGTTTTAGATTAAAGTAAATAATCTTGATATATCGGAGATAATCTTAAGTTAATAGTTCTAGACGTATATTGTTGATAGTTCTAGTAGGTAATATCCAGATTTTGTCGCGAAATTCCCTGTCACCAGGTATTTTTGTATTCTTATGTTTCCTGACTGACTACCTAGTATATTAATAACACAAATCTTATTTTATAAAAGTTATTAAAATACCTACACTAATTAGTTTTTTGAAACCCAAAAAATGATTAGGTATTTTGGGCTTTCGATTGTTTAATTAAGCACCTACGCAAATCATTAATCAAAGAACGACATTTGAAAAACGCCAGCTCAAATTTAACCTCAGGTTCATCTAGCTATAAGGGTGAAATCCCTAATTCATTTTGCGACTTTAGTGGTATTCAGGTAACGAATATCAATTTTAGTCAGTAATTATTATTCAATTATCCGGCTATATGTGATATGTCCACTATTATCATCAAGAATGAATAGGTTGCTACTGGTGGAAATTATCGGTGCACAAAATTGTAAGTATTTAAAAAATCACATTTTGGATTGTATGGAAAATATCTATATGATAGAAAATTCATGTAAGAAATACATATCAATAACTATGCGTGGAATTAACTTCTGCACAATTTTTAATGAGTTGTTCAACATGCTTTCCAACTTTGTCCGGTTTTTCCCCCTATCTCACCCGGCAACCCTGGTCTTCACATACATTATAACAGGCCTGGGCTAGTGGACCTCAAGGCCACACCAACCATCAAGGTCCAATAATGACCGTTGAAGAGCGAGGCAGTCATCTAGGGACCTCACGATAGCATATATCTTTAGGTCATCAGCAAGTAACAAATGCTCCAAGCCGTCCCCGATAGCACCACCCACATCATAAATGAAGACCAAAAGGGGCAGGGGCCCCAAATGAGAACCCTGAGGGACACCAGATGTGGCATTGAAATACTGTGACAGAGTGCCTCGCAATCTGACCGCCCACCTCCGCTCTGCCAAGTAAGTCGCAAACCATGCCAACAGAGATCCAAAGAAACCAAACCTCTCCAGCTTCCTAATCAATATCCCCTGTAACACTCTATCAAAGGCCTTAGCAACATCTGTATAGATACAACCTACCTGGGCTCCGGAAGCAAATACATCCATAACAATGCTCTCGAAACTCAACAAATTTGTTGTGCATGATCGTCGGGGCATGATACCATGCTGTTTTGGTGAGAGATAGGTCCTCAAGAATGGTGAGATCTAGTTCACGATAATCTTCCCAAAAACTTTAGGAGTAGCACACAGTGAACCGACAGGGCGGTAATGATCTATCTTTGATTTATCTCCTGGTTTTGGAATGGGTGTAATAAAGGAGAACCTTTCAACAATCTGAAACAATGCCTAATTTCAACGATCTTTCAAAAAGCACAGAGATGGGTCCAGATTCTACGCATCTTGAAACATAAACCAAGAAATTTTGAGGGGGGGGGGGGGGGTTAAATTTGTTTTCTTTGTCGATTACAAAGGTTTTTTATTGAAAATAATAAACTAAAAAAGTAGCTAGAAACAATTTTTTTTTGCAATTCCGAAATTCTACATATAATGCAGTTTTATTTTACGTGGTTTTACAAATTATGTCACTTAGATGCTTCTCTCCATCAGCGATGCACAAATGTAGTCTTTCACGAAATTTTGCAGTGAAAGATGCCAAGAGAACGACGAGAGGTGTGGGCTGGTCCATCTTGCTGAAATCTCACGTTTTCCTCTCCATGTTCAGCAGGAGGGCAGCATTTAAGTGACATAATTTTCAAAACCACGTAAAATAAAACTGCATTATATGTAGAATTTAGGAATTACAAAAAAAAAAAAAAAAAAAAAATTGAATATAGCTACATTATTTTTATATTAGCATTCCTAATTGGGGAGCTTTTTCTGCCACACCCTGTACTTGTGTTGTAAGGGATGTTCCTTCTAGATCGTATATATATATTTACTGGTTATAATATAATTTATTTACATCAGGGCTGATCGTGTTCGTATGGGAAGAAAACTCAAATTAATTTATTTTGATGTAGCATATTTTGATGTCGAGTTTCAGAACTATTGCTGGGGCTGTTTTCGATGATTCCAGCATAATTCCAATGGGGAGTTCCCGAAGAAGGTTCGTATGTCATATGTCAAACGTTTAGACGTACTCGCTTTTTGGCGTGCAAAACGAACAGAACCACGGCGCACTGGCCTAACCCCTCCTTCAAGACCGAGCGGTCGTGCAGGTTTTGCATAACCTTGAGGTAAATTTTCACGAGCTGTGATATCGATTGTTTGCAGAAACCAAACCCTTCGAATAGATATTTCTGTGGAATATCCTAGATTTAACGCCTTAACGATTCTTAGCCTCAGCCAGGCAGTTCAAGTTCAAGCTCGCAAATATTGCATTTTGGCAGATGCTGAATTTCCAATTGAACCATGTGCTTTGATCACAGCTATCGATAGCTATATAGAATAGTATTATGTACCTACTACTTACCTATACAAATAGTGTCCTCGGCCATTGAACAAATTATTTTCACGTTTCGATACTGTGTGAAAACATTCTTACTTTGACATGATTGCGGGTGAATCCTACTGTGAGTGTCAACGGTTAGCCTCGGAATTTGCAATTCCATGGAAAGACATGTCGGAATTCTTATCAATTTGAGAGCTGGTGACTTAGAAAAACGATAGCAAAGGCGAAAGCACCTCGTCGGATTCGGGTTCGAGCGTCATAAGCACCACTCCCAACCTAGCAATTCTCAATCTACTGCCTAACTTCGAATATCTCGAAATCGATGGAGTATCCACGACCGATCCGCCAAGAAAAATGTTAACATTGGAAAAAACAATTTTTCGTTTTATCTAGTTGTCTCGGGTCTTTATATGCCATCTGACAAGCGAGAAGTCCATTCTTCCAAGACTGCTTCTCTTGTCTTTGATTCTTCCCATGTAAATGAAATTACGGTCAAATTCCATGGTCTTGTCAAAGAAGTTGGATGACTAAAACTCGAATCATTTAAATAGCCCCCTAATAAAAGATTTATCAATACTTGGTTCTGAATTTGAGCAAGAGTATAAGCCCTATGCGCATCATTCGGGCTACCTCAGATTCAATCAAAAGTTTTGGATTTCCAACAGAATCCAAAACAAATATTAATATAATTTCGGACAGATCATCTATTCATCGAATGGACCTCAAAACTTCCAACTTCCAAGGTCAAGATGGACAAAACTAAGTTCATAATGACAGGAAAAAAAAGTAAAAAAACGTCACTCCAAATTAAGGTAACGATATCAAGAATCAGGTCAACACAGTAATGAGTGCACTGTTGCCAAATTCATCGAATCATGTGTCCTACTTTTAGCGTCAAGTGCTAACCTGCGGAACATTCAACCACTACACTCATTGATCACAAGAGATGCAAAACGTTGCTTTCAACAAGACAGGTAAGCGAAAGATTATTAATCAACATCAGATGACGATGGGTACTACGTAGGACAATCAGCATCGTTAAGAGACACTACCATCTGGTCAGTTGAAATTCAAATTAATGGATTATTGGTCAGCTAGATACGCAGTCAGTGTTTGTAAATGTGCGTATCAAAGGTGAGCCTTTTATGATTTACTAGTGTCTTATTATTATTATTTTTTTAATTGAAACATTTATTTGTTCATGTCAGGTATGCAGGTACATAGGTTAGGTATGTGTCGGGCAATGGGTTAAGGAAAATGGGTTAACCCGACCGTTCAGCCATCCCAGTTCTGAAGGCCGGATCCATCCTCTAGGCCAAGGCATCGGAAGTCCCTTCGCTTCCCTCTGGTACGTAGGGCCACAGCCCTAATGATTGCGGATTGGTTTTTTAATCTTCATCCACGCAGCTACTTGGAGTAGGGTCTTGCCCACTTCCCACTCAAAACGGTGGCCAGCTGTCGTTGGAATCTTCCGAACTCCTTGTGTAGTGTCCCGTCACACGAACAAACGAGGGGAGTGAAGGATGCCCACAGATCTTCAGCCACTCTATCTTATTTCGCATGTTTCACTGTTGCTGCGTTTTGGGCGATGGAAGACCAGTCGAGGTGGGCATAGGAGGCTGCGTGGGCGTTTACAACGTGGTTATTAAAAAGCACTGGCCTTTCCCAATGCTGCACACCCTGAACTTCTAAATCTGCAACTAATGTAGGATTGCCTTCGACCCCCTCTCGAAGAGCAGGCTCAGTGGCTACCCCATTTCACGCCAGACCTGTCATGCGAGCACGTCTCTGATGTATCATGGCCTCTTTTGATGAGCCTTCCTTTCTTACAATTCAGAGCGTGGTTCAAGTTGAAGTCCTGGCCGCATCCATCACATGACTCAGGTAGGTTACCTGGCTCCTACCCATATTGGATGGCGAGGGCATCCCGAAACTCCGAGCTTGTTAGTTCGCAATCACCGGCGGAGAGAGGCATGACTGAGAGCCACTGGGAAGCGTTTCCGGTTCACCAGATTACTGGCAGTTGTCGGGGTGGTAATTCTGCCAGAAGCTGCTCGCTTTAGGCTTCCTGCTGTTGCCTCCTTTCAACTCGCTCTTGTTGGAGGACCCAACCCACTTCCTCTTTATGTTGATTCATTTCCAGAGGGGTACCCTGTCTGATGGCTTCCACCAAAATGGAACTGGCTCGCCGTGAAGCTTCAAATGCTTGGGCTGAAGAGGTGATCGGATTTTCAATGGTGAGTCCTCCTGCAGTCTGGCAGGAAGTTCGAGGAAGTTGTGCAAAGCAACTCAGTATGGGAGGGATCAGCTCTTTATGTATAGCTTCTCACAGGGGAAGGAACGCTTGCTCGCAGCCTTCTGCAACTCATTGGACAAACGCCCACCCCTCTGCAGTGATTGGTTGAATGCCGTGTGTACAGCTTGTGGGTTTTCCATGAGCTGCAATTGCAATTTTGGTCACACTTGTTGTCCACCCCTCAACTTTTTCTTCAATGTTTGCCTCCTTTGCAGTTGGTGATTCAACACATTCCCCTAGAAACTGTTGTGAGTAGACAACTCAACTCGAAGGTCTGGGAAAAGTTGGCCTGCCTCCTACTCCATCCCTGGCTTGATAATTAGACAGCTTTTACGAGGCTCTGTTAAATATTTCAACTTCAGCCCTTCTTCCTTAAGCATAGTAAGCCAGCTCTCGATGTCCTGCAGTTTGCCGATGGATGCTGAGTCATCAGCGTACCAGAGCGAGCTCTTCAGTTTCCTTATCAGGGGGAGAGTGCCCACCGCATACATAGGTATGCCCTAGGGGTCTACCTGGATTGTTCCTTCTTGGCTGAGCAAATATGAGTCACTTTGGCGAAACAGGGTCAGTGGGAATCCTGTGCAAGTATTAAACAAAAATCTGGAGCATTGGGGCCAGTGGATACGAGAGTTCCACAGCATAAGTGGCCGACTGATAGCATTGAAAGCATTGGTGGTATCTACTAGAGTTTTCCTACATCCTTACTGGTTTCAAACATTTCTGTGACTGCATGAACTGCCCCTTCAACTCCTGACTTAGTTCGTGCACTGAGTTGGTCGGCACCCCACTCCTCCTGCAAGTCAAAACCAGTGAGCATTGCCTCGGTCTTCGCACATATTCGCTGCAGCAATATCCTCCAATGCCGATGAGGTGGACACCAGGACGTTTGTCAAGGGCTATCCCTCTCCTGGCTAGCAGTGCTCTTATCGTGTCCCAATCTACAATGCCATTCGCCAAGCTGCAAGTGAGGGTTGCCACCGCTTCACATAGGTGGCTACTATGGGCTTCATATTGTAACATCATCCCCCTCCACCGCTCAGCATCGGTGTCACTTGGCCCAGCACTAACTTTGAGACAGTGTGCTGAAACTGAAATGTGTCTCTTTGTTACATCGACATCAAGCAGCGTGGGGAGCTCCTCGCAGTTCATGAATGTCTCTGGCATTGGTACTGACTGTGGAGGGTGTTTTTCCTGAAGAACTTCTAGGACAGTTTTCCCATACTCCGTGACAGTTTCTGGAAGCAGAACACAACCAATTCAAAACCATCACTTCAGAAACGTCATTACAATAACGACAAAGATTTTGTAATAATTTCTTTCTCCTTGGGCCGAATACCTACTATATACAAACTTGAACAACATCACGGCCGACAACACCTCTATCATAGTTTTGATTTTATAGGAGAAATATTTTTTCAACCATTTGTACGAATCAAAAGCTTACCTACCATCAAATTGCGGCCAATTAATATTGTTTGCATTTCGAAGGGTTGATAAAAGAGGATGTACGACGGAGAAAGATAGTCAACAATTTTATAGTAGCCTGGCGCCGGCGCGGCAGTACATCTGCATCCCATCCTGCAGGTGAAAATCAAATCGCTACTGATTATTTAAAAAAAAAGCCTTAGTTTAAAACCAGGAGGCGCCTTCTTCATGGGCTGAAATTACCATCATAAACCGATAGCTTCGGCATTCAATCGTGACATAACATCTCTTTAGTGCGACTTTGACTACGCTAGTTATTACTATTTGAGGTTTATTTGCTTGATAGGATTTTATCATGTCGGAAAATGAAATTATTCACAATGGGCCTGGCTAGATGGCGTTCTGTTTAATCAAGGGTAACCTGGTTTTAAGTAACCTCGTATATTCGTAATAAAATTAGTTATATAACTTGATTCCTTACGCCTCTCGCATGCCCCACAACTCCGGATTATAATGTTGACGAGTTCGAGTTCTGAATTATTAAACGCCATAGTATTGTGTAATGATGATTGCTAAGAACCTTGAAACAAGAAACACAAAGCTTCAATCAACGTCGACCAAGTTGGGTCGGCAGAATAGCTTCCTCAAATATTGTAACATGGACGTAGAGAATTAGTTGAAGAACAAAGATCGAGTCGACATGGTAGATTAGTCGACGTTATACGAACTTAACGTTTGCGCATGCGCACAGACTACTTTTAATCTACAGCAATGAAATTTATACGGGAACGTCTAGGAGCTAAACCGCACAATCCTTGAAAATTTCATAAAAATCGGACCATTAGTCTCGGAGTTATGTCTGTGTCAACCAATTTTAGTTTTGCGCATGCGCTATAGTCATTACTCCACCAATCGTGATATAATTTATAGAGAATTTTTCTGGAACATATACACATCTACTCCCCTTGACGAAATCGTACCGATAGATGATAAGAAATCGACGTCATAATAGATTAACTTTCGCGCATGCGCATATACTACTATTTATGTGACGGCAATGAAAGTTATAGGGGACTGTGTGGAAGCTATCCCGCACAATCTCTGAAAATTTCATCAAAATCGTTACATTAGAGTTGGAGTTTTGCCTGTGTCAATCACATTACATAGTTTAGCGTATGCACAATGGTTATTAGTCTACCAATCTCCATATAATTTATAGGGTATTATTCTAGGACAAATAACCCTATCGAGTTTGAACCAACAGATCATAAGAAATCAACGTTTTAAGAAACTGACGTTTACGCTTGCGCACAAGCTACTGTTGATTCGACGGCATTGAAAATTATAGGGGACCGTTTAGAAGCTAACCCGCGCATTTCCTGAAAATTTCATCGGAATCGGACAAAAACTTGGTATAGTTTTGGGAATGACAAGGATTTACCACAGACTGACAGACGGGCAGACAGACAGACAATGAACCAAAATTGATCAACAAACTCTGAAACGAAAAAAGCAAGTGGAAATTTGGATTTTGGAGGGAAAATTTTTGGAGGACAAAAGAACACAAAGCTTCCCTACCTTCGATAGCAAAATGAAGAACTAAGAACTGAGAACACCTAATTACGAGTACTTAGAATAAGGAAAGCCGATTCGCCTAGCCTAAACGTAACTTGATCGCCTCTACGTAGATGATGAAATTCCGTTAGATTAAGGATTTAAAATGTACCTATTCTATCTACAGCAGAACACCGAATTTGCTTATTCTCGGTAAAGCGAAAATTCCGGTTCTAATTGTAAATTTGTAACCTCTCGGCAAAATTTAGTTGAAGTAAAAATATAGTTTTTATTGTTGATTCACCTTCATCTGATGGCGTGGGCGGCAGATTACCGCCCTTGATTAATAATATAAGATTCATAAATATGTGAGAAAAATCAATTTTCAGGTGACAGATGCCCCATAATTGTCTAAAATTTGGTAGTTTTCGAGTTGTGCTGCGTGTCCTAAAATATTCTTCGCGATCTCATCACACGGCCGCCTCCTGTTTTATTTAGGACGTGGTTCTCCTCAATGATCAGAATTTAAGTGCCAAATTTAATTTTATCCACAACTTTTCTTTGAAAATTCGCTCTCTTAGTCATGCTGCATGACTGAATACATTTCGGATTTTTATGAAAATTATCTGAAAAATCCATAAAGACTGCAAATGGAAGAACATTTTTTTTAGAAGCGCAGATATTGTCTAGAATGAGTTTTTTTGCCATACAATTGGTAGTTAACAATTTATTTGCACTAAAAGCGTTCAAATTTCAAAACAATGAAACATAATATAATAGGGTGGATCATTTACGGAAATTCCCTCATACGATCTTGCTGCATCACTGACGCCAGCATTCGTTCAAAATTGAACTTTCCTTGGGGAATTAAACCTAGGTAAGTCCTCGCAACTTTCCAAACCTGTATTTGAATCAAATGTGTCAGCACCTCTTGAGAACTGCTTGCTTTTTGCGGTAGGGAAAGAACGACCTAAGTCGTTCGATTTTCAGGGGTTGTTCGGGATATCTTGTAACGTATGAAAAAACGTTAAATTCTATGCTAGAGTTAAATCCTCGTTTGGTAATTTTGTACGTCAACATAGGAAAACGACTATAAAATCTTTGCTACAATGAATTTCCTTTGGACCGTTACTATGTAGGCACATTCTTTTAATTATCTCGCCGCATTTCATCACTAACGAATCCTACATATGTCCTTGTTTCAATGAAGATGCTATACTGCAAACCTAACTTGGCGCACATTTTAAATTTAATTGGTTTAATTCATTTAACTTTTCTTCCAAACGTATAAATGTGTGAGATCCACATGGACCAACTCACATGGGTCGTTGAGAATGGTAGCAGAGTTTTACTATTCACCCCCTAATACCAGAATATTTATACCCAAGATATACCTACTAAAATTCCGTACAAAGTTGTGGTTTTCGACTAGAAAACAGTAATGCCGTACGTGTAAAGATAATAAAATCCTAGAATTTGTTGTGAAGCAACACACCAGAAGTTTTTGGACTTACCTGGTGCTGTCTCCAACCCCTGTTGTGATATCTCAGGTTTATGAAACCTACAGTTATCGCTAAAAAGCGGTCGGTGTCTGCATTTTCTGTACTAAATCTTTCTCGTTTGCAAATACGGAGTCAAGTATACTTTTCTGGTTGTTGACTACATCCCATTTATGGAAAGGTGGATAGTATAGACGTGATTTCGATCCGAATTGATCCTTGCCGGGACGGAGGTGGAAAGCTGGCTGCGTCTGTGGAGAAGTACCTACTCTGTCACTCCAGCTACAGCTCCAACCCCCAACTTGGTCTCCCCTTAAAGATACGCCAGTGATAATTTTCAGCCCGACTGACCACGTTAGGAGCCCCATTAACCAACGCGAGGAGGGTCCACGGCCACCATAATTGTTCCTTTGATCTCCCTAATCGCTTGATCGATAGCTCCCAAAGGGTCTCCATTCCATTCATAAAACCTACGTAATACAATAATGAGTCCCTCGGAAACCAGCAACTGCAGAGGTTTTCGCTCTTCTTCCTGCCCGCTCCGTCCCTCATATCCTGAGCGGTGCAGATAAGACGGGACTAACTCCTGGCCGTGACAGAACCAGCCCTTCTCGAAATAATCTCAATTGATGAAGAAGCCAAGCGCATGAGGGCGGCTCAGTCAACTGACCTATTGTATATGTAATAGATTCCCATTTGAAGTTCCGAGGCTTTGTTCGCCCCCCCGTCTTTCTCGACTGCTGGAAGGACCACCACCCCCTTTTACCTCATCTCATCCATTTTCTTCCCCCTTAATATCCTAAATGAGGGTTCACTATACTTACTCCTTCATATAGAAATGGAAGCATGAAAAATCAACCCTTCCTCAACGCTGAATCCAAACAATGCTACCATACAATAAAGCCCATCTCATCAAGGAGATTTCTTTAAGCTCTGGATATCTTAGCTCTCTGCTCACACCTTTGGGAAGCTTTGATTTCAAAAGGGATACAATTTAAAATAAAACTTGAATACTTCTCGCTTGTACTTCCGAAATCAGTTCAGCTGTGGATTCATTCAGAAATAGATTATTCTGACATTTGTAGCTCAAAACAATTAATATGGGTTAAACAATTCAAAACTGGGAAGCGTTTAGTGTCCATAAAAACATCAAAATAAACTTAAATGATGATGATTAGTTTTAGAAAATAGAGCTAAGTATAAATGAAAATTATTTTTATTTCTGAGTTAAAGTAAAGTAATAAATAACCTACTTGGTAAGAACTAAAGGAAATTGGTCTCATGAGCGAGTAGTACCCGAGACAGGGAAAACCAGTTGATGCCTTGTATGCGAAGTAGATGTGCAGTCAGTCAATAATAAATTATAAAATATAAATTAATACAGTTAACCAGCTAATTTCACCTATTTGGCTTTGTGCCTGGAAAACAAACACATGAGATAATACATAATAATATACATAACTGTAAAATTAATGTAACGGTTAGTTTGTACTCTGGATATTTATATGCTTGATTTATTAATACACTGCTTAACAATATCTACCTATCGCAATTACCTGTTTTTCAAAGTAACATAGACTTTTGCTGAATGATTTACTATATCAACTTTGACATCGCAGCAATTCGCTAATCAGCAAGCAGCTTTTGTTTTCTACTTTCAAAATTAACAATTTTGATTTTAGCGAATTTCGTAGAAAATGAAGCTATTGCAATGGCCCAAAAATTTCAAAATAATTCAAGGAAATTTTTTAAAATTGAAATGCGTTTTGAGGCATTATGAGTGGGATATAATGATGCAGCATCTACCTTTAAGCAAGCATTTACTAACCTAGATAGGAGGGAAGTAAGTGATAGGGTAAGTTGCAGAAGTGTGCATAGGGTCACACCTACCTTAAAGACACGCAATACACACTCCCTTTCTCTTCCCAAGGCTATATAATATTTCCTGTCTTTTTGTGTAATTATTCAGTCGCTTCTGCAGTATTCCTCGCGTCATCTGACAGGCTCTTTCTCTCAAGCATTACTTTGTGTGTGTGTAATACCATGTAGATGATTTTCAGGCAAGCATCTATATTTAGGATTGGTCAAGAATACACATACAATTTATGAAATATTTATGACGAACCCAGCATGCCTCCTCTAAATCATCGAGTAAATATTCGACTTAGGTGAGTGTATAAGTCAGTATCCCATCATTATCAGCGTATCGGTCATACTCATGAACGGGGTGCGCACCATTCGATCGTAAGATTAGAACACGTCTTCTCGATGCGTCCCCAGTGGAGTAAAACACTGAACAACCCTGTTTTATGTTGGTAATTTAGATTCTAGTTTTACCATCCTTTATTTCTTATAGGCATGTTAAAAAAAAAAAAAAAAAAAGGATTTGTCACAGCAGCGGTTAAAATAGTGTGTATTTGACATTTTAGTACGATTCGCACATTCAACGAATCTATGGTGACGAAGCAAGGGTGATAGGACCCTGATAAGCAAGAGTCATAGCGGTAGTAAACCCGAAGGCTGACAGAATGCGCTAGGGTCGCACCGCACTTCATTAGCGTATCAATGCTAGTTGAAAAGTAAAATTTTGGTGACCCACGGCATACCTATTTTATATCCTGTGATCACTCGACTCGGCACGGCACAGGCTCCACATCTCGCCAAGGCTTGAGCTCTTTAAGGCTTACTCCCGGCATTGAGCAGGTCACCTATACCCACAGAACATAGTATAGACTATTCTATATAGAATAGAATAGAATTCTATTCTATGTTCTGTGCCTATACCCGCAACCCATGGCAAAGGTAAACAGGGCCAGTGGAGTCCTCGCAAGGAAATGAAGGCTTAGCATGAAGGCACTAATTTAAAGTGTTAATTCCATGAAGGTACAGGTGTTACATAACCTCGATCTACTTGAGAAAAAATTAGGTTTCCAAGTAACATTCACTTCCGAATTGAAGCCGACAATCTTTACTCCCATAAGTAACAGTCAAAATAACACAAAGCAGTCCGAAAGATTCGGAGTTTTTGTATGAGAATTACGTCGCTTATGGAACAGTGGTGTGTCCCTTTACTGAATGTCTCTCTTGTTTTTATCACTAGATCCTGCGTCAGACGTACGGAAAATACTCAATGACACTTGTTAAGGTCTGTTGATGATATGTACGATCTTTAGCCCGAGAAACCTAAGCCCAATTTAAATGTTTCTGTGTGACTTGGCCTTTTCTAAGATTGGCTATCTTCCGCAATGTGGCATCACAATCTCCGGGTACCCAAATCGACTCGGGTTGATTATTTTAAGATAATCGCTTGTCACGTCCGTCTCAGTTCTTGGTTGGATGCAAAACACTGAAACTTGGTTTTATACCGCGCTAGGGATAGGTCAGCTATTTCATGCTAAGATTTTTGCAATATTAACACAACTTAGACAGACACTAATATGAAAATAAAATGTCATTGAGCGAGCGAACTTCCCAAAAAGGACAACGGACTAACACAATGTTGATTTGTACCTAGGCCATAAAATAATAAAGTCGAATATTGAAGGTCGCATCCTGAAATGAAGGAAGGAACTATGACGCCATCTTACCATGATGCTATTCTGGAACCCTAAACTAGGTGTGATACGACGCCATTGGGACTCACAATGTGTCTTCCACAGCCTCGCAAAAACTCCAAAAGACGGTTGGTTGTTTTGAGCTATAACATGTGGACGAACGTTTTACGACTATAAACCGAAAGCTTGGAGATAAACTTATATAGTTTATAATGAAATATTATAATACAGAGTGCGGCAGAAAGAGCTCCCCGATAAGGAATGCTAATTAAGAAAAGAAAAAAAGCTAGGTACAATTTTTTTTGTTGTAATTCCTAAATTCTACATATAATGCAGTTTTATTTTACGTGGTTTTAAAAATGATGTCTCTTAAATGCTTCCCTCCGAGATTTTTCCAAACCAGTTTGAGATTTTTCCAAACCAATTTGAGATTTTTCTAAACCAATTTGAGATTTTTCCAAACCAATTTGAGATTTTTCCAAACCAATTTGAGAATTTTCCTAACTAAGAATGTTCTAAAAAAGAAAGGAGAAGGGAATCATCCAAACCAAAGTGACAATTTTTCAAAGCAAATCAAAAAACATGATCTAAGTAAGAAGGAATGTCTAGAAACATCGGGCGGACGTGTTGAAGACAAATTGACTGACTGGGGGGGGGGGGGGGGGGGGTTATAATGGAAAAGTACCCGATTTATTTTGAAATTCAGTAAGCATACATCCTCAGACTGATTAAAATGAATAACCTCAAAATACAAAACCTTCTTAAGTTTTCATTTTTTTTTTTAAATTTTAACTGGCATTATATGTTTACATACAGCCATAAGTGGTATTTAATAGTAATTTTAATTGTATTATGACAAATATCAATAAATTGAAGCAGCTCTTTCTAAATAAATAAATAAATAAATATATATATATATATATATATATATATATATATATATATATAATATATATATATATATATAAATAAATAAATATATATATATATATATATATATATATATATATATATATATATATATATATATATATATATATATATTCTTTGCCGATAAAATTGAACGATAATGCAAAGTAATGTCTGTCCTTCTCATAATGTCTTTTAAAAACTCTGTTCTCGGACCATCGTACTCTGGACACTCCGTGATTGCGTGCTCAAGTTATCCGTTATGTGCTCCACAAGTTTGGCATTGAGCAGTTTCACTTTGATTGATGCGATGTAAATAACTGTCACATATCCCACAGTTGACTCTCAAACGGAAAATCACTCGTCCCAAACGTTTTTCAATACCTCACCCATAGAACCATGGGACTTGAGGTGGGTTGGGTTGTAGGATCTTATAAAATAAGGCATTTGTAGAGCCAGCAAATGTATCCTTCCATTTTTCTCTGTGCTGATTGTTTATCTGGGGAATTAAATTCTCAGCCATAATGGGACAATTGAGTGGAGGTATATTTTCCGCACCTTCCTTTGCGAACTGATCCGTTTGTTCATTTGCAGACAAGCCTGTATGTACCTTCACCCAGATGAAGTGCACTACAATCTCCGTTTCTATACAGCGCCTCAAAAGTGGGAGAAACTGGGCTATGATACCATTTTTCACTCTCTGGATGTTGCATGTTGTTAGTAACTATAGTGTACTAAGAGAGTCGGTGCATACAAGGTAAACATAATCATTCATCCCGGAGCTTATATCATATTCGATCGCTCTGACTATTGCGATCACATCTGCATTAAAGCTGGAGGTCATCTGTGGTAAAATATACTGTTCGTAGTGATAGTTGGATGCATCGAAGAAAGCACATTCAACTAAATTCCTAAAATTTGACCCATCAGTAAAGATTCGCACCGCCCGTGGTCATTTAGAGTTGGCGAAGTCGTTAAATTTATCATTGATGTAATGTATCATTAATTATGTAGTATTCATGTAATTTATCATTAACGTATTCTTCTCGGATACCGTAAGGAAATCGAACAACGTTTACCGGTACGAGCAGCTCTGAATAAGACAAAATGAATGGTGATGGTTTGTTGGAACAATTAAGGCGTGTGATGTCCCATTCTTTTTGCGTAAAACTGTTGACGAGTAAGGTTATTAAGGTTAACAAGTGTTACCTTCTTAGGATAGAAAATACGTATTCAGCTTCCTCAATATCTTATAGACTATATCAATGCACCAACCGCATGTCGGAAAACTCAGCTTTTAGATTCATGACACCGTTAGCCGTCGAGGAGATAAAATAACACATTATTTATTTCTTTTTTGCTTCATGTGAATAAGCGAACGACACAGCACATCAAAATGTAAATTTACATCGGGGAGCAGGTTGCGGTTTTACTCCAAGTCGACTCAATTATGAGCAAGCTAGGTGCATATTAATAAATTACATTTTGAGTATGAGTTATGGAAGGAGAGAAAGGGTTGTTAGGATTGGAATGCGGGAGATGAGGAAGGATTTGCATAACGCGGGGGAAGCAAAGTATTAGGGGAGGAATGAATTATTGCCAAAACGGATCCATAAATTTGTCTACACTGTCGGCAAAACGATATTAATTTACCGCCGTTATCTTATTGTGTCCCTTGAGTATTGTCTTAATTATAAAATGTAAACTCAGTATTAAAGGAAGATAGCTTTCTGGATAAATCCTCTGAGGGTTTCGTGGTTATTTAAGCTTTTTTTGTTGGCGGCTTCCGCAGGTGGGTGGTGTGGGGGATAAGAATTTGCCGATTCCATGATCATCGCAGATAAGCTCACAAACACCGCTTTACCGCCGGAAATCGGCAGAAATCAATTAAACAGTTCTTGAAGAGAACGCGAATTAAAAACTAAAAAACGTCTGCAAAGTTGGGTGTGGCACATAGCTTCCTCATTTACCTATCATAAATGTACAGATCATTGAAAAGTTTTAAATGATCTTGAAAAATTCCAAGGCGGAAAAGAGTAAATCAAGAAGTAGCGTGAAATGTCATAATTGGTCAACTAAGAAACGAAAAAATGATACTCAATATAATTTACGTTTGTGCAAGCGCAGAATGAACTGATGAGTTGAAAACAATGAAATAGGTACGGGACCATCTACAACCTAAACCGCGCATTCGCTGACAATTTCATCAAAATCGGATGAAAACTGTGGAAATTAAGGTCATTACAAGTACTTCACATTGGCGCATGCGCAGTAGCTATTAATGATACAATCGTGTTGAAATTGATATGAGGTAATCAAATCTTCTTCTTCCAACTATCATCCAAATTTAAGCGAAACCGAACGACTAGAGAGTGAAAAAATGGAGCATAATGGAATTTACGTTAGGGTATGCGCAGAATGATGTATTGATTAGGCAACAATGAAACTGATAGGGGACCATCTACAACCTAACCCGCGCATTCTCTGACAATTTCATCGAAATCGGTTAAAAACAGTGGAAAATAAGGTCGTTAAAAGGATTTCACATAGGCGCGTGCGCTGTAGCTATTAATGTTACAATCATTAATCTATGATCATTTAACCATCAAACAGTCATAAGTTCCATGCGTTCACAATTACTGATATGCATTTTGGTTTATTATTTTCAATAATAATCCTATGTGATCGTGTAGCAAAAAAATTTTTATAACCCCCCTCAAACTTTGTCACTTTACGTTTCAAGGTGCGTAGGATCCAAATTTGAAATGTCCGCAGTTCGCCGTTCGCCGTCCGCCGTCCGGGCCATAAAAGGCCTAAGAATTTACTTAAAAAACCCGTTCTTTCGCACATAGACTCCATTTGGGGTCTAGTTGGTCCTAACGTTTAACCATCCTGATCGCTCTACTCGCATAGATGCTATGGGCCAAAAACGGGCGAAAAAGTGTCTTTTTCGTGGCTTTGAGTGGTAAGACTGACGAACGCGCGCACGCCTTGTGGGTGGGAGAGGGTGGGCGGGAGAGAGAGTGAGAGGGAGGGCGAGGCGGAGGGAGTGAGAGGGAAGGGAGGGCGAGGGAGTGTGGGGGAGGCGGAGGGAAGAGATGGGAGGGAGGGGAGGGAAGAGGGAGTGAGAGGGAAGGGAGGGCGAGGTTGTGTGGGGGAGGCGGAGGGAGTGAGAGGGAAGGGAGGGGAGGGGAGAGGGAAGGGAGGGGAGGGAAGGCGAGAGAGAGAGTGTGATGAAATTAATTCCAATTAGAAGAGATTGTTTATGAGTATGAAAATACTCATAATTCTATTCTACGCTTTATGATATAAAGCTTAGCTTCCTTCGGGCGTCCCTAGACGGCCCCATTTATTATTATTTTTTTCCTCAACCTTACTATAAAGCGTAAAATTATGGGGTCCTGGAGCTGTAATGCAGTGAACGAGTGAACCAAATATTGGAAGTACGAAGCCCCCGAGTTTCGATACCTAGTAAATATACTAGTGAGGCTAAATAATTACGGTCAGTTTTCTACGTAGAAGGTCTGTATGATACAGAAATAATAAACCTTTGTGTAATAATTTGCAGCGTTTTTATCATGAACTCTTTTCAATAGGTTCCCGACCAAATGAGACCTAATATTGGTTTTATCTATATTTATTTTCCAATAAATGTCACTTGCCGACTATAATGCGTGGAATCAGATAAGTTTTAAACAAATTTTGAGTTAAACTAATTCAAAAATGGAGTGGAACACTCCATAGTTCGAGAATGGAGTATGTTTTCTGTCCCAATCCTCAATCATATTCAAGATGTACCTATGAATTTTAAAAGATTGTTTCAAAGAAACCACTTTCCTTTCGCATTAGAACTTAGTTTCTCTGCTGCATCTCAACAAAATTTGATTTTCGAGTATTTTTTGAAAGATAATTTTATTATAGAATTTTCAATAGAATTATGACTATCGAAAAATACCAACTAAACATCATACAGCCAGCTGAAACATGAACTGTTTTGAAAAATAAATATTTCTGAAAACACATGAAACGTAAAAGTTTTACGTGCCTAAACTTTTTTAAGATTGTCAAATCTCAAAAAAAAAAAAAAAAAAAAAACATGTAAGCTTTGAAACGGTTTGTTCAACATCGCGATTTCATTTCAATTTGGTAGATATAGATTAGCTGAAATTCGAGTCGAGGGGAGTGGTGGAAGAACTCGCAATCATTTTTAGCTTAACGAATACAGTCGACCCAACGTCTCACTGGAGGAGGAGACTGGTTAAAAAACATAATGCCGGTCATTTTCCGCTCTTTCATTAAAAACCGGACATTTAGCTTCCAGAGCAATTTTCGCCCCGACGCCTTGATAAAAAGCCGGACTGTCCGGGCCAAAACCGGACTCCTAGGGCCTATTTCATAAAACAACAAGTTACAAGTGTACAAGTGAACAAGTACAGGTACTTGTAATGCAAAGTAAACTAGAACAAGTGTTTCACCAAAACAAAGAGTACAAGTGTAGAAAAGTTACACTTCTAGAAGCTAAGTTTACAAGTGTAGCAGAAAAGAAAAATGGCGTGTGGGGACAAACGAAATGAACAACGTCAAGTGGGATGCCGAAATTGAAGTTTTGTCAGCGAATCATAATATAAAAACGGTGTTAACTCCACGATAGGATGTTTATCGTACATGACAGGGTGTAATGATTGGAAGACAGAAAAATTATAAACTGAAAAGTGGAGAAAGTGTGTATTTGGTTCCAACTTATTCTGAAGGCTGGCACAATCGGATTTTTTTCCTTCGTTCTGCGGAAATGATTAATCAGTTCATCAAGGCTTAAAGCTGCTGGGTTAGGAATGTCATCTGTAACTTCGAGATGATCTTCACACTTCACTTTCTTCTTCAATGATAGGGAGATCCTGAATACCCGATCAGGAAAAATTGCACAGGCTCACGCACCACTTGAATCTTTCAAGGGTCTCAGAAGACATCCTAAATCTCTTGTTAAACTCAAAAATATCCACGAAATGAGCGTTTATTCGTGGCCGAAAAAATCTTTGGCGTCTACGATGAATGCTTCTTTCTTTTCAGCAGAAGATGATTCCCACATATTAAACACCGAAAAATTGTCAACTCACAATGCTGGAAAATAACAAGTTTACAGGTGAATGGACGTAGGTTAAAAATCGGCCATTTTTTACAACTGTAAAACAGTGACTTGTTCAAAATGATGGGGAAATACTTGTAACTTGTCCAAATTCGCCTGTACACTTGTTAATTTTCACAGTGCATTACAAGTCTACACTTGTACCTTTATGAAACGCTTGCACACTCATTTTTTACAACTTGTACATAAAATCGGCTTGTAACTTGTCACTTGTTGCTTTATGAAATAGGTCCCTGGGCAACCCTGTTCACGAACGCGCCACGCCAGTCACTCCACGTGAACGGGTCGCTCTCGCCATGGACTACGAACTCTTCTTGTAAGCGGCAATATGTTTATATGTGAAAGGAAGAAAACCGAAAAAGAAGTTTGTTTCAGGTGAGGAATTTGTATGTGGAGAAATTGTTAATCACCAATTTTATAGAAAAAAAAAAAAAAAAAAAAAAAAAAAAAAAAAAAAAAAAAAAAAAGTAAATATTATTCTGCTATTCAAAAAAAGATTTTGGATTATTAACTTTTTATATGTTTTTACCAATTTTTTAGCATTTTTAGCATTTTTCAACATAATTTTGTACATCAATATACAAATGTTCTATTTTATGGTTAAAATACTTTATTTTAGCAATCTTCTGCTGAAAAATATAAATTTAATGATTTTTAGCCGTTTTTTTGCTATTTATAGTGATTTTTCCCGTTCTTGTTTTGAAATTTAACCAATTTACTGAGCTCAAAAAATGCTAGCCACCAAACTCATCCTTTCGTTTAATAAGCTCAATTTTTTTGGCGCAAGAACGGTATTTTTATCTCAGTCATAAGGAGAGTTATCGTCTGGAAGGACACACACACACACACACACACCACACACAAATATATATAAATATATATATATAAATATATATATATATATATATATATATATATATATATATATATATATATATATATATAATATATATATACGTTAAACTCTTGGATTCGTGTGGGTATGTATGTCCTTCCAGACGATAACTCTCTAAGCTTTCAAAACGAAAGGACGAGTCAAAAGAAGTTCATCTACGATGAACTAGTGCATTATAAAATTTAAGAAGAAATTTAAGTAAAAATCTATCTAAATCTAATCTAATCTGTCTATCTAAATCTACGATGAACTAGAACATTATAAAATTTAAGAACAAATTTACGTTGAAAAATGTACTTGAGTTTCATTAATGTTTGCCGAAACAATGATAAAAACTGCAAAAATAGGTAAAAATTCATAATTTTACTTGAATTGCTAACTATTATTTAGGAAGAGTTTTTTTGTGTTGCTATGAAATTGGTACCTAGTTACTTATTTATTTTCACTCAAATTCCCAAATTTTCAAAACAATGTAACGTAAATAGCAGTTATGCAATAATAAATGAAAATTCGCTCATGCGTTCATGCTGCATGACTGGAACTTTTTTTTTTCTTTCTTCTTTCTCGTGATTGTTACATTAGGTAGTAAAGTGAATCAATCAATCATTTACCGGTATTGCACATTGTTATAGGGGAAGCCCAATTCACATTATTAGTGTATAATATATACATTATTTAATTGACAAAAAACAGTTGTACTTCAAAATATAATTTAAATTATAAGAATGTCTATCTGGTGGAAATTAAGCAAAGTTTACTGAGGAGGAGAAGATTAGAGTTCATTTTCAAAGGGTGGAATTGAAAAAATCGAAATCGGGGATTTTATTTTTACTTCAATTTTTGAGGTTTTGATCAGGAATGCAGGCAATTTAATCCACTGTGCATTGTGCGGGTCGATTCCTTGATGGTTCCTTTAATCGCAGCTAGATAAATGATAGAAACAGCACATGCGCTGGCTGAAAAACTATGTAACAATTATAGCTGCTACAGTATACATTCGTTTCAGATTAAACGTACCACCACTTTGGGGGTCTAGATAGTCTTTTATAAATTCACAAACTACAGAAGTTCACATACTAAAGTAGCTTTTACGCTTGAAGAAATTTAAAATCCTCGGAACCCTGAGAAATGAACGAGAAATTAAAAATTAATTAGGTAGTTATTAATTTGCTTCATACCCAATTTACTTCATAAATTCTTCCTGATATCAATTGATTTTAGCAAATTTTCGTAGAAAATGAAGCTATTGCTATGGCTTGGAACAATTTTAAAGCAATATTTTTGAAAAATGTCTTCATTGAAATCCGTTTTGAGGCATTCTGAAACGATTCCTGAAGTTTGCGCTTTTATACATATGTATATGTCATTCCACACGAATACTCTCGTTAGGATTGAGGTAAAAATCCCGTTCTTGCGCCAAAAAATCAAGCTTTCCAAATGAAAGGATGAGATCGTTGGCTCACAATTTTTGAGCACATTAAATTGGTCAAATTTCAAATACCACACAAAAAATCAGTAAAAATGGCTAAAACCATCCAAAAATTGTTAAATTTATAATTTTTAGCCGACTCTTAGTCAAAACAAAACTATCAACAATTAACTAGGACATTAAAAAAAAATTGCGCAAAATTTTGCTGAAAAACGTGCTTAAATTTCATTAATATTTGTTGAAAAATCTATAAAAAATGCAAAAAACCTAAAACCCAAAAAAAAAAGTTTGAATCACCAAATTTTATTTAGTACGCTTTTTTGTTGCGTGAAATTGGTTTTAACAATTTATTTCTAATGGAATTTCTCAAATTTAAATACAATTAACCATAATACGAAACGATAGATATTTCAGAAAATTCGCTCATATGATGATACTGCATAGCTGGAACTTTTTCTAAGTGGAAGATACAAATTTCCTTACACGGTTAATGTAAACCTTGTTGTATCAATGGATATGAACTCAGCAATGGAGAGATGGTCGGGCAAGAAATTGAACATAGTAATAGGCCTTTTGATGCCTGTGCGCCTTTCGATGCTCTTCTCTCAATCTACTAAACCAAAATTCGCAATGTTTTGCAAAAAATAATTAAAAAAAAAGTCGCTGGCCAACAACGTAGGTAGGTACCTAATATTCCAGATTGCTTATTCTGTGCGTGCAATATAATTTAATCTATATTTTTCTAACAAAAGCTTGATGCATTCCGCGACTTGCTAATTTTACCAAAACCCATTGAACGTACCTGCAAACGCGCACAGAGCACACGAGGGCACATGTTCATTTGTGCTCCGGTAGTTACCACATTTGCTATTTAGATTCACTTTCTGGATGTTTTCTACTTGTTGGATTTTTAATGTTCCAAGAATGTTTTCAGCAAACCGCGACCGCTTCGTTTGATCCAATCGTGTGTTTTGTGTTTTGCGAGACAGCCTCCTACAGGAAGGAGGTGGATTCGACACTCCCTGCAGTCACTTCGCAGCACGGCGCCAATTTTAAATAACAAAATTGCGCACCCTTTGATTTCAAGAGAAATCCCGTTCTCTATGTTTGTGTTTACAAGTCTCGCGGCGTCTCTCTGAAGGGTGTTGTGGTTGGAACACAATATGCAACTCCCAGACGGCTAGGAGTTTAAATTTTATATCAACTGGCGTAGATAAGGTTTGCAGGCTTTTCAAGATCGCAGTTACGTCGAGCTGCCATAGTCAACTCGCTGACGAAAATGCAATAGTCGTCTCAGATGATCGAACAGAGGTTTTGTTGATTGAATTGATGCCCAAACTACATTCAGCTAGTCCAAGAGGTCATTGAGGCGTAGCTAAGTGATTTCTTATGGAGGGGCAACAGTCAAGGATCTTATTTTATAGTTTTAGCATTAATTTATAGTGCTTTTAGTTGTATATACAAAGACTGTGCAATAAACTGTCAAACTTTCAAATATATATTTTATAGTTTATGCCATGGTTTTAAATCTAAATCGTCTGATCTCGCTCAAATTTGGGTTATAGTTGGAGGGATAACGATTTGTTCATCCCATATACATTTCAACATGATTGTCTCATTAATAGCTATTGCGCATGTGCTAATGCGAAATCCTTGTAACGATCTTAATTTCCATTGTGTTCATCCGATTTCGATGAAATTGTCAGAGAATACGCGGGTTTGGTTGTAGATGGTCCCCTATCATGGTTTCTTTGATGCCAAATCAATACTTCATTCTGCTCATGCGCAAACGTAAATTCCATTATGCCCCATTGGAGGGCACAGGACATCTTATCACCTAGCTATTGTTCGTAGAGCTAGGGGGGCAAGGGACACCTCATCACCATGGTAAACAAGACATCTCGTCGCCCATCGTCTCGAACAAAAGTAACCAGTTATGGTTTCCACTTCACGGTTGCGGGTGTCGAGAGCGACGAGAGCACGTAGTGTGGCACGGGGTTTTTCGCTATACAGGGTGATTCCCTCGCAGATGCAAAAAAAAAAAAAAAATTTGGGTGAAACTACATCAAAAATGGAGTAAAATGCCGCCAACCGCATATTTTTATCTCAATCGAGATATGACTGAGAGAGATATGATCTGATGAGATATGATTTTTTAAAGGTTTTTTTAAGGAATACCGTGTTTTTTCATTTTAAACTCGGATTTCTCCACTTTGCCTCATTTAATTTTAACTTTCAACCTCATTTTCGGTATCAGCATTAAATTTCCTATAAGAATAGTGTACTTGGGTTCTTAAAAAATACCATCCAAAGACCCTCACATCAGCTCAAACATTGATGATTTTGAAAAAATAATATTTCTGAAAATCTTTAAAACTTTACTACTCTTTTAAAAAGAATTCTGGAAACTGGCAAATCTCATGAAAACTGCTTCATCTAATATGCTTTCCAACGGTATTATCAGTTTTACTTTTATTTTGTTATTTAGGGGAGAAAATAATGTTTTAATGTTAAAAAATGTGGGTTTTTCAATGAAATTGTTGGTTTTCTCGAAAGATGACCCTTTATGAATCAGCGAGTATGGGGTCGGTTTCTATGTATTTTGTCTCGCTGGATCGAATGGAAACTCTTGCAGATCTCTCAACTACGTTATAATCGAGTTTTACACTTTAATTAACTAGTTTTACCCCATAACACTCATACATTTAATTGTAACAAAGAAACTAAACATTTGCATCTACGTTCCTGTTCGACAAGAATATTTTCAATACCAAGTACATGTGCGTTATGGGCTTTATTCCATTACGCAAGCAGATTTTTCATTCTCGAATGGTTGTCTTATTTTACTCCCATTTTTTCCTTCAGGGGAAAACTGGAAACAGGGAAGAGGGAATTCAGTGAGCGAAATCAGGGAACTGGGGACTGGAACTAGAACTGGAAAACGATTGTTATCGAACGTATTCGCGCCGGTGATGAAATGTCCCCATTTTCAATCTGCCTCGGGTGATGAAATGCACCGCCATTGGAAGAAGATGACTTGATTACCTCATATCAATTTCAACACGATTGTATCGTTAATAGCTACTGCACATGCGCTAATGTGAAATACTTGTAATGACTTTAATTTCTGATGAAAATTGTCAGCGAATTCGCGGTTTAGATTGTAGATGGTCCCGTACCTATTTCATTGTTTTCAACTCATCAGTTCATTCTGCGCTTGCACAAACGTAAATTACATTGAGTATCATTTTTGGTTTATTATTTCCAATAATAAGCCTATGTGATCGTGTAGCAAAAAATTTTTATAACCCCCCCTCAAACTTTGTCACTTTACGTTTCAAGGTGCGTAGAATCCAAATTTGAAATGTCCGTCCGCCGTCCGCCGTTCGCCGTCCGGGCCATAAAAGGCCTAAGAATTTACTTTAAAAACCCGTTCTTTCGCACATAGACTCCGTTTGGGGTCTAGTTGGTCCTAACGTTTAACCATCCCGATCGCTTTACTCGCATAGATGCTATGGGCCAAAAACGGGCGAAAAAGTGTCTTTTTTACGCACGCACGCCTGGCACGCTTGGCAGGGGGTCACGGTGGGTGGTGAGGGGGGGGAGGGGGGTGAGCGGGGGGTGGAGTGAGAGGAGGCGCCGCGGCTCCTTGTGGTGGGTACGGCCATTGAGGCGAAGAACAAGCGGAAGGAAGACAGGAGAGGCCTTTAAAGGCTAGAAAAGGACTGTCCCGAAGTAATACCTAATGGGAGTTCCGGGACAGTTCTATAAAAAGAAGAGAGGAAGGGTTTTTTAGTCGGTATGCCGCAAAAGATAGGCGGAGAATCCGACACGAAGGGTGACTTATGTCACTGTCGGTTTATAAAAAATTTCACCAACCTCAATAAAAAAAAAAAATAAATAAATAAATAAAAATAAAAATCTCTTATAAGTAGAAAACCTTTCTATAGCAGTTTTTCTAGGTCATATTTGTGTGTTAATACCAATGCTTTGCCTACACATATTTAATAACATAAATATCCTCTCGACTTTTCGTACGTACTTAGATAATGATATTATTAAGGCAATAACTATTTGAATAGATAGGAGCTCAAATCGAGAAATATAAACATGCGTATATAATTATAGAAGTATAGGTTGTGGCAACTCGAAATAGGACACGCCGAGGAGTCTGGACGGGCCTTATGAAGTACGCAAGTCAACTAAAACTACGATCATACTCAATTGAAAAAATAATAAACCTTTGTGAAATAATTTGCAGCGTTTTTCATTTCTTAATCGACTAATTATGACATTTCCCGCTACTTCTTGATTTACTCTTTTTCCAATACGGAATATTTCAAGATCATTTAAAACTTTTCAATGATAGGTAAACGAGGAAGCGAGGTATGTGCCATACCCAACATGTGTTTTTTTTGCGACGGAATTTTTCAAATCTCTACAGTTGCTATAGTTTCATTTTTTGCACTCGCAATAAACAAAATTTTGGATAGCAGAATAAATTTTGAATAAAAATGAACTCATAGACTCAATATAGTTGAATTCAAACGTTTCACAACTCAATAAAATTAGTGATTGTGATACGCTTTGAAATTATTCGAGGTAAAGAAAAAGGATCAGAAAGTTCCAGTAAGGAAGTTTCTCACACCATTGACACGTTCTCACACCATTAGGTACTTATAATGTTTATGAGGAACTATTCTTTATCAAAGCCCTAGCTTGCTGGCTTATTATTTTATTATTGATATTATTGATATTGGAAGCATTGTTTTCACTTTCGGGAGACAGAAAAGGTCATGTCTCTAAAACCAAAATTTCCACGAATTTCACGTTTTAGACCATTCTAAACTATTTTTGTCACGTACGCGCGTGTGCGTGTGTCCGAAAATCCTTGTAACTAGCTTGTAACCTTGTAATTTCGCAGTGTTCATCCGATTTTGTTGAGATTTTCTGGTGCTGGTTAGGGTACAGATGGTTCCCTATCAGTTTTATAGTTCTCTAATCAATACTTCTAATTACTACTAATCAATACGCTTGCGCAATCGTAAATTCCATCAAGCATTCAATTCTCAGGCCCTAGTCGTTTAATATCGCCCAAATATGGAGGATAATTGGGAGAAGATCATTTAATTATTCCATATCAATATCAACACAACCGTATAATGTGATGCTGCTGTGCATGTGCAAATGTTAAATTTTTGTAACAAGTTTAATTTCTACAGTTTCCATCCGATTTATCCGAGGTATCAACCTCTATCAATATACACTCCCCTCAATCAGTATCATATACATATACATAACAATATATGCATTCCCTGTATTCTCAGGATTGAGATTTAAAATTCGTGCTTGCGCTAAAAAGCCAAACTTTCCGAATTAAAGGATAAGACGTTGGCCAGCATTTTTTGAGCAAATTAAATTGCTCAAATTTCAAAAATATGTGTTAGAAAATCACTAAAAATGGCTGAAAACGGCTAGAAACCGTTAAAATTATTGTTATATTAGTTAGTCATTCTCCTAGCACAAAATTTTTGAAATATGGGCTACATAAAGGGTTTCCCCAAAAATGTCCCCCTTCCCCATGCTAAACTCGTTATTTATGGGTAAATTTTAAGGGCTGAAGTGTTGAAAAATCTTTCGAAATTATAGTAATTTTTAGGCTGTCATTTATAGATACCATCTTGAAGAATCGAATGAAAATCAACCGTATCGTTGCACGTTCGTCCTTTCGCTCTCCCTAAGAGCTAGAACTTTGGAAAAAAGATCATCAACATGGGAGTGATCCGAAACTAGTTGAACATAGTAAAAATCATCTTATAAACCACAAAGATCATATCAGCTGGTAAAATTGCGATGGTATTTGACTTTGCGAAATCAAGTTTATTATAACTTTTGTCACCTATAGGTGGTTTGTAGAAGGTCCAGTGAAGCGTAGGTAGGTGAATAATTTCATCTCACTAATTTTCAGTCAGTGGGTGCCACAATGTCGATATACTTAGATTCTGACATACTATTGCACTTAGATATCAGCTCTTGTTAAATAATGAAGGACGATAAGGTCCATCGTTTAATTAAGGTGTTCCATTTAATTTAATTAATTTCTTCTCGCTAGGCGTCTATGTCTATGCTGTTATACTTAGATAATGTGTAACAATACTTTGTACAATAATTGTAAACAAGTATTCTGCTTAGAAGGACAGGACTGTCTGAAACAGAAATAATAAACCTCCGTGTAACCATTTTCAGGTTTTTTTCGATTTTGGACAACTGTGCGCCGCGCCGTGGTTTACCTTGTAACATCAGGTTGACAGACGTGATACGCTGTGTTAGTATCGCACAAATGGAAGGCTGATGAGGGCTCCGGTAGCGACGTTGAGAGCCATGGGGTTAGGACCTTCCCAGAGGGAATACGGGAGATACGAGATAGGTACCTTGAAATTATCGCACGAGACATGGAGAGTTTTCCTAAACATAGAACAAGTTAGTTGAATTCACTCGAATCCATTTATTTTCGGAGATAAACAGTAGCATAACATGGGCTCAAATCATAAGTATGTCATTTCGTATCGTTTCCCCAATCTCATAATTCATCATAGTTTTCCACGGCATAATCATTAGGAAAAAAAAGCTCCAAATTATTTGACAAAGATTCATTATTTATGTTTTAGATACGAAGCCCTTCAACGCTGATCACTTGTCCATAGAAAATCACCTTTCAAACTGAATCTATTGTGCATTATCGAAATATAACTGGACGATGTCACCTACCAAAAGAACACGAATGAATACACTAAAAAAATAAATGAATAAGAAAAATTTTAAAAGATCATAAAAATAATAATAAAAACCTTGAAAGTAACTGTAAATATTGTGTTATTGACTTGTAAATGTAGTAGGTAGGATTGATTCGTACCCCAGCAGGCAGTTACACTTTCAGTGGATTACCAAGCCTTGAATGAAACAATAGCATCATCCGACGTACATAGCCTGGACTCAAGATATTCCCTTATTCCCTTTGCTATGGGAAACGAACGGATGTACGTACAGCAACCCTGATGGTCTCATTCGATTTATTGAACCTGTCTGTCCATAAACCAAACAAAAAGTACCCTTTCATTTCGAAAGTTTTCGAGATATCAAATTTTAAATATTACAACACTCGAATACTACCCTGTAGGGTTGATTGAGAGTGATGCCGATGGTACTAACACATCCCCGTGTAACGTACGATTTTAAGCCAAATTTCATAAAGTTCGGTCCAGTAGTTTCGGAGAAAAGCAATGGTGTACCGCGTAGGCGGTCGGACGGATTTTTTACTTTGATTTTTTGAATCTACGTATCCTGACATTTTGAGGAGGAGGGGATATTGAAAATTTTCAAGATTGAAAATAATAAACCAAAAGTAGCAAGTGGGCGAAACACCTGTGGAAGAATGCTTAATTTGTGTCTTGATTAAAATTCCTATTTCTCTACAATCTATACTTATGTTATTATTGAGGTCAAGGGTTATAAAATACGATACAAAATATAATCTCTCGGAAATATTAATAACAATTTCTTTCTGAAGTCGAGATATATTGAATACAATTTAATTTGAGGTAAGTAGACCGCAAGGAATGAGGGTAGTTGAGGATAGCAATTGGGTTATTGTTATAGGGTTTGAATGATAAACCCTGCCCTGCCCTGAGAGGTTCTCTCTTTGTTGCTATGCGCACAAAGAGAGAGCTGCTCTCAATCGCAAGGACAGTTATCGCAGTTATATATATATATATATATATATATCCTATTTTTTAGCACATTAAATTGGTAACATTTCAAAGAAAGTACTAAAAAAATCACTAAAATAATCAATCAATTGTTGTACCTAATGATATATTTTAAATTTAGTTAGGTCTATTTGTTGGACAATTTCCGAGCCCTCTTCGCGTGTTAGGAAAGTAAAATTTCACCTATTATGCGCAGTATATCGAGTTTTCTCGTATCCATTGATCCAAAGCTTACGGAAAATATTGGAATATGAAAAAGTTTTGAAATGTTAATGTCTCTTCTTAGTTTGTCAATCCCCGCTGACCTCAAAAAAAGGGCGCCCCATTCGTCTGCGACCTTGAAGTTCTTCCATCACTCGATTAGTGCAAGTTAATATCACTAGATCTCACTACCAATTTTTGTTAACATATTCAGGTTGATGAGAAAAACAAACAATCAAATAAACATATTGCTCCTATGTACAATACTGTTTCAAAATTTCAACAGTTTGTCCTGGCCCAAGCTAGTGTACACCTCAAAAGATGAAAAATCAACCTCGATAGGGTTGTATTTAATGTTAGGTTCTGAGTTTGACTGCATATTGCCGAGCCTTCCGTCCGACTGATCTACATGGACCCTTTCACGTTTTCACCTCACTGGGTATTCATGCTACATAATAGGATGCAAAACGGCTAAGTGAATTCATATGACAATTTTTTGGAGGCCAACCTCTATTTTTTTGTAAAGAGGTGGCCCGTAATTACATTTATTTAAATGTCCAAAATGCGGCAGAAGATGGGCAAAAGCAATAAACCACCTTTTGCAGCTCATCGTTTCCCGTCTACTTGATTCGTATAATACCGAATCTGAAGCAGAAAGTACGATTAAGCAAAACTCAATAATCATTTCCACGTTTCTAAAATCTATACCTATTTTCATATTACTATGTAGCAATAATGCTGGTTATGTATGGTAATCAAAAGTAGGTTTATGTATGAGATGGAAACACACATATTTGTATCACCACTTAAATCATTATTTGTTATTGGAGAGTGGTTGTTCATCTCTGCTGTTTAATTCTTGTTGGGCGTTGTGGAGTGGGGTCAGTGAGTTTGTGATTAAGGAAATGAAGCTTAATCACAAACCTGGGGTATCCTCTCACTGACCCACCTTCACAACCCACAACAAGATTATTTATTAAAGTACGAGTAAGTTACAGATGTGCCACCAAAAACTTGGGAGACTCGGGGGAGCCGGAAGAGTAAACGTTCGCTGTGGGAACTTGAACTCGACTGATAGCAATAGTCAGTAAATTGCCTAATATTTTTCCGAAAGGAAGGGGATCGGAAAATCAGGTCGCGCTGTGTCATCACATCGCGACTCTCCTGGTCAACTCCTGTGCCATCACTGCATCCTCCAGGGGCCAGTTCTACCTACTGTAGTTTTCCTTGGATTAACCCAGGACCGTGAGTTTCTCGTCAAAACGGCGAAATTACCGTTCCACCAACACTCGACTCGGGATCTGCTTGTGATAACGCACGGATTCCGGAATCCATGTGTTGGCGTCGGTTAGCCCACGGATCAGTGCTGATTCGCAACTTGCTCACAGGTCACCACCGAAAAGTTGTGTACCTAACCCTGTTTTTCCAATTTGTTTTTCTCCACAACACAACCCCGCCATATTTCCGCAATTATTAATTATCTATTCCGTCATGATAATAAAGAAACAATTATTTTGTCTTCTAAGGACGAAGTTTTCGTGAAATTAGACCGTGACAATTCTTCGAATGAAAATATGTAGGGAAAGAGTTGACCACTAGCATGAGTGGATGGATAATGATTTTGACAGTTTCATGTCCTTACTTGGGCTCGCAACGGGAAAAATCGACAGTATTTACAGCGGTACCTCCTTGCGAAATGTAGCTCTGTCAGTTCTTATCCGACGCAAGTCGTTCACCACTTGTAGGAAACATCTCAATTTATGGTAAAATCTCAAGCTGCCTAAACTGCTCTGAAAATAAAAGCAGCTGAGCTACACGCAAAGTAATTGATTAACTATAAAGTATAAACGATCCTCAAGGTACGATTTTAATAACTTGATTTGGCACATTGTAATCAGACCGGCTTACTCCTTCTTGTTTCATTAACCTAGAGAAAAATGAAGGCGAATGTTTTTGATCGGTTTCGCCTATCCAAGTACAAAGATAAGCAGTACAAAAGGCAGAAGGTGCAGACGAGTCATCACTCCTCCACCTTTCACCTGCGCCTAAACCACACAACGCACACGCTTGCTAAACTGTCTTAGCCTGCTCCACGGTGCTGTCATCGCAGTATGATTTAGATTTTAGGAAAATTCATTTTAACTAATATTCAAGAGCACTCGCTTGATTTAAGCGAATTTTCGAAGAAAATGAGGCTATTGCAATGGCTCCAAAAATTTTCGTAATTGTAATTCGGTTTGAGACATTCTGACCACTCTGACATTCTTACCTCAACTGGTGGTCATTTTATAGAAGCACTTCTGGGCTGGTGTCGGGTGAACCTGGGCATCCTCCACAAATTTGACATTTAGTTTTTTCGTTTTCATTTAATGGTGTGCCTCCTCCGCCTATTATCCTAATTAAATAGTACATGTGTGTCTGCCCAGGCCACGATTCTCAACCCGTTTTCAAGGATCTTTCCCCAATCTATCCCAATTTTATTGCAGTTGTTCAACGAACCCCGAGAATTTCGAATTTCATGATTAAAGGGAGGGAACGGATGGAGGGGTTGTTTTGCACCAACGTCGGGGATTCAATGAATACGAATGAATACCAATTACCAATGGTATAAACTAAATTCATTGTTTGCTAAATTTACCAAGAAAATGATACGGTTTAGTAAAATATATATGAAAATAAGGAACTCCTTCCTAGTTTTGATATATCTGTTTGATAGGTATCAGGTAAATGAAGATTATTAAAAAAGAAGGTTGAAACGGTTATTCCTAAGGTTGAATCGCAAATTCGATATAGAGGAGTTATAGATGGAGTAAGCTACAGATAGTCTGACCGAATCGACGAGGTTGACGGTAGTACGCGCGTGTCATTGAAGGGTACACGATCAGAAAGCTCTTGTAGTACTCCTAATCCAGATGTCAAGGCGAAATGCGTGTTGATTCCTGGTGATACGTGCCGCCAGAGAATCCTTGGATCTGAAATCATCAAAAACGAAGAATCAATGTAGACTAATTTCTAGTTTACTTTGGAGCAGCGCGGGTATGAAATTTGGAGTTGGAGTATTCTGGGAGGTCAGTGAGCACTCACATCGATGTAGGTATAGTTGAATATGGAGAGAATGTAGGATGACGTAGTCCAAATCCCACGTAGGAAACTGACGACCAAGGAGATTTGGATTTCACAGAGATGAAAAAACCGGTAGCGTTGGATGCTGCTGACCTTACAGCGTGTTTTTCCAGAGTTCCTTGAAGGTGTGATGTGGACATACTGCATGATACGGTACGATGGAGGGAGACGACATGACGCGCTAGATATTGGTAGGCTGTAGTTCACATACACAAAGAACGGGCACAAAAACACCCCCGAGGCTTATCTACTTCAAAAGGAAAACAACAGACAGTATCTAAAAGTAGGAAATACTTGAAAAAAAAAAAAAAAAAAAAAAAAAAAATACACTGCCAAGGACATGGCACAGAAGCTTCTTCGTGGCTTCAACGTGACTTCAGCAAGAAAATTTCGTTCACTCATGCACTGAGCGTACCGCTGATTCGATCATCATAAGGAACCTCCAGGAACCTTTCCTACATTATCCCTGAAAACCTGACTAAAATTGGTTCAACATTGACTATCACAAGAAAATTACGTTCACGCATACTCAGAGCGTAGTGCTGATTTAATCATGTTGAAACTGATAGGAGACCATCAAGGGCTAAACCCACACTATTCCTGAGAATTTCAATAAAATCCAATTGAAATTGTGGAAGTTATGGCTGTGACAAGGAAATAGGACAGACAGACAGACCCGAAACCAAATTTGTACAAGAGGCCAGGAAACGCAAAATGAGAGTGGAATTTTGGTTATGGAGCACACGGATTTTTTAGATTTTTTATTAAGAATCTAGTTTTGCATCGAAAAAGTATGTCAGAAGTTTCAAATTTCATGATGGAAGAGGGCAAGTTAAGGTGGACTGATAAATCCCAGATGTTTTAGTTATTCTCGTTAGATTTCGTAGTCATTTTTTTGGTCCAATTATGAATTTGATATAGTTGATATAGTAACATTGTTAGGAGAATCAAATTTCATGATGGATGGCTTAAATGGGAGGAGGGGGTGTAATAGCGATAAATGTGATATTTTCACAAACCGGAGCCTTTCTAAGATCAAGTTGTACCATATGATATATTTTAAATTTAGTTAGGCCTGTTTGTTGGACGATTTCTTAGCCCTCTTCGCGTGTTAGGAAAGTAAAATTTCACCTATCATGCGCCGCCCATCGAGTTTTCTCGAATCCATTGATCCAAATTTTACGAAAAATATTGGAATATGAAAAAGTTCTGAAATTTTAATGTCTCCTCTTAGTTTTTCAATCCCCGCTGACCTCCAAATGAGAGCGCCCCATTCGTCTGTGACCTTGATGTTCTTCCATCGCTCGATTAACAATTTTCGTTGACATATTCAGGTTGATGAGAAAAACAAACAATCAAATAAACATATTGCTCGTTAATACAATAATATTTGAAAATTCAACAGTTTCTCCAGGCCCAAGCCACTGTACACCTCAAAAGATGAAAAATCAACATCAGGGTTGTATTTAATGTCAGGTGCTGAGTTTGACTGCATATTGTCGAGCCTTCCATCCGACTGATCTACAAAGACCCTTTCACGTTTTCTCATTTTCATCACCACGAGGTGCAATCAGGATGCAAAACGGCTAAGTGAATTCATATGACAATTTTTTGGAGGCCAACCTCTATATTTTTGTAAAGAGGCGGCCCGTAATTTATTTAATTTAAAAGGTCCAAAATGCGGCAGAGGATGGGCAAAAGCAATAAACCACCTGCTGCAGCTCATCCGTTCCCGTCTATTAGATTCGTATAATACCGAATCTGGTGCAGAAAGTACGATTATGGAAAACTCAATTGTATCATTTCTATTTCTAATATCTATACCTATTTTCATATTACTATGTAGCAATAATGTTCTTTATGTAGGGTAATTAAAAGTGGGTAATTGTGGTTATGTTTGAGATGGAAACACACATATTTGTATCACCTCTTAAATCATTATTTATTAGTAGAGAGTGGTTGTTCATCTCTGCTATTTAATTCTTGTTGTGGGTTGTGGAGTGGGGTCAGTGAGAGAATATTCCAGGTTTCTGATTAAGGAAATAAAGCTTAATCACAAACCTGGGGTATTCTCTCACTGAACCCCCTCCACGACCCACATCAAGAAGGGGAAGCTCTGGAAACGGCTGGGACAGCAAGACAAGACGAAGACACATGTTTTTTTAATTCCCTTCTCCCATACTTCGAACAGCTGGGGGACATTGAAAAACTAAAAGTTAGGAATGAGTTCCAAAGTATTTTGATAAGGGAGCTTTCTCGAAAAGAAAACTCCCTTGACGATTAATAAACTAAATCAAAAATAAAATGTTTTATAATTTATTACGTGCGAACTTACCTGATTGTCAACATCAATCTTTCCTCAGCTTCTACGGGCCTTTGAAAATTGGTAGCTTGATTCTCCTTCAATTTGTTCAACAATTTTAATCGAAGGTGGGTATTTTCTACCTGGAGTAAGCAAAAAATGCCGCCCCGTCCTTCCTGAGTTGCGGGAACAAATGGTGGAACTCACCCTTATCGAATAAATAGTCGAAACTGGCTTTCGTCTCAACGAATTCTTTTTCGCCAAGTAACAAAGCATTGCTGCATTATTTGAAAGAAAAAAGTTGTTCAAAATATCGCAAAAATAGAAAACGCAAATTATAGAAATAGATTTTACACTTAGCACGAAGCAAAGTTAACCTCGCAAGGATTCTATACGCCTACTATGGACGCATACTGTGGAAGCCTACTGACTTGAGGTCGCTCGCGCTCTTTGGTCGTCCATGCGCTCTTTGGTCGTCCATGTAGGACTCGGCGTTAGACAGAAAATTGCGCTTGACGGCGGTTTACTCTATTTTCGGTCGACTCACCCAACAAAAATGGTCACACTTCACGAATCCACTGGAATCCATTTTTCACGAATCCACCCTGTAGTTCAATGGAGAACATTCAGTAGTTTGAAACATGGAAAATAGTTTAAAGGCTACAATGACTGATGAGTGCCTGTGTTGAGAATTTTGACACAGAAGATGCGGTTTGGTTCAAGCATGGGCTAAATTGAAAAATTGCTATATCCACTTCCAATAAAAACTCAACCTTTAGAACACTAATCGTGTAGAGTATGTAAGTTTTAATTATTGCATCTTTTCTTATTATTATTTCTCAATAGTAAATATTGTTTCAATTCAAAAAGTAGGTATAAATACATATCTGATTTACTAACGAGCTGATAGCTTTGGGGTTTTAATAATATCCGGAAGATTTATCCCGGTCTTTTACACATTCTTCAAGTTTTGAATAATGACAATAATTATTGTCTTAATCGGTGACTAATACTGAGGTCTTACTACAAAATATATATTATCAAATTTTCGTATAACAACTCACATGAAAATGCTCATTTTACAGAGGTGTTACATGTATTAAATAGGTACTTATAGGCAATAGATATAATTTGCATGTTGCAGGTATAATTTATAAGTGATATTACACATTTTCTTCTTTTTATTTTCCTATTTCTGAGTTGGGAAAACTTGTGCTTCAGTTGGGAATGTCATGATACTTCCCCCCTCACTATTTTTGTCTAGGGACGCCCGTGGTTCCAGGCTTTTGAACCGCTAGATTCTAGTCTGCGCCCACTATGGGGCGCACAGTGTTTCGACTGACGTGTTTCAGGTGGAATAAAGTCAAAATAAAAGATTTTGAAAAAAACTACTTCAGTATCCCCCCACCCAAGAAGAGGGGAGATTAGATATCAAATGAGGCTGAAATCTGCGCAGTTGAGGAAAATTGTGAATTCTTCTCGATATTTGTGGACAAGATCCATAAATGCTGGAGGCCAGAGTCCACCGGTTAATACAACCTTCCTCAACAATCTGCTCCTGGGTTGCTCAAATTTACTGCGTACTGCAATTATGTGGTCTCAATCTTGAGGTACCCCGACTTCGCAATTGCACTCTGGTGGGTCCAAATCGCTCCAGAGCTCTTTGGACCCCTCTGCTTCTTAAACTGTTTGAACAAAGTAGGGTAGAGAATACTGAAAACTCTTGCAGCTGCGGCCGAAGTCCTGAGCTCCTTAATTACAGCATCTGTAGCTTTTTGCAAGCCTTCTCTCGAGTACTTAGGTGTTGGCCTCATTTCCTGGTAGTTTCTCACCATTCCTGAAATATATATGTATCAAAAAAAAGGTTCAGTCATGCAGCATGATCTTATGAGCGAATTCTCGTAAATTATTGTAGGTAAGTACTTTTGAGGTTAGTTAAGTTTTTGAGGACATTGAGTGAAAAGAAATGTTTTTTCGGCAAATATTAATTCAATTTAAGCACATTTTGCAGCGTAAATTTGTTCATCATTTTTCACTGTTCTAGTTGAAATTCTGCTATGAAATATAACTAACAATTTTTAGACTTTTCAGCTATGTTTAGTGATTATTTAATCATATTTTTTGAAATTTGACGAATTAAATGTGCGAAAAAAAAAAAAAAAAAACATTGGCAGTTATACAGTGCATACAGTTAATATATGTTGCTCTTCACCCATTCTGACGCTCCGTTGACTTCTGGGGATATTGGGGTCTGCACCAGACTCGGTTACTATACGAATATTGTAGATGGGGAAAAATTGAGTTGCAACAGGTGGAAAATTGCATTTGTCCATCCTTTGCAACATTACTTCCCTTATACATTGAAATTGATTATGGGCCACCTCTTTACAAAGCAATAGAGGTTGGCCTCCAAAAAAAAGCCAATCATCCTGTGATTCGGAGTGCTTTTGGCATGCGGTTAGGGGAGTGGTCAATGCGACCACCAGAAGTGATGATAACGAGAAAACGTGAAGGGGTCTTTCGAGATCAGTCGGATGGAAGGCTCGACAATGTGCTGTAAAATTCAGTTCCAGACATCAAATACGACCAAGTAAATTTTTTTCGATCATTTAAGATCGAATTTAAGTCTTTTGAGATATAAACCAGCTTGAACCAGGGAAAAATATTGAATTTTCCAATAGTTTTATATGCGTAATATAGTTCTTTGATTGTTTATTTTTATTGTGCTCCTGAATATAAAAATGGAAATTGGTAGTGAGATCTAGTGAGCTGGGATGGCACTAATTGGACGATATGGAAAATCTTCAAGGTCGCAGACGAGTGGGGCGCTCTCATGCTCAAGGACAAAGGGGGTTCGGCGAAACTACGAGGACACCCTGTATATTTCATGTTGTTTCAATATTTATTCTCTACCCTACTCTATTCAAACAATATAAGGAACAGAGGGGTCTAAATAGCACGACTGGAAGTATAAGAACTGTGTTCACAAAAGAGGAGGAGGAAAAATTCACAAAAAGTGTTCAGGCTATGAACAAGTGGGGTTTTGGTTTACCCAAAAAATTATTTCTTGTTACGTTGGGACAGCATGTCCTAGTAAATAAAATAAGGACTCCTTTTTAAGATGGTATTTCTGGGGCCGATTTTTTCACTCCATTCTGCATTTGAATTCATGTCTTTTTTTGTCATGAAAATATTTGTATTGTAACGCCTGTGTCCGTAACCTCTATCCAACAGTTTAAAGCTTACATGTTCCCACATCTGGTGCTCACACACATTATAATGATGGCAGTTCTCCATAATACTGGTCCATAATGGTCTACCGTCGATCTGGTTGTCTTTAATCAAGTTCCAGTCATGCAGCATGAACGTATGAGCGAATTTACGTAAATTATCTTATTGTATTATGTAAAATTAATTCGAAATGTGTGAAATTTGAGTACAAAAAATGTAACGGCCAATATTACTTGCAAAAAACTCGTTGTAAATATTATTCTGCAATAAAGAATTTGGATTTTCAGCTTTTATCAATTTTCTACAAATCCTAATGAAATTTAAATACATTCTTCAGCGTAAATGTGTGCATACAATTTCCAGTGTTTATAGTTCACCGTTAATACACTTATATTGACTAACATTCTGTCAAATAATAAGAGATTTGAAACAGTTTCTAACCATTTTTAGTGATTTTCAGGTAATGTTTTTAAAATTTGAGCTAATTAATGTGCTCAACGAATGTGTTGGCTGTAACGAATTCATCCTATCATTTGGAGACCTTGATTTTTTGGCGATGGAACGAAATTTTTATCTCAATACTTAGGAGAATTATCGTCAGGCCTGACAAATACATATGAAAAATTAAACGCTTTTAATTAATTCTACGATTCCTATCAGGATGCCTCAAAACGGATTTCAATTCTTTATTGCAGAATAATATTTAGAACGAGTTTTTTGCAAGTAATATTGGCAGTTAAATTTTTTTGTACTCAAATTTCACGAATTTCAAATCAATTTTACATAATATAATAAGATTATTTACGTAAATTCGCTCATACGTTCATGCTGCATGACTGGAACTTGATTCAAGACAACCAGATCGACGGTAGACCATCAGTTCTCTGTATTATGGAGAACTGCTATGTTTATAATGCACGTGAGCACCAGATGTGGGAACATGTAAGCTTTAAACTGTTGATAGAGGTTACGGACACAGGCGTTACAATACAAATATTTTCATGACAAAAAAAAGACATGAATTCAAATGCAGAGAACAAATCTGCCCCAGAAATACCATCTTAAAAAGGAGTTCCTATTTTATTTACTAGGACATGCTGCCCCAACGTAACAAGAAATAATTTTTTGGGTAAACCGAAATCCCACTTGTTCATAGCCTGAACACTTTTTGTGAAATTTTCCTCCTCCTCTTTTGTGAACACAGTTCTTATACTTCCAGTCGTGCTATTTAGACCCCTCTATTTCTTATATTGTTTGAATAGAGTAAAGTAGAGAATAAATATTGAAACAACATGTAATATACAGGGTGTCCTCCTAGTTTCGCCGAACCCCCCTTGTCTTTGAACATGAGAGCGCCCCACTCGTCTGCGACCTTGAAAATTTCCATATCGTCCTATTAGTGCCATCCCAACTCTCTAGATCTCACTATCAATTTCCATTTTTATATTCAGGTACACAATAAAAATAAAAATCAAAGAACTATATTACGCATATAAACCTATTTGAAAATTCAATATTTTTCCCTGGTTCAAGCTGGTTTATTTCTCAAAAGACATGCATCATAAATGATCGTCAAAAATTTACTTGGTCGTATTTGATGTCTGGTACTGGATTTTACTGCACATTGTCGAGCCTTCCATCAGACTGATCTCGAAAGATCCCTTCACGTTTTCTCGTTTTCATCACTTCTGGTGGTCGCATTGACCACACCACTAACCGCATGCCAAAAGCACTCCGAATCACAGGATGATTGGCTATTTTTTGGAGGCCAGCCTCTATTGCTTTGTAAAGAGGTGGCCCATAATCTATTTCAATTTGTAAGGGAGATAATGCAGCCAAGGATGGACAAAAGTAATTATCCACCTGTTCCAACTCAATTTTTCCCCATCTACAATATTCGTATAGTATCCGAGTCTGGTGTAGACCCCAATATCCCCAGAAGTCAACGGAACGTCAGAATGGGTGAAGAGCAACATTGTATTAACTGAATACACTGTATAACTGCCAACTTTTTTTTTCTTTTTTTGCACATTTAATTCGTCAATTTTCAAAAAATATGATTAAAAAATCACTAAAAATACCTAAAAAGTCTAAAAATTGATAGTTATATTTTATAGCAGACTTTTAGTTGATTGAAGTATATAAACTATGAACTAAAACAGTGAAAAATGATGAACAAATTTACGCTGCAAAATGTGCTTAAATTGAATTAATATTTGCCGAAAAAATTGATAAAATGCAAAAAAGCTGAAAATATATAATGTTATTTGTGTTGCACAATATTATTTAGAACGAGTTTTTTAATTTTTAAATACAACTAGTACCTAGTTAACAATTTCTTCTCACTCAATGTCCTCAAAAACTTACTCAACCTTCCTAACCTACCTTACCTAACCTCAAAAGTACTTACCTACAATAATTTACGAGAATTCGCTCATAAGATAATGCTGCATGACTGAACCTTTTTTTTATTACATATATATTTCAGAAATGGTGAGAAACGACCAGGAAATGAGGCCAACACCTAAGTACTCGAGAGTATATATTTTTAGAGCCATTGCAATAGCCTCATTTTCTTCGAAAATTCGCTTAAATCAAGCGAGTACTCTTTGATAATTAGTTAAAATGAATTTTCCTAAAATCTAAATCATACTGCGAAGACAGCAGCGTGGAGCAGGTGTCAGTTTACTAAGACAGTTTTGCAAGGGTGTGCGTTGCGTGGTTTAGGCGCAGGTGAAAGGTGGAGGAGTGATGACTCGTCTGCACCTTCTGCCTTTTGTACTACTTATCTTTGTACTTGGATAGGCGAAACCGATCAGTAAGCCGGTCTGATTACAAGGTGCCAAATCACGTTATTAAATTCGTACCTAGAGGACCGTTTATTTTGTATAGTTAATCAATTACTTTACGTGTAGCTCAGCTGCTTTTATTTTCAGAGCGGTTTAGGCAGCATGAATTATAGCATAAATTGAGATGTTTCCTACGAGTGGTCAACAAGTTGCGTTGGATAAGAACTGACAAAGCTATATTTCCCTTAGAATTGTTCCATTGTATGTGAAAATTATCTCAAAGAAATTTTAGTAAGTACCGTTGTAAAATCTGTCGATTTTTCCCGTTGCGAGCCAAAGTACAGACATGGAACTGTCAAAATCATTATCCAAAATGAGGGTGATAACGAGATAATATTGAGGTAACAGCTGTTAGCAACCTGAAATCTTCAACCCTTCTATGTTTTTTAATCTATTCCATTTTACAAACTCGTAGGGGTAGTCCTTTACCGCCCTATCATTTCGAAACTAGCTCAGCGGTAATCTACCAGCCGCCCGGGATCGCTTCGCTCACCTCCTCGTCTTGCCGGGGTGCAAGCCCCCCGGACTCCCTCCCCCTCCCCCGTTGAGATGTATTACAATTGAAACATGTAGGGAAGGGATGTTGCTCGCTTCGCTCGCAAAATGTAGATCAAGGATACGTTTAACGTGTGTAGGGGATGTTGCTCGCTCGATTTGTTTGTACATGTGTAGGAAAAACCTCGTTGAAATCCGACGTGGTTAGGGGATGTTGCTCGCTCGGTATGGGATGTATATAGATGCGATGGGATATAGTGGGATACCATCAAGACCTACAGCCCATGTTACAATATGTGAGGATGTTATACTGCCCACCCAACTTGGCAGACGTTTTTTTCTGTTGGAAATTACATACAAACAGTTTAAATCTTATAAAACTGTGTGGAACCACTTAAAGTTTATTAGATTTGATAAAGATAGGCCATTATTTATTGCTGTGTAATGATTTGCTGCATTTTTTACTGGGACCACGAAAAGTTTCCGGCCGCTCATCAAAACGCGCGGAAAGTCCGTTTGGCCGTGAAAGCGACACAGACAGACAGACTCACAGACAGAGTTTCATTCTTATAATATAACTAGCCGCTCCGGCTCGCTCCGCTCGCCTCCACGTCCAGCCGGGGGGCAAGCCCCCCGGACCCCCCATTAAGTTGCTCGCTTCGCTCGCAACGTGTGGCGTGTAGGGAATATTGCTCGCTTCGCTCGCAAAGTCTGGCATGTAGGATATGTTGCTCGCTTCGGTCGCAAAGTCTGGCATGTAGAAAATGTTGCTCGCTTCGCTCGCAAAGTATGGCATTTAGGGAATTTTACTCGCTTTGCTCACAAACGGTAGATCCCTAAGGGTAGGTTTAACTTCTGTAGGGGATGCTGCTCGCTACGCTCGCTTGAGGAAGTTATACTGCCCACCCAACTTGGCAGACGTTTTTTTCTGTTGGGGAATACTTACTTACAAATTAAATCTTATAAAACTACGTGGAACCACGAAAAGTTTATTAGGGGATGTTGCTCGCTTCGCTCGCAAGTCCGTATTTATTCTGTAGGGGATGCTGCTCGCTTCGCTCGCTTGAAGAAGTTATACTGCCCACCCAACTTGGCAGACGTTTTTTTCTGTTGGAAATTCTTACAAACAAATTAATTCTTATAAAACTACGTGGAACCACGAAAAGTTTATTAGGGAATGTTGTACTGCCCACCCAACTTGGCAGACGTTTTTTTCAGTTGGGAATTCGTACAAACAAATTAAATCTTATAAAACTACGTGGAACCACGAAAAGTTTATTCGGGGATGTTGCTCGCTTCGCTCGCAAGGTATACCTGTATATGTGTAGGACAAAGTCCGTATTTATTATTTGAAATGGCTCTCGCTTCGCTCGCAAGGTATTGCGTAGAAGTGCAAATGGGAACCCCCCTGTGAGGGTCCCTTCAGGTAAGCAACGTTGTGTAACGGCGGCCCGTGGTCGATTAATTTCTGATGTTAAAGCTTCCCTCGCAATTCCCCTCGTGATTTGACCTACTTTCCGTCACTTTTTTCGATATCCGACTTCGGATTCAGATTCGGCGGGATCAAAGCTGTATTTCGCCCGCGAAAACCGTTCCGAAAAACGTACCTTTATGGGGTATATTTTAATCGGAAAAAACCAAGTTTTTCGGCGGACTTTTCGAGAAAACGGGTCCGTACTCTCGCATTTTTTTAACGCATTTCCCGATACTTTTTTCGCGATCCGATCGCACCGTCGTCTTCCTCGTAGGAAAACCTACGAAACCCGTATTTTTCCGGAATTGTCAACGGCCGTTTAGAGGGGTAGGGGAAGCGGGGAAGTCCAAAAAGCGCACATTAATTATTACTTCGACCCCCCTCCCGCCCTACGGCCCATGGTTCGGGTGGGATTAGAAAATTTTAAATTCGCTTATACACCCTATCGGAAAGTCCCAAGAACATCCCCCCACTCGTAGACTCCCCCCACTCAGCCGTTTGGCCGTGCATAGGCACGAGCGACAGACAGACAGACGGAGTTTCATTCTTATTAATAGTAGAGATAGAGATAGAGATGGGTTTCTTCCAGAGTTTGAAGTAAAAACCGTGTAATTTCGAATCACTGGAATACTCCATCCAAACACGATTTTGATTCATTTCCATTAGAAATTTCGGGAGTCGGTCTCCTAAAAATCAGTGGTTGGTATCCGACGGCTTTCATAACTGTAGCCACTGCAGAAGCCGAGATTCCAAAGTTATTTCGACCCAAAGGGCGCAGGAAACAGGTAAAAATTGTCTCGTAATATACAGGGTGATTCCCTCGCAGATGCAAAAAAAAAATTTGGGTGAAACTACATCAAAAATGAAGTAAAATGCCGCCAACTGCATATTTTTATCTCAATCCGTTCTCGAGATATGATTTTTTAACGGTTTTTTCAGGAAAACCGTGTTTTTTTCCTTTTAAACTCAAATTTCTCCACTTTACTTTATTTAATTTTAACTTTTGACCATATTTTCGGAATCAACATTAAATTTACTATAAGAATAGTATACTTGGGTTCTTAAAAAGTACCATCCGAAGACCCTCACATCAGATCAAACATTGACGATTTTGAAAAAATAATATTTCTGAAAATCTTTAAAACTTTACTACTCTTCCAAAACGAATCCTGGAAACTGGCAAATCTCATGAAAACTGCTTCGTCTAATACTCTTTTCAACGGTATAATCAAGTTTACTTTTATTTTGTTATTTAGTGGAGGAAATTATGTTTTAATGTTAAAAAATGTGGGTTTTTCAATGAAATTGTTAGTTTTCTCGAAAGATGACCCTCCATGAACCTACGAGTATGGGGTCGGTTTCTATGTATTTTTTCACGCTGTATCGAATGGTAACATTTGTAGATCTCTCCAACACCGTTATAACCGAGTTTTACACTTGAAATCGCAAATGTTTAGTTTGTTTGTTACGATTAAATGTATGTGTGTTGTGGGGTAAAACTAGTTAATTAAAGTGAGTCAATTTGTTCAAGGACTGACGAAACAGTCGTTTTTGAAAGTCGGAACCTCCTCAGAAAATCGATTTCATTGAGATTGAAAACCGCCGTAATCTTTCTAACCCAACGAGGACGATGAATTGTGAAGTCTTCATATCAACGTCGTCAAATTCGTCCTCGAAAACCACTGCTCTAATCAGCCCTCTGTGGCTCATTTTCGTGCATGTAGGGAAACAAAGAAAATAACTACGAAAATGTAGCAAATTAGATTTTTTTTTTTTTTTTTTTTTAGAGCGTTTTTTTTGATACTATATCAACTAGTTACATCTGAAGTATTATACAGGTAACTATCTAGATATTTACTTCTCATAAATTCCGCAAAGTTTATATAAGTGTTAGTCCATTGACGTACACCACATTACAGCTGCACATCAGCATCCAAGGTCCAATGGCTTGGTCCTCTTCAGGCGTCGGTTTACTTGGGAGTTGTCGAGAAGCTGGATAGCTTCAGGATTGGTATGTGCGAGTAGCCTCTTTTCATAGTTTCTGGCATATCTTTTTGTAACATCGCTGATTCTCTCCATTTTGAGATCTTTGTGGAGGTCATCATTACGAACGTACCACGGAGCATTCACAATACTCCTCAGTACTTTATTTTGGAATGTTTGAATAATGTTACATTTTGCAGTGCATCCCCATAGTTGTATACCATAGGTCCAAATGGGCATAAGTACTGTTTTGCATAACAGCAATTTATTGTGTAGACCAAGTTGTGAATGTCGGCCCATCAGCCAATATAGCTTTCTAAATTTGATTGATAGCTCTTTCTTTTTCTTCTTGACATGTTCTTTCCACTTCAGCTTCGCATCCAAAGTCATTCCCAGATACTTAGCTGCGTTAGAGTATGGGACTGTACCTTGGTTCAGTATTAGCGGGAGGTTTGTAATTTTTTTGTTGGTGAAGTTCACATGAGTGGACTTGGTTTCGTTTAGTTTGAGGCGCCATTTTCGAGTCCATTCTCCAATAGCATTCGTAGCTTCTTGTAACTTTTTTGTTGATGTTTCAACTGTGTCTGCAACTGCCAAAATTGCTGTATCGTCCGCGAATGTGGCTATAGTAGTACCTAATGTGTGAGGTACATCTTGTGTATATAGTAAGTAAAGTAGGGGTCCTAACACACTTCCCTGCGGGACCCCTGCTTTAATTTTGTTGAGATTAGAGTATTCACCTTCATTTTTAATTCTGAAGTATCTGTTGCTAAGGTATGATTCCAGTATCTGGCAGTATTGTTGTGGTAACATCCCTTGCAGTTTATTAATTAATCCATCATGCCACACTTTATCAAAAGCTTGCGACACATCAAGAAATACAGCACTACAGACTTTTTTGTTCTCCAGTGCATTTTCGATTACATCTGTTATCCTATGGACTTGGTCAATCGTTGAATGATTCGTTCTAAATCCAAACTGATGTTGTGGAATTAGATTCCTTTCTTCCATTATTTTAATGAGTCTTTTCTTTAATAGCTTCTCAATCAGTTTGGAGAGAATTGGGAGTAGTGAGATTGGCCTATAGGACTTTACATCAGTAGGTTCTTTGCCTGGTTTCAAGATCATAATCACTTCAGCAATTTTCCAGGATTGCGGAACATGTTTCAACCGTAGTGCTGCATTTATGAGGTGTAATAGCTTGCGCAGACCTACCTCAGGCAGTTCTTTAATCACTTGACCAGTGATTAGGTCATATCCTGGCGCTTTTCTAGTTTTCAGCTCATGTTTAACGCATTTATCGAGTTCCTGGAATTTGATAGGTTTAATAGGGATACTGTCCATTCTATGTTGTAATTTCAGTACTTCTTCGCTCGTTAATTGCTGCGTGGGGGAGAAGGTCTGGGAGAGATGATTCGCAAATATAGTTACTTTCTCCTTTGCGTTTCTCGCCCAATTATTCCCATCTCTAATAGGTGGTAGGGGTATTCCTGTCCTTTTCATGCCCTTGGCTGCTTTATAAAGAGAGTAATCCGTAGTTTTGTCAGCCGTCAGAGATTGAATTTTTCTAGACAGTGATTCTTGCTCTATTTCAGTGATAAGCGTGCCTAATTTTTTTGCGAGTCTATTAAGTTCTGTTTTATCTCCAGGGAATCGAGTAGCTTGCCATCTCTTTCTTGCTTTACGTTTCTTCCTGAGTAATTCCCTTACAGCTACTGGGTAGTTTATTGCATTGCATTGTATTGATTCGATTGTTGCAGGGGTTGAACGCCACGCTGCTTCCTGAATAAGTTCAGTGAATTCGGCTACTTCGTTTTCAAGTTGTTCTATTGTCCTAAGAGGTACGTTCAGCTCCACCCTTGATGAGATATGGTTCCGGAAGTTCTCCCAGTTAGTTTGCGGACTAACAAGACGAGGATCTTGTTCCTTTATAATGACATTTTCACTCAAAGTTAGAATGATCGCTGAGTGATCACCAGACAGGTCATCGCTTCCAGATACATGTGCATAGTGACATGAAATTCCTCGGAGAATGAAGAAATCAATAAGATCAGGTAATTTATTAATATCTGAGGGCCAGTATGTTGGCTTCGCAGAAGACATGAATTCACAGCTGCACGCTTGGCCCGCTGTAAACAGCTCACGTCCTTTTGGTGATATAAGTCTAGAGCCCCAAGCAGTATGTTTTGCATTGAAGTCACCGCCAATGATAAAACAGTTTCCGAGCAGAGTGAAAAGATTTTTATAATCAATTTCTTTCAGATTATGCTTAGACAGGCCTTCCCTTTTAATGTAATGTTAACAATTGCAACTTGCATGGTTTGCTGTTCCAGCTTCAGGTTCTCATGATGTTTGATATTGTCTTTGATCAGTACTGCTGATCCGCCTCTTGCTTTATTAGCGGGGTGTAGGGCATGGTAAAGAATGTATCCCTTGATATATAAATAAGATTGCTTAGTGAAGTGGGTTTCAGATATCAGACATATGTCTATTTTATTGGTATGAAGGAAGGCCTCAAGTTCGGAGACATGATTCATGACCCCATTGGCATTCCAAGTTGCTATTCGAATGTTGAAACGTTCCATCATTTTGTAATTCCGTATTTGCTTAACTAGGAAAATGTAGCAAATTAGATGGGAAAACGTAGCAAAACATTATTTCGGTCATGTAAACAAAGATGGCGAAAAGAACTACCTACCCAGTAAATCGTTGATTTGAACGCTAACACCCAAATTCGGCGGATTAGTTTTGATCGTTGGTTTAGCACATTTGATCATTGATTTATCTGAACCGGAGTTGGTGAAACCGGATATCGTTGTAAACGGCCCTTAATTACCCTACATAAACAACGATTATTGCTGCATAGTAATATGAAATAGGTATAGATATTAGAAAAGTATAAATGATGATTGAATTTTGCAAATTCGTACTTTCTGCACCAGATTCGGTATTATACGAATCTAGTACAAGGGAAACGATGAGCCGCAACAGGTGGGTTATTGCTTTATCCCATCCTCTGCCACATTTTGAGCCTTTAATAATTGAAATAATTACAGGCCACCTCTTTACAAACAATTAGAGGTTGGCCTTCAAAAAATTTACAATTGCATTCACAACGCTGTCCTGCAACCGGTAAATTACATTAACCCAGTGAGAGGTAATGATAATGAGAAAACGTGAAAGGGTCTCTATAGATCAGTCGGATGGAAGGCTCGACAATATGCAGTCAAACTCAGCACCTGACATTAAATACAACCCAATTGAGGTTGATTTTTCTATCTTTTGAGGTGTACACTGGCTTGGGCCAGGAGAAAATGTTGAATTTTCAATCAGTATCGTATATAAGAACAATATGTTTATTTAATTGTTTGTTTTTCTCATTAACCTGAATATGTCAACGAAAATTGGTAGTGAGATCTAGTGATATTAACTGGCACTAATCAAGCGATGGAAGAACTTCAAGGTCGCAGACGAATGGGGCGCTCTCATGTGAAGGTCAGTGGGGATTGACAAACTAAGAGGAGACATGTAAATCTCTAAACTTTTTCATATTCCGACATTTTTCGTAAGCTTTGGATCAATGGATACGAGAAAACTCGATGTACTGCGCATGATAGGTGAAATTTTACTTTCCTAACACGCGAAGAGGGCTCGGAAATTGACAAACAAATAGGCCTAACTAAATTTAAAATATATCATTAGGTACAACTTAATCTTAGAACGGATTCGGTCTGTTAAGGGGATCGAAAAGGGAGTCCGAGTCAGTTTCTCATCAAATGCAAACAATTTTGCACAATTTTCAGACCCCTAACTCCACCTGGTGATCCATGAATGGTAAGTTGATTAAAACTAAGGTTTTTTAAAGGCATAAATTCACACTTTTTTTTCTGAACCATCACGACGCAACTTGTTGAATTTTATGGCACAACAAATCCAGCTAGTACACTGGTAAAACGATAATTTAAATATATGAGATTTATGTCTTTGTTTTGAATTCGAATGTATTATCACTACTTTTAACTTACTTAATTTTGGAAAATCTGGAAACCTTGTCTGAAATAAAGGCTGAAAACCCTTCTGTACCTTTTCAATCTGTCACAGACCTCGATTTTTCTCTGTAAAACCAGTTGCATTTTTTCTGATTTCTCGAAGTGGTGGAACAGTTTGCAATTGCAGGCGAAAAACATCCAATATAGGACCGCACTTCGAGTATTGCCTAGTGCAATGATAAGGAAGTTAGGTCCATAGAAACGAGGAGAGATCATATTCATTGTTTTCGCACTATCAAAGAAAGGTAGTTATTCCAACACTCCCAATCGCTATATTTAAAAGGTTGAGCATCGCTCTCGAGTATACTCTGATACGTATACTCTGATTTCTGACGGAAGCTGTTACGAATCTGTATAAATTTAACGTATTTAGGCAAGTACCTACTCATCCATTGAAATGTCCATTCCTTAAACTTCAACACTTCAGAGGTGAATAAATGTGTATCCAGGATTATTTTGAGCTGGTGAGTTTGTTTAGCGAAATCCCATGAGTAAATCGGCAGAGGACACACAGTTCTTGCATTGCTCAAGGATCCAAACAACGTACTTGATATTTCTGAATCAAAGTAATTTAATTTATTTAGATAATTTTAACTCCAACACCATTTTTACACACAATAAGTCATATTTTTCAAATTTTAATGCACTTGTGATGTCATGAAACCCCAGATGTAAGTACAATACATCTAGCTTAAATAACTGGATACTGTAATGTATTGATTTAGGAAATCAATGGCTCCAGCATACCTATTCATTCAAGACCTACAATAAGGAGTGACCACTGATCTGAAAATATTGCTTCTACTCTTTTTAAATGAAAATAGATTTCACTCAAAATCACCCAATATCCGCACTTTGAGTATTACATAGTACAGTAAGATAGTTGGGTCCATAGAAACTAGGACAGATCCGATTCATTGCTTTTACACTAGCGAAAAAAAGTTCTTCGTGTAAGCCGGATTCTACTTCATCCACCATCCTCCATCCAGCATTATTTCCACTTTCGTGGAGGAAAATTATTACTTTTCTCAATGAAATAGATGTCCTTGTGATGCATCACAGTAACATCTCAAACACGAACTAAATTTGGGAATGATGCTCCCTGGGTTTGGTACGGCCAAAAATACATAGGAAAATACACCGAACACGACCAGGTTGTGTAAAACTGTGATCATGTCAAACTGACAATCTTAAGACAAACCTTCTGTAGAAAACGACACCAAACTCGACGGTCAATGTGAGCACTGTGTGCCGTTTTCCCTAGGAAATTTGCATAACAAACTCACTAGTTCACAATAATCCTGGAAATGCATTCAGTCAGCTCTAAGAGTTGAATTTTAATGCACTTGTGATGTCATGACTTCCTAGCACAACACTTGAGTACAATACGTCTATCCCAGCGAGACAAATCTAGTACCGTCAAACCAAATCTAACTGTGGAAAATCTACTTATTTAAAAAAATATGTATATAAACGTTACAACTGGATAGTGCTCATGAGGTTTTTGTTTGTTTTTCTGCTACCTGGATTTTTGCTGTAAGTGAAGGTTGAATCTAGAAAATCTTCTGAAATCTACAAAAAGCATGGCAGCAAAGCTGGAGATGTGGTATTGGCCTTTATCAAAGCAGCATGCAAGTCTCTAGATGTTTTCTTTCATGTTTAGTTTCAGTTGTTGAATCAATGAAAAATAATTTGAAACTTGAGATCTTTTGCCTATTAAGCTGCATTAGGAATACATGAACATGAGTATATACTTGGAACCACTGCAACAGTTCTTATAATTAATTGAATTGAGGGGAAGAGTTCCTCCAAGTCTCTGAATAGCCGAGTTGCGCGGCATACTACGGTCTGGAAGCTTTCTATTTGTGTTTTATTTTTTCAAATTGTTGGAGTAAGAGACCTACATTATTTTATACAATTTATCTAGAATCTACAACCTAGATCTACAATAGAAATTATTCCACTAAAAATTGGGTTACTTACCGACGTTTTTCCACCTTTTAGCATACCTAACAATCATATCGTAACACTCTATCGTGAATGTACTTCCTGGATGAAGTTTCGTCTTTGTTCACACCATCCAACTCATTTTCCCTTATATAGTATCGCTATGGGAACATTTGGTGGGATCGGAAACTGCCAACTTGAGAAGAAATCAAAATCCAAGCAATGAACGACATTAATGAGGAATATTATTGAGGAATATTCCCGATTGAAAAAACTTGTTTTCCCAAATTAGGTAAAATTTGCTTTTCATTCGGCTTTTTTATTACTAAAACCCTAATTCCTAATAAAGGTCAGGCATTTAACCAATAGGAAATTTGATGGCCTTTCGAACGGTATCCTCAAATTTGAATTTACACAGCAAATTAAGGGAGTGATGATCACTTTAGTGACAAAAGGTCGAAAACACGAAAGAAATCTTGAAAATTAAATTACTCGAAAACAAAGCGTTTAAAAAAAATCTCTAAGAGAATCTTTCGATCAAAAATGACCTATAGTAGCGACTCCTTCAGTTTGGCAGACCTGTTTTGTGTCCACCCTGTATATCTGAGATTAGTTTGCTGGTGGAAGGATCTGGATATACTAAACTAAATAAATATAAATATATTTTTCAAGTACAAAAGTCTTACATAATAGGCAATAATATTAAATACAACAATATATAAAATAGTGAACAAGGAAACAAGGTTCATTAAGGCATGAACATTAGGGTTTGTAATGGGTACGTTTTTTGGCGCGGCGTCAGCTTTTGACAGACGGCCGCCTCAAGCGGGTCGGCTCTCGGCGAGCATCCGACGTTTCGCCGCTTTCGTCATCCTGAAGGGCACCACATCAAGAAGTGATGGTAGGTGGAACCTTCTTGAGGGCCCTGGACCTGATGTTTTCCATCGTTCTGATGATCATCCACTCAGCGAACGCGGGGGAAAGGGCTTCCATCAGTTCGATACACCGCAACTGAAACAGATAGAATTAAGTAACTGCTCGAGGTTTAACGGTGTAAAGCAACCGGAGAAATTTCTCAAATACCGAAGTCCAACCATAGTATTGGTAGTAGTAGTGGTAGTAAGTAAATATTAGTACCCGGCCATACTCCATTTAGTACTCCTATTAGGCTGGACCAACGATGCGTTGGTCAACGGACATTAATGCGTCAACGTTTCTTTATTTGGACGGTTCGAATTATAACAAGACTTCACAACGGGGGCTTTCTGACCCCAAATTTCACAAAGAAAACACACAAAAATGAAAAGTGATCCTGACGGCTCTAATGGCTACCCCATCAAAACTATATATAGCATACTTCAAAGAAACGCACAGAACAATATACCTTCAACTCAACAGCAACAACAACAATAATCGGTCCCATATAATTCAATTCCTTACGTGAAAGGGGTGGCAGACTGATTTTCGAGCCTTTTAAAAACGTAAAAATTGCATTTCGAACTCTTGATACGTACAGACTACTATTTTCCAAACTAAAAGATTTAACACCAAAAGGACAACGTTCAGACTTGGTCTACCAAATTCCTTGTGGCAGTGGTGGGTGTGGAAAAGTGCATGTGGGGGAAACGTCTCAATCCGTTCGGTGTCGTTTTTCAAAACAAGAAGATTAAAAAAATGCGTTGGTTGCCCAATGCACATCTTCAGGACATACGATGGACTTTGAAAACTTCAAAATTGTGGGTAGATTATCTAATTTGCTAAAAAGAATATTTCTAGAAATGGTTAAGATAAAAAATTCAAATTCAATTCACTTCCGAAAAGTCGCTAAAAACTTGAGCAAAATTTACTCTTATTTGATTAAGGGACTCGAAATTTATAATTACCGTCACTAGCAAACTAGGTAAAACCTACGGAAAAACATTGTTACCCACATAAACGTAAACGATTTCAAATTTGATTTTCATAAACTGATAACTTCAATTTCGATTTCTCTCACAAAAAGATGACTATAAGTAAGTGGATATTTTACAATTTTGAATTTTCGTCTCCCTGAAGCAGCCCCAGTTTCTGGGGAGAAACGTTGGAATTTAATTTTAAAAAACCAATTAAAGGACAGAAAGGCCTTTTTGTGAAGGTCTCATTAGTACTCCGTTGATTTTTCCCAGAGGCTACACTTTCTGCGTTAACTGGGCAGAACTGTATAGGGTGAGAGGCCTCTCTCCATCTATCGTCACAAAACCAGTTCAGTCAGTTGTATTCCTCCATATGAACAGCATGAATGGTGTCGGAAGAAAATGGGGGTAGTGTGCATTGCCGAAGCAACTGGTTTGCTTGGTGAACCTCGGAGCGGAAGAAATTACTAGGCACGTACGTACACCAGGAACAAAATACCTTCAAACAGATTCGCGACTTTTTTTCAAAAACTTCTCAAACACAAAGATAAATTTTAATTATAAAAGAAATAAAAATTTTTAAATAATAAAATTTTTTGAATTTTAATTAATTTATCTCAATCTATTGCCAATGAAAAATAACTAAGCAAGCTTAGCCAAATAAACACAACGGAAGTTGAGACCAACTCCGTTTTTGCCTTCTCAATCACAACACCCGTTGAGCATTGGCAGACTGCCGTAGAAATTTCCAGCGGACGTTGATTTTACCGCAAGCCCGTCCAGTCTCGCCACGTTTCCATTGCCCTGCGTTAACGCACCGCACCAACCTCCTTAGAAAAACGCGTCGTGTGTCCCCGGCCTCAGATAGATGATTGAAATGACTGTCCTTCAGCAAATACCAGTACCTGAACTATTTTTTAGGACTTTTTAACCCACTTCATGATCGTAAATACTCCAAATTTGAACACATTTTCGTGCAGAAAAAGTTCAAAACTATGACACACTAACTTTTTCTAAATAATATCCAGCGGTAGTCAATTATAGTAATAATACTAATGAGTTTCGTTTCCGGCATTCAGCATTCTTTAGCAATTTTTATAGCTCAGTATTATTTCTAAAAAGTGTATGTATCATAAATTAGAAGGGCTTACATTAATAACATAAATCTATTTAAATAAAAGTAAATTCCCAGGAAAGTTGTTTTTAATAGGTCTGACCAGCTGTTTGGCTGCGCGTACGACATGGCTATTTTTGGGAGGAGTCTCTATGCCATGACCTCAGCATTCTCCCGCAAGGAAAAGATCAGCAGCTGGAATGGAGCTGATTGCGAATGAATCTAAAACAAAGCATATGGCGACCAACCCATGTGGAAGACCTCCTGCGAAAATACACATGGATGGATGCTCTTTTGAAAGAGTTGAAAATCGTAAATATCTTGGATAGTTGGTAACACAGGGCAATAAAATGGATGCAGAAATTCAAAAAAGAATTGTAGCGGACAACAAAAATGTTATTTCGAGTCAATGCAACTCATGAAATGTAGAACTCTGTCACGCACTACCTAGTTGCGACTTTACACATATGGATCGGAGAACTGAACATCTCCAGAACTCGGTTGAACGACCTGCTGTTTTGGAAGGAAAATTTTAGGACGAATCTTTGTAGCAGTCTTCGATCCAAGCGAATTGCTCTGGCATATTAGAACCAGATCATGGAACTGTATACAATGATGGTGATGTGGTTCATGTTATCAAGCTGGAACGTCATTGCTGGGCAGTCCATATTGCCAAGATGACACCCGCCGATTCGATTCCAAGGTAACTTCTGGAAGAGGAAACCCTTTCCACAGTACGACAGGGGCGGCCGAGGCTGCGCTGGCAAGATGGAGTGAAGAAGAGCAGCTGGCAGGAGACTGGAGAGCAGCTGCAATGCACAGAGATGACTCACGAATCTTTCTAGTGAGGTCTTGACCCTTCGCGGGCTGTTGCATGGCATAAGAAGAAGAAGAATAAAGTTGAATACTTTTGCCTACTCCTGGTTGAGTAACCAAAGTAAAAATAAATTTTGCTCATCAGGCCCTTCTACACTACTAGTTAGTTTATTTAGTTTACGAGTATTTTCCAAGGATGAAGGCGATTTCGTAACCTGAAACAAATGTTTTCTCAAGATTATGTTATTGCATTTTATAAACAAAAGATTGGTATTTGTTTAACACGCAAATTATGATCATCATGTAGTAGGTGAGTAATTCATTATTGCTGTTTTGGATATAACAGTGAAATAAATGTCCTCGCACATCCGGGGTAAGACTGGTATAAGTCAAAAAACCCTACTTTTGGGAAATCGCGTTTAAAGGTTTTACCCATCTAAATTGATATATAACAGTCATCTGAACGTTTCTTTTTTCATATCTCACGGTTCTATGGCACTCATACACAATCTAACTAACATGTGGAATACCAAAATTATTTCGTTACCCCTTTATTTTCAACCAGCATGCTTAAATTCATCAAATTCCTATGTTATACCACTGTTACCCCTAGAAACAGGACTGCATAACACCAGTTATCACTTCATCCGTGAGATATGCCACTACTGATCTAAGCAAAGCGACTGCGGAGACTTATAACACCACTTTTACCTTGGTAAACGAAAACGGTGGCGAATTTCTGAATATAATTGCTGAACATCAGGTTAGTCTCAAGATTCAGACTCTGCTTTCGTTCGCTATGGTGCCTGCTTTGAACTGCATACCACTTCATATAATTATTAGGGTTCAAGAATAAAAATAATAAATGGAAAGACACACAATTTCATTCAACGTATGACAATAAACTTTACTATTTTGTGAATAACAAAAATACCCACTTTTTAGTTTCAAATAAGGGACCACTTTTAAACATACAAAATTATGGTAAAATCCTTTTGGACCTAAAAGTAAATGGCAGAATAACACAATATTTCAGTAATTTTTCGTTGTCAAAAACAAGAATTACTTTTATAATGAATATAGGTTCACAGAAAAATTAATTAAAAACTAAATAAGCTTACTACTTGTAGAAGCAACATAACTATAATACAAATTTTTTAGTTTCAAGTTATAAGGAACCAATTTTTACTAAATCAAACAATTGCAGTTGAATCCTTCTGGCCTTAACAGTAACTTTAAAGTAGCAAAACAGAAACTTCAAATCATGAAACTTTAAAGCGTAGAAACTTCAGGTAGTAGTAAAACCGTAACATCGGAACCAGAAGCGTTTTAAATTGCTTTTTTCCCCATTAAAATAAGTGGTAGTTGGGGCAAGTTTGCATTCAGAAATAAAATGCCGAATATAATTAAAAAGTAGGAACTCGTTTTAGCTTCAAAATCATGTAAATATATGAAGAAATATCACAATAAAACATCTATACCTAATGAGATATTTTACCTTCCAGTCTTCGATTACGTTCTCAGTCTTTATAAAATATGAACAATTTCTCCTAGCAATATATAGTTCCGATAAAAGTGACAGTACAACACTGAAAACTGAACCTAAAATACTCCTAAAATAAAATAAAAATACTTTCCAAATAATACTGTAAACCAGTATTACACCTACCTTACAGTCATCACACTTCGGCGTCTGGCGCACAACTGAAATGATCCAGTCTTGCTCCAATGCTATGATAGAAAAGTGGCTAAAAACCATAGTGGTTTATCTGGTCTCTAGCGGCCATTTATTGAGTTACAGTTAAACCGATACTACCTCCATGTAGAGCTCGCCGAGCGCTATCTGGTGGTATATATAACTCAAAACAGCCAATTTTGGACTTATACCAGTCTTACCCCGGATGTGCGTCCTGATGATATGCCGTTAACTTTTTTAAGAGAACGATATTTGAAAATTGGCAATTCTAGGGTTTGATAATCTTCCTGAAGACCTTGAAGTTGACTCTGACAATACCGCAGAGCTCCTTCATCCTGCCATACAGAGATTGAGGATCGCACGTTGGTACATCTCAGCTGAGTAAAAAAGAGGTCCATATCATCTTTTAATCAAGAACGAAAGGGGTGAACAAAAGTTTTCATACTTAGAGGGGACTAACGCTTCTCATACTAGTCAGCAAGGTGTTGTTTGAGATGATCTTGGACACGATCAAGGATCATTGAAAGAGGCTCTGAAGGGAAGGAACAAGCTGGTTTCAGACAACTCCAAATAATGTACTCAATACGTATTTGGAATAGAATAGTGAACGGCGGAACCATAAATAACACTTGAGCTGAAACGATATTATTTTAATTGATTTACAAATGCGTCTGGTTCGGTCAAGTGAGAAGTAATCTCCGAGAAGTTCATCCGGTTGATGCATCCAGGCCGGCCAGAAGGGCCCTGGTGGTAAAAAGCCCAGGAGGTTTTATGTACCAGATGAGACAAAAACATGGGAGAATAGAAGAATTATGTTATCCCTTGGGGAAATTATGTCTGATCTTGTCCTATACCCATCACCGAAAATATTCCGTCGTCTACTGTCCACTATCCGAAGCTTTCTATGGCAGTACTAGACAAAACTAAACGATATTTGGCTTACAAATCATGCCTCTGAAGGAGATGCGCCTGTAATATCGGCAGCATTATCAATCAACTCCGAGGTTGAACCCAGTTTAGAGAAGATTTTTGGAATCTTCGTGTCTTGAAACGAAAACCCATAAATTTTGAAAACAGCAAACAAACCGAATCAAAAATCTGTTCGGGCGGAGGGCCCGAAACTTTTTCCACTAGCTACAGAATCAAAAATGAGCAAAAACTCAAAAGTCACACATCGTCCAAGGATGCGCCTGACATCTCGGTACCAATCACTTTTGGCTAACAGTAAGAAGTAAACATTTCAAGAGTATGATAATATGACGTGTTAGTTTTTACGTTTGATTTTGATGTATTCCATTTCAATGAATCAACCATCCAGACTGTTGTACACTCAACCGTTCGCGCCCAGAAATGGTAGCGTAAAAAACCATATATGTATATATATATATATATATATATACCTAATAAAAAAACCAATTAATAAAATTAAAAAAGTGTTAACAGGTCTGTGAATTGCTTAGCCATCTTCAAACGCAGGAATGTTTTAAACGTCGTCTTGATAGTTACAATTCTAGTTTTCTCGTTTAAGCTGTGCATGCTGATAGAAATTCCGAACCATTTTAGGGAATACAAATTGACCGTGAATGACATGCATTATCTAAAGTTCAGAAGTTCATCTAATTACCGAAAAGTATTGGTTCGATTCGAATGTATTGGCCAGAGAAAAACGCTAATCGATGTACAATATTCGTAGTGGAATCACTGCAGTATCATGATATGGAAAGTAACGTTTTCCCACAGTATTTCAGATATTGAAGTGAAACTAGGAGTGCGTTTTTGGGGTTCCTAATACTGTTTTAGCAAAACATTTTGCAATTCATTATCAAATGTTCCATACTGTCCATTTCTCCACACAAGCCACAATTTTGCGCGGTTAATGGCTGCAGCTTATGTACACGAGCGGTGCAAACACCATGTCCAGTGCGCAATCGGGATATGTTTGAAAAGAATCATTTGGCTTTTCCAGTTGCTGGGGTATACCATTAGGGTGGTTCAAAAAAAAAAAAAAAAAAGTTCTGGGATTTCTTGTCCCCATTGTTTTTTTGCTTCCTCGGTATGTCAGGATGACCCTCCTAAATATTTAGCAAAAAATATTAATCCTAACCACTTTACCTGGGTCAATTTTTATCAGTTATCGACCGCTATCGTAAACCAACCTCTAAATTGGTGCCGAGGTGATAATTTGAAGGACAGATTTCCATTTTATTGGGTCAATTTATGGGTTTTCGCATGCGCTGAACACGATGAACTTATATTACCCGGTAAACTGGCAAAGGGCGCTGCTAGAAGATAAGTAAAAATCGAAAATTTCACCGAAAATGCTGTCGCCTGGTTAAGAATTTTACTAGAAACATGCTATTATGGTCGGATAATATGCTTTGGCATGTTCTGAACATGATTCCGTTTTTTACTATACTTTTCCGCCGATGATTGCTTCGTTTATCGGCCATAAACCTCAAATTAATTGTAGGGTAATAGACAAAGTCACCCTAATTTCACCGGAAATTATGTCGCGTTGATAATTTAAGGTCCCGAAATACCTTGTATCGATAAAATTTGGATACTCGGTACAAAGCCGTTGGTAATTTGGCAAGGACTTGAACCGGCATTGTACTTATTCGCTCAACGACCCGATAGCATTGTACAAGCTTTTACACGTGACCGATACCGCTGACAACAGCTAACCCTACGCTCAAACCATCCAATTACAGTTCAGACAACTCAGAACTACGAATTTGACCTCGGAAAACCGATAGAAACTAATGAATTTTACAGAAAAATGGGAAAATTTAGCTATTTTCTCCATTTTGCCGCTATATTTGGAAAATAAGTACAATGCCGGTTCATGTCCTTGCCAAATTACCAACGGCGTTGTACCGAGTATCCCGGAAAATACCAAATTTTATCGACACAAGGTATTTCGGGACCTTAAATTATCAACGCGACATAATTTCCGGTGAAATTAGGGTGAATTTGTCTATTACCCTACAATTAATTTGAGGTTTATGGCCGATAAACGAAGCAATCATAGGCGGAAAAGTATGGTAAAAAACGGAATCATGTTCAGAACATGCCAAAGCATATTATCCGACCATAATAGCATGTTTCTAGTACAATTCTTAACCAGGCGACAGCATTTTCGGTGAAATTTTCGATTTTTACTTATCTTCAAGCAGCGCCCTCTGCCAGTTTACTGGATAACTAGTGGACGGAGCGTAAAATAAATAAGTTCATCGTGTTCAGCGCATGCAAAAACCCATAAATTGACCCAAAAAAATTGAAATCCGTCCTTCAAATCATCACCTCGGCACCAATTTAGAGGTTGGTTTACGACAGCGGTCGATAACTGGCCAAAATCGACCCAGGTAAAGTGGTTAGGATTAATTTTTTTGCTAAACATTTAGGAGGATTATCCTGACATACCGAGCAAAAAAAAAAAAAAAAAAAAAAAAAAAAAAAAAAAAAAAAAAAAAAAAAAAAAAAGGACAAGAAATCCCAAAACTTTTTTTTTTTTTTTTTGAACCACCTTAGTATACCATGGTCGCATTCTGATATCTCGCTCCTGCTGGATGTCCATCATGGTATTCCTGCCACCCCTTCACGAGGTCTGTTCTTAATAATCCGAATAAGTCAGCTTTACGAGGCCTCCATTTTGTATTCCACCAATTTCGAGATGGCAAACAAAGGTTTTCTCACTCAGAATGGACTAAATTTTCGAAATCTAATCACAAACCTTCTCCTGAAATTTACTACCTATTTCGTGCTACCAATTACTGGGAATATCATGCTATTCCCAGTAAATGTTTGCTGGATTCGGATACATACGAGTAAGGTGTGGGGGTAGTATCCCGTCGTGTGAGTTTCCACGCCAACAGTTGCCAAGGCCTTGCGGACGTAAACTGTAGGCGAGGGCGCCATCCACGTCGGCTTCTTGATTTTACTCATTTTCGTGGCGACGTAACCCGGCACCAGGCACTGCACGGTTATCCCAGTCCTCCTGTACTCACTCGCCAAATCCTTTGAAAATTTGGACACGAATATCTGAAACAACCATATTCGGTGATGATTGTTAATAAACAATTTTCTTAAATTACCAGCATCAATAATACCTACCTAATGACATAAATTTTATCTTAACTTAAAGTTAAGAGAAACACAACACGACACATCACAAGATGACATCAAACTTATCTTAGACTTTATCTTGTCTTAAATTAAATTACGAATTCGGCTACTAGTTTCCAAATGTCCAATAAACGAATCCTTTCTTGAATGCTTGCTTTTTTGGTGATAGAACGGGTTCCTTATCACAATTGTCTGGAACGACACGAATATTATAATTTTTACATCAATTGTATAATACAATACACGGTGGCAGGGGATAAGTGACCAAAATTTTCTTCTGTTAATATGCATCAAAAATGCAGTAAATTCCCGCCAATCCCATATTTTTATCTCAATCCGTACTCGAGATATGATTTTTTAAAGGTTTTTTCAGGAATACCGTTTTTTTTTAAACTCGAATTTCTCCACTTTGCCTCATTTAATTTCAAATGTCAACCTCATTTTCGGTATCAGCATTGAATTTCCTATAAGAATAGTGTACTTGGCTTCTTAAAAAGTACCATCCGAAGTCCCTCACATCAGGGACTTTGAATAAAAACAAAAATTCTGAAAATCTTTAAAACTTTACTACTCTTCTAAAACGAATCCTGGAAACTGGCAAATCTCATGAAAACTGTTTCATCTAATACTCTTTCCATCGGTATAATCAATTTTACGTTTAATTTGGTAAGAGTATGGGGTCGGTTTCTATGTATTTTCTCACGCTATATCGAATGGTAACATTTGTAGATCTCTCCAACTCCGTTATAACTGAGTTTTACACTTAAACTCGCAAATGTTTAGTTTGTTTGTTACGCTTAAATGTATGTGTGTTATGGGGTAAAACTAGTTAATTAAAGTGTAAAACTCGATTATAATGTAGTTGGAGAGATCTGCAAGAGTTTCCATTCAATCCAGTGAGAAAAAATACATAGAAACCGACCCCATACTCGTAGGTTCATGGAGGGTCATCTTTCGAAAAAACCAACAATTTCATTGAAAAACTCACATTTTTAACATTAAAACATACTTTTCTCCCCTACATAACAAAATAAAAGTAAAATTTATCATACCTTTGGAAAGAGTATTAGATGAAGCAGGTGGAGAAATTTGAGTTTGAAATGAAAAAAACACGGTATTCCTGAAAAAACCTTTAAAAAAATCATATCTCGGGTACGGATTGAGATAAAAATGTGCGGTTGGCAGGATTTTAATACATTTTTGATGCAGATTAACAGAAAAAAATTTTCGTCACTTATCCCTTGCCACCCTGTATAATTTCCCAAGTTTTTGTTTTTCCTTAGCAAACATATAATTGACGAAACAAAACTAATTTTTATATAAAGGCGTATAAATATTTTTCAAACTACGAAAGAAATTTATTTTTGATTTTTGGGCCATTGAGAAATTTATATTGAGAGTCTTGCCACAGATTAGCGACCAGTTGACGCGTGATGATTGACCCTGGGTGATCATATGCGCCCAAAACATAAATGAACCTTCTTTGTTGGAAGCAGCACTAGTTTATTTGCTGCAGGTCTCATTTTCTTTAACATTTATGTACCAAAACAATCACATCAAATTTAGCATCATGTGACGCGGCGTGGGAGGAGATGGTGGCTTGCATGCAGATCTTCATTTCTTCTAATCACTATTGATCTATTGTTATCAACGCTCAGATGAGAACTGAGCTTGCATTCGTTTAAAGACGCATACATGCGAAAAAGTTTTAAACTCAAGAATTACTTTCAGAATGCGTTAAAACGGATTCCCGAGAAGAAAATTTTGATTTTATGAATAATTTTCAAAAATTTGCGTGGGCCCTTTATGATTTTAATTTTGAATTACCTTGGTTTCAACTTACATATCAAAATGCATATTTATGACTAAATAAAGTTTTATTCGCTAAAAACATAATTACGTGCCAATAAGTAAAGAAGCAACATAAAAGTGTACTTGGTTTGTATTAAAATAACATTCATCTTAGCTTGGATGAACAGAATTTTGGAAGACCTATGGTGAATCAGAGACCACCTAAACTTGGGATTACATACATCGTACAGCAAATGGTAACCCCACTGTTTCGCCCAGCTGTCGCTTAGAGCGCAAAGATCGATGTGGGCATGGCCTATCGTCTTTTAATGAATGCTAGTATGCAGAGTACGGATACTAAGACAAGTTCAAACCTTGGAGGCGCCGTAGACTGAAAGCAGAGGGCTGGGTATGTCAGCTGCTGTTGAGGATATGTTGATGACGACGCCCCGCTGTCTCTCGGCCATTCCTGGCATGACGATCTGGCACATGCCAAGCATGCTCTCGATGTTGCACTGGATGATGTCGTGGTAGATTTTCTCTTTCTTCTCCAGATCCAGGAAGTACTGCGGGTGTGGATAGCTGATCCCGATGTTGTTGACTAGAACACCAACCTCCAGCCCGAACAGCTCTTTCTGGATGTGGCCGAAAACCATCTGCCCCTGCGTGAAATCTGCTTCAACGACTTTTGTTTGAACGCCATAAGTTTCCTCTGTGAATCAAGCGTATAATTAATTTCCGTGATATTAATCTTGTATTGAATTTCAACCATAAGTTTAAATATATATATTCTAAACCACATCATGTTATTAATATTTTTCCTAATTAATGTTATTAATATTTTCCCTAATTAAGTCAGCACTATTTCGTGATTTTTCTTATGGTAAAACGAAGGGGCGGGTGCTCCGTTGCTATTAGTTCCTCACTGCACACACACTTTTTTTGAAAAATAAACAAATAAAATAAAAAAGTGGGGAGGACGCCCAGGTTCACCCGACGCCGGCTTTAGGGATAAGGGAAGTTGCAGGACGAGGAGGAAGAATGGGATGGAAGGAAGTGCCCCTATAAAATGACCAGCAGTTCAAGTAAGAACCCCTCAGGACGCGGGTGGTGATACCACGGAGTACTCCTGCTGAGATGCCCAACTCAAGTAACCCCGTGGCGCTTTTCCCGCACCACACCCCGCGCCATGACAAGGTCGCCGCCATGACCTTGATGGATTAGGTGCCACTCCTTTTAGCTCAGATAACGCTTGTCGCAGATCATTTCTATCATATTTACTTTTCACACACACACACACACACACACACATGCACACACACACACACACACAATGTGGTCCACGGATATAGGTATATCCGTGGACCACATTGCTAACCTATGGTTATAAAGATGGAAAATCTCTCATCTTTCATTTCATAGTTTTTGCTTCTCCCGTCCTAACTAAACTTGGAATCCGGAAATTTCGTTCTGTACCAAAAATTAAATAAACATGATTCAACATGAGTTTCGAAGAACCCGTAAAGGAAAATTGATTCCATAAAAATGAGATATTAAAAAACATTGTCTTGTAAAGTGGAACTATGTTGGGTGACTAAAACAGGAACGAATGGTTTAAAAAATTAAATAAAATAAAACCTATGAAGTTCGTATGGACTATCATGGGATATCCCTCCTACGACCACTTAAATTTGATGGAATTTAGCACTGAGACGACAGTTTTGATACATGCTGCACTCAGTGCGGCCGGTCATAATCTTGTATTTCTGACACTTATAAATAGTTTGAATGTTATTTCAAAGAAAACGGTGTTCTGATTAAACGATGGTACCTATGTTTGAAAAATTTTGAACCTAAATATCATTGAAAAACACTATTTATAATAATAATCACATACATTCATTAGTGAAATTGGCAAATTATTATTTGAATAGAAATAAGGAAGTCATTTTATCATCATCACAATATTCGTATCTCCCTGTAACCACCAACTAAACGATCACTGTTTAGCGTTCTGATCAGTCCTCATTTGCTAGAAATAACTTTTGAAAGAACAAAACTAGAAAATGATCAGAAATAAATTAAATAAAAATTTTGATAAAAATAATTTAATGTACCACTAAATGTTATAGAATATGTATCACAGGCACTTTTTATAACGATAAAATTACATTTCGTAGATGGTAGATGAATGAGGGGAAAAACATCAAATCTGAAAATTTGACGAAATCGTCAGAAGTTTCTTGATTTTTTTCTGAAAGTTCCTAGAGAGCCTGTGTGATCTGTTCATCCATTTGAAATTGAGCCCAACAAAGTTAAAAGCCAATGAGTAAAAAAAAAACTAAAGTGAAGAATTTTTTTTTTTTTCACTCAATAATTCCCAGATTCACATCAATTAAGTGTTTTTATAACCTGTGCTATATATCCAGCAAGAACTACGTAAACCACAAGATGAAAAAATTCTCGAGACCACTCGCGTCCTTCATTCCTTGCGGCCCACTTGGAGCTCAGCCTCGACAAAACTATAGCGATTAATATATTTGTTCTTCTGGGTTCAAACCATGTGAACTCATAAGTTAAAATGCAACCTAGGAATACCTTACCCTCCCGAGATTTTTACTATACGCCAACCCTCTGAAATTCAAACGCTTACGGCTTTAGGCGGGCTGGAATAAACCCACAAACAGAGACCAGCCCCTGCCGACCTGAATTTGAAGCAGCTCCTTATGCATAGCTAAGTTCTGTGATTATTTTTTGTTTGCTGAAGTCTTCCGTGGTGTAGTGTACGTATCAGACTGCTAAACATGGGGGACCCTAGTTAGATCCGAGCAACGTTGGGACATAAATTATTTTTGCATTCGAATCAACCTCCGAAACATATTTTTAAACATCATTATTATAAATGTTTTAAATCGTACTTTCTAACGTCATTTTGATCTCTTCCTTAAACTTATTCCTCTTCTTCTTAAACCGTAGGTGTGTGTGTGTGTGTGTGTGTCTCAACCGATTTTCGAGATTCTTTGTTTGTTCAATTCCAATTTTGCTCTAGTTGTGCAACAATCTTTGGGAATTTCGGATTTGCTGTCGTGGTGGGGGATAGCTATCGATTCTTTGAAGCACTGCCCAATATGATGATGTGGTCACTGCCTCTTCGTTCTTCAATTCATCATAAGTCCCAGAAAACCGGTATTCTTCGTTTACTTTGATTTTTTTTTTTTTTGGTAGGAATACACTTATTTGTACGGGTATCACGTTACCTACCTTTAGTGGTACCCATTAGTGTATTGTGCTTCTGTTGCTACTTACCGATTTCTCGAGCAACGTTGTCTAATTTGTCTTTGGTTCTGCTCACGACCACAATATTAAGACCTTTAGCCGCCAACTGTAACAAAAGAACCAAAATAACCATACGGATTAGTTTCATAGCATTTAAATGCATTACACAATAGCTTTCTATGTAATGTAATATTTTATATTGATTCTGTGAGTGGTACATATAGTACCCCACAAATATGTGTCATTAATTACAAAAAAAAAGATGATTAAATCGTCATCCGCTCAAGTATCATCCAAATTTGAGCGAGATCGAACTACTAGGGCGCGAAAAAATGGAGCATAATGGAATTTACGTTTGCGCATGCGCAGAGTGAAGTATTAATTTAACAATGAAACTGACAGGAGACCGTCTACCTCCAAACCTGCACATTGTATGAAAATTTCATCCAGATCGGATGGAAACTGTGGAAAATGAGCTTATTACAAGGATTTTATCTTGGCGCATGAACAGTAGTTATTTATGATAAAATCATGTTGAAATATACACAAGATGATCAAATTGTCATTCCTCAACTATCATCCGAATTTGAGCGAGATCGGACGACTAGGGCGTGAGAAAATGATGCTTGGTAGAATTTACGTTTGCGCATGCGCGGAGTGAGGTATTGATTTGGCAACAATGAAACTGACAGGGGACCGTCACCTCCTAGCCCGCAAATTCCGTGAAAGTTTCATCCAAATCGGATGAAAACTGTGGAAAAGAAGCTTGTTACAAGGATTTGCGGACACACGACAGACACAAAAACACACACAGAGAGACGCATAACCAAAGTTGTTCAGAATGGTCTGAAACGTAAAATGCGAGTGGAAATTTGGATTTTGGAGACTAAAATTTTTTGTATCCCGAAAGTGAAAACAATGCTTCCGCTACCTTTAGGTAGACTCAGTAGCAAAAAGCGTTTTTGACGTTTATATTCACAAATAATACAGCATTTCAAAAGAAGTTCCTTTTTTACCAGCTGAGAACCGGTTTATTTTTTTCCTGGTGTTCTCGAAGTGTTCTGTGCAAGAACTGCGTTGAGTTTGCGTCCACCCAAGCAAGATAAGTCCATCTTTGTCCAGCAAAGGTGTCAGCTTCGACTACCAAATCGGTCTCATCTCTGATTATTTCGCAACTTTCCTGCTACCGTAAAACCTGGCTATAAGGAACCTGTATGTAAGGAAAAACTCTATGTAAGCAAGAATTTCCCCTTGGAAGCCAAAAACCTCCATGTAAGGAAGATGATTGAGGGGAACCTGGATATAAGGAAGAGTGACCTCCATATAAGAAAGTCAAGCCAGCTCAGTCCTCTGTGTCAGCAAGTCTTCAAGTGTCCAACTAGAGTGACTTATCATCGTTTGACTTCATCCATGAACTGAAAAATCGCGTCAAGATGACGACGACTGAAAAGCAGAAGAAAATTTCCGATATTTTCAGGCAGCCCTCGCAATAACGTCCACCTGAATTTTTCATTTTCTTGAATTTTTTTACACAATATATTTTGAAGCTGTGTACATTTGCGTACTCCGAATTACAATTGCATCCTTTCAGAATGGCATTTTCTTTCAAACTTCCGAGAAACTCTACATAAGGAATTGCACTAGCACTATATAAGGAAAAAAATCCTTTCCCCTTGCGATTCCTTATGGCCAGATTTCACTGTACTCAACTTTGACCAACTCATTTCCGAGCTTAGACCTCGAAGTTTCCTTAATTCGAAGCACATGCCGACTCAGAGAAACAATTACATTGTTGAAATTCCTTCAAACGGAAAAAATCTACGGATATACCCAATATTCATGAATTTGATTACACGGATGACTCAGGATTGCCAGTGGAAGATGAGGATTGGCAAGAAGACATCAATATGCAGGAGGCCGTGTAATCCTCATTTTAGCTAGAGATGTTTTTGTTCATACACTCATTCTTTACTGTGAGCATCGATCGTTGATAGTTCTGTGATTGTTTCTATGCCAAACAGATCACAAACGTGTTTTCTCATCCGCTTCTATGGAATTTTATTCATTTTTCTGATCAGGTTACTACATGAAATTTGATGAAAAAAATTTGTCCAAGTTCAAGAACTTTTATAGGTTTAATTTCTTTTTCTCGCGTGTTACTTACTGTTAACCTAGCAAAATAAATACCTACGATAAAAGTAAATAAAAATTCGAATGAATTCTATATTTATTTATTTTATTATTATTATTATTATTATTATTATTATTTTATTTTATTTTATTATTATTATTATTTTTTTCACTATTTTAGCCACTTTCACACACTGAAAGGCGTCAAAAATCGCACCTGATTGGTTGCAGCAGGTCTCATTCGACACAGAAATCCTCCGAATTAGATGGTTCAAGTGCATAAGTTGTGCAATCTCAAAATACCCTGAAGTGCGAGAAAAACACCGGACATTATTTTTTAAAAATATTTTCACTTATAGTACTAATTTATTTATTTCTGGCTAAGCTCATGTCAAAGATGCATTTTTTAGCCCCGTCGTGTGGGGAATATTCGTGTTCAGAATTGAATTTCAAGTGAAGTATGTGATATTTGATCAGCCGAATCGGAAGTTGAGGATTTATGATTTTCCGCCTTCCACATTGGCTACATCTCAAAAAGTGCAATTTCTAGAAGACAAAAATGGCCTTTGGGTTCCGATGCAGTAACATCATAAATGGATTAGGTCAAGGTCACAGCTCGAAAGAGCCACTTTTATGTGCTCAAAATGCGATGCCCGCTGTTTTTACTAGGATTGTTTCCACTGTTGGACCGAACAGGTTCAGATCAAGCCGAGCTTTCACTATAAAGAAGGAGTGAGATTTTGCAGCCCTCCAGTTCATATTCGGTGGTAGATAACTGGTGTTTCTGCTGCCCAAGGAACAAGATCCGAACACCAGCTTTCTGCTACGCCGGACCAGATGCATCTTGTTCTGCGCATGCGCTCTTAGGAACGTTAGATAACCCGATATATCCTTCCTCAAACTTCTATAACCTTACGCAGAATAACAGCAGAAGGCGGGCATCGGAGAGGACGAAACCAAGGGTTTTCTTGCTAAAGTTCCGCTCTTCGTGTATCAATGGTTTACTACCTCGAACGGGTCCTCGAGCGTTTCCGCTGCCATATGAACTGAACAGCCATGGAGCTGTTCCCTTGCTCTGAACTCGCTCTGCACTGAACCTGCTCTGGAGCAGCAGTGGAAACAAACCTACTGCCTCCTCCCACGGTGTTCGGGGACATTCAAAATGCAGGGGAGTGTGGGGCAGAGTAGAAGGGGGGCTTCAAGTAGGCAGGACAGGGGTAAATGTTTAAATTTAAATGGACTTTCGTCTCTTCCGGCCACAGCAGCTGATTTTTCTCGTATTCCAATATGTGAGGAACCTGTACTTCCTACCCAGGTCGGCAAACACTACCTAGTGACCATCCTGAGAATGGGGAACCAACTGAAAATCAAGACCTTATTGAGACCACTCTGCCGTGAAGGCAGAGGTTAGGGAACCCGGCAAAATGTTGATTCTAGTTTATTAGAGATAACTGTCAACTATCATAAGGAAGGTTAGATGGACTTTGGTCGAAACTACCAATTTATCCATCTCCTAACCCGAGTCCCCTGTCATGAGCTTCATATCATAACCATTGGGCCATTGTCATCGACACCGCTCATGTATCCTAGAATCTGACCATTACAGAATGTACGGATCACCAAAATGTTTACGGATGGGAAAAAAAGCTACAAGTTATTACACAAAGGTTTTCTATGCAGGACACTTTTAGCTGAGAACCTTCTAGGAATCAATTACACGTCTAATTTCCCCTTAGAGCTATTTTTAAATTGCAATAAACTATTGCAATGGCTCGGAAAATTTTAGAATCAAAATTTTTGAAAAATGTCATCATTCAAAGAGGCATTCTGAAACGAATCCTGGAGTTTAACGCTTTTTCATATCTGTATTTATGCATGTCATTGCAGACGATAATTCTCCTTAGGATTGAGATTAAAATTCCGTTCTTGCGCCAAAAAAATCAAGCCTTCGAAACAAAAGGATGAATTCGTTGGCCAGCATTTTTCAAGCAAGTTACATTGATCAAATTCCGAGGAATGTACCACTAAAAAAGTTCCAGTCATGCAGCATGATCGTATGAGCGAATTTTCGTAAATTTTTTGAAATTTGTGTTTTTGAGTGCAAAGAAATTGTTAACTATTAATTTTATGGCGGAAACCTATTCTAAAACGCTGCAAATTATTTCACAAAGGTTTATTATTTTTTCAATTGAGTATGATCGTAGTTTTAGTTGGCTAGCGTACGTCATAAGGCCCGTCCAGACTCCTCGGCGTGTCCTACTTCGAGTTGCCACAACCTATACTTCTATAGTTATATACGCATGTTTATATTTCTCGATTTGAGCTCCTATCTATTCAAATAGTTATTGCCTTAATAATATCATTATCTAAGTACGTACGAAAAGTCGAGAGGATATGTTATTAAATATGCATAGGAAAAGCTTTGGTATTAACACACAAATATGACCTTGAAAAAAACATATTCATGCCTCGAACGAACGCCGGCGCCGTACCCACCACAAGCCGCGGCGCCGCCGCCTCCTCTCACTCCACCCCCCGCTCACCCCCCCCCCCCCACCCTCTCCACCCATCGTGACCCCCTGCCAGGCGTGCTCGCGTCGAAAAAGACACGTTTTTGCCCGTTTTTGGCCCATAGCATCTATGCGAGTAAAGCGATCGGGATGGTTAAACGTTAGGACCAACTAGACCCCAAATGGAGTCTATGTGCGAAAGAACGGGTTTTTTAAGTCAATTCTTAGGCCTTTTATGGCCCGGACGGCGGACGGCGAACGGCGGACGGCGGACGGCGGACGGCGAACGGCGGACGGCGGACGGACATTTCAAATTTGGATTCTACGTACCTTGAAACGTAAAGTGACAAAGTTTGAGGGGGGGTTATAAAAATTTTTTGCTACACGATCACATAGGCTTATTATTGGAAATAATAAACCAATAAACAATCTGCCATTCAAAAAGAGATTTTGAATTTTTAACTTTTTCTGCAATTTTTATTGATTTTTTTAGGAAAGTTTAATGAAAGTTATGTACATTTTTCAGCATAATTTTTTACATAAATTTTTGAATGTTCTATTTTATAGTGAATAAACTTTATTTGAGCAATATTCTGCTTTAAAGAAAAAATCAATTTAACAATTTTCAGCCGTTTTTAGCCATTTCTAGTGATTTTTCCAGAACTTTACTTGAAATTTGACCAATTTAATGTGCTTAAAAAATGCTGGCCAACAAACTCATCCTTTCATTTGGAATGTTTGATTTTTTGACGTACGAACGGAGTTTTTATCTCAATCCTAAGGAGGGTTATCGTCTGGAATGACACACAATATATAGGTATATATTTGTATATGAAAAAGCGCAGACTTCAGAAATTGTTTCAGAATGCCTCAAAACGAATTTCAATGTAGAAAGTTTTAAAATTTCCTCTCATAACATGACTCTTGTATGATGTTTCAACCTCATTCAGTGGAAAACATTTAGGTCTAAAATGAAGATTTTCTTATAATGCCGAAATCACTGCCTTTTTGGTTTATTATTTCCAATAATAAGCCTATGTGATCGTATAGCAAAAAATTTGTATAACCCCCCCTCAAACTTTGTCACTTTACGTTTCAAGGTGCGGAGAATCCAAATTTGAAATGTCCGTCCGCCGTCCGCCGTCCGCCGTTCGCCGTCCGCCGTCCGGGCCATAAAAGGCCTAAGAATTGACTTAAAAAACCCGTCCTTTCGCACATAGACTCCATTTGGGGTCTAGTTGGTCCTAACGTTTAACCATCCCGATCGCTTTACTCGCATAGATGCTATGGGCCAAAAACGGGCGAAAAAGTGTCATTTCAAGGCTTTGTTAGACTTACGCACGCACGCACGCCTGGCACGCTTGGCAGGGGGTCACGGTGGGTGGTGAGGGGGGGTGAGCGGGGGGTGGAGTGAGAGGAGGCGCCGCGGCACCTTGTGGTGGGTACGGCGTTCCTTCGAGGCATGAATATATGTTTTTTTCTAGGTCATATTTGTGTGTTAATACCAATGCTTTTCCTACGCATATTTAATAACATATCCTCTCGACTTTTCGTACGTGGTTAGATAATGATATTATCAAGGCAATAACTATTTGAATAGATAGGAGCTCAAATCGAGAAATATAAACATGCGTATATAATTATAGAAGTATAGGTTGTGGCAACTCGAAATAGGACACGCCGAGAAGTCTGGACGAGCCTTATGACGTACGCAAGCCAACTAAAACTACGATCATACACATTTGGAAAAATAATAAACCTTTGTGAAATAATTTGCAGCGTTTTCTAAATAGCTTTTCACCCTTTGGAAAATTATTTTTTCCAGTTTTTTCAACAAGAATATAACTTTCTCAAAATTTAATTTTTCCTATCTTATTTACATTCGCCACTTTACATTTGCTTTGCTGATTAGGGGAGAAAATAATGTTTTTGAGTGAAAAAACGCTTTTTTTTCTTTTTAAAGAAATCTAGGGTTTCCTTAATAAAAGAACCTCCACGATCCAACGAGTTTTGCGTCGGTTCCTACTTTTTTTTAACGCTGAATCGAATGGTAACACTTGCAGATCTCCCCTCCTCCTTTATAACCTACCTGTTTCACACTTTCTCTCATAAGTTTATAGTACAGGTAAAACTAGTTAGCCACAGTGTAAAGCTCGGTCTTAGCGGAGCTGGAGAAATCTGCAAGAGTTACTATTTGATTCATCTCGAAAAGTTACATAGAAACCAACCCCAAAATCGTTGGATCATAGAGTTGTTTTTCAAGAAAACTCACGATTTCTCTGAAGGAAAAAATATGACATTTTTTGTCTCCATTAAAACATGATTTTCTCCTCTAACTGTCAAAGTAAAAGTAAAATTGACAACACCGTTGGAAAGCTAAAATTGTTGGAGAATTTTTTTGTTACGAAAATGGGGAAAAATCGATTTTCTCAAATGTTTAGGGCCATTTAAAAAAATGCAGTGATTTCAGAAAAATGAGGAAATCTTCATTGGAGACCTAGATATTCCCCATTGGCTGAGTATAAAACTTCATTAAAAAAGAATAATGTTCTGAAAGCAAATTTTACGCTCTTTCCAACGGAGTGCTTATTTTTTATTTTACAGTACTACAAACCGAAGCGGAGTAATTAATATTTTTATGACATGAAGTAAAAAACGCGGAAAATATCTTAAAAGTGAAATTACTTGAATTTAAAGCTTTAAAAAAAGAATACATATCCAATCGGTAAGTTGCCATTCATGTTAAAAGGTAGGAGTGGTATGAGGAGTTAAGTGGCTGGTTAACTGGCTGATTCCCATCATGGTTTATTAACTGTGAGTTGAAATCCTCCAGATAACACAAAAGGGGGGTGTTTATCCATATCTAGTTAAACCTATCTGGCGTTTATGAGGAATTTAGAGGTGCAATGGGGGCCTAAATCCTCATAAAAAGGTAGAGGAGAGTAACAGCATCCCGTCAGAGAGATACCACTCCTACTAATGAGCTTTTAATGAGCCATGTTCGGAGTAGATTGGTTTTCCAGTCACCTGGAATCCCATCCAACGCCAAACCAGCTGCCAAAAATGATCGAGCACGGCCGAGGCGCCCGTTGTTTCATCATCGGAATGCCGACAGCGCTATCTCTGGTGCCCTGACGGGACCTCGATGGACCTCACAGGAGGTAACTCTGTTACACGTTTTAATTTATCTGGTCCCTGGACGGCTGGATAACAATTATAACTGGAGGTTAATGAGATATCTAGAGCTTTCTAACCTCAAACAAGTTTATTTGTTTACGAAAATCTTATTTGAATCTCAAGTTTGGATGTCTTTATTTTTGTACCTTCCAATGGAATGGATATTTGGGGATTTGTCTTCAAAGATTCTATCTAAGCATAATTTGTTAAATGGGAAAGAAGACCATATACCAAGTAAGACCCCGTGTAGATCACCTACTAATATGGGACGAGTGCGTATTTTTATTGAGGTTTCAGTTGGGCAAAGATACTGTTCTTTACATTCTAACACAGATCGAAGATGAAATTAAGTCCACAACTTTCATATCACAATAATTCATTCATAATAATTCAGGTTGCAATATTGCAATTCGTGTGTGTATTTCTCTCTCTAGAAATAAAGCAAATAGCAAATTGGCAAAAATGTGGTGGTTTCTTGTTTGCCGAGCATGATAGCATGATGGACACTGTTGTGGAAATAACTTCAGACCCGGTTTTTTTAACAGTCGATCCATGAAGAAATAGCTCCAACAATACTCTGTGGTAGCTCTATGTGTAAGTCGCCCTTATTTTGTCGCCTACAGACACCAATGAGGATGCTAACGGCGCTATCTGCCAGACAGAATTTATCTGAGGAATTATTTTATCCGCTAGGTGATTCGGTTTTGATAAATGACTTACATTCTTTATCTGGAGTATAGCGCTATACTCTGTATAGCTATCCTGCAGTTAATGTAGATAATAGATAAACCGGCCCTAAGTAGTTAGAGTTAAAATTAAGTATAAGGTAAACTTTTTGTGGTAGGTAGGTACTTCCTATTTTAATATAAATGTGGTAGTTTGGTATCCACAGGTTAGGTATTTATCACTAATTTTCATCTGCCCTGCGAGTAATTAAGTTTCATGGTCGTTAAAATATTTACGAAATAAGTGGAAATGCAATAACCCAGTGGTCTGGGGTTTGGTTAGGTTGTGGCATGTTCTACTAACAATGCTTGGGGGTTGTATGAATTATCTCGTATCTGTGTTGGAACTCTCTTTGGTTGAAATAATACACTTTTTTGGACCGGGAATTGAAAACATCCAAGAGGAGCTTTTTGTTGGAAATTAATTGTAGAATCGATAACTACAGATGGTTCTATACAAGATTCTTAAACAATATGGTTCTGGAAGGTTCCCAAGCATTCACCATATAAGGTATATAGGGAACCAACTAAGAGCTAACTGGCACGATCCCTGATCATTTCATCAAAATCAGTTCATTAGTCCAGGAGTTTTGCCTGTGTCAACCAGTTTTAGTTTTGCGCAAGTCCAATATTATTTACTGCTCAACCTATCTGTATAAAGTTCATAGGACGCCATCTTGAAACCCATAACTAATTACCACCGAGATGATCGAGATCGGACAGATACACTGCAAGATATATATACAAATATATACAATCCTTTACAAATACACGTCCTTCAAATTTACACAAATAGATTCCAATATGTTATATAGTACGAGTCCCTCAATGGTGTTCTCTCTATATTCGTTTATGTGTTTAGAGTCATGGGTAGTGCTGTCCTTTCTTACACCAATATGGTAGATTTTACGAGTACCTACTTCAAGTATGTTTTTCCTGTAAGTTTATGGTCACGAGTGGTGCTATCTTGTCTTAAACCAACGGTAGATAGTACTAATACTCAATTGGATTTTCCTGATACGTATGTTGTTTATGGTCCTGGTGGTGCTGTCCTTTCTTATGCCTACCTCGGTGCCTTCAGTGCGTTCACCCTGTATACGTATGTATTGTCCTTGAGTCATGCTGTCCTTTCTCACATTTTATTTTGTTTATTATTTTAATATATTTATTCCGGTGAATTGAATTTTCTTATACAAGTAAAAATATACAACAAAAGCTATTATATCTAACTATCATACGCATAGTATAAATTATAAAATTTCAATGTATTGCCAGGTGCTAGGCAAAGGCCCGTAATTACCTGACAAGTGTTGCAGTTTACTTACACGATTTGCTAGTGTACATGGGCACCAATTATATAAAATAACTATTATCTTCTATATTAATTCAGTAATTTTGTATTAGTAGTACATAATTTATAAGTCATTTTCCAAGTTTTTAATATCATTTATAAATCATCTGCATATAAATAAATTTTTCATCTCTACACTATATCAACTCCAATTATACATATATGCTGCAAATCACTGACTCACATTCACTCCGCCCCGTCTCAAACAGCCAGTTACTAATAAATTTTTTGAAAACATTCCTCGAATATAATTGTGGTTACTTCAAATTTTGATTTACCGATCGATAAAGTATGTACAACATATTAGGGTGGTTCAAAAAAAAAAAAAAAAGTTCTGGGATTTCTGGTCCCCATTGTGTTTTTGCTTCCTCGGTATGTCAGATTGACCCTCCTAAATTTTTAGCAAAAATAATAATCCTAACCACTTTACCTGGGTCGATTTTTGCCAGTTATCGACCGCTATCGTAAACCAAAATCTAAATTGGTGCCGAGGTGATGATTTGAAGGACGGATTTCAATTTTTTTGGGTCAATTTAGAGGTTTTCGCATGCGCTGAACACGATGAACTTATTTATTTTACGCTCCGTCCACTAGTTATCCCGTAAACTGGCAGAGGGCGCTGCTTTAAGATAAGTAAAAATCGACAATTTCACCGAAAATGCTGTCGCCTGGTTAAGGATTGTACTAGAAACATGCTATTATGGTCGGATAATATGCTTTGGCATGTTCTGAACATGATCCCGTTTTTTTACTATACTTTTCCGCCGATGATTACTCCGTTTATTGGCCATAAACCTCAAATTAATTGTAGGGTAATAGACAAATTCACCCTAATTTCACCGGAAATTATGTCGCGTTGATAATTTAAGGTCCCAAAATACCTTGTATCGATAAAATTTGGTATTTTCCAGGATACTCGGTACAAAGCCGTTGGTAATTTGGCAAGGACTTGAACCGGCATTGTACTTCGCTTAACGACCCGATACCATTGTACAAGCTTTTACACGTGAACGGTACCGCTGACAATAGCTAACCCTACGCTCAAACGATCCAATCACAGTTCATACAATTCAGAACTACGAATTTGACCCTGGAAAACCGATAGAAACTAAGTAATTTTACAGAAAAATGGAGAAATTTAGCTATTTTCTCCATTTTGCCGCTATATTTGGCAAATAAGTACAATGGTTCAAGTCCTTGCCAAATTACCAACGGCTTTGTACCGAGTATCCTGGAAAATACTAAATTTTATCGACACAAGGTATTTTGGGACCTTAAATTATCAACGCTACATAATTTCCGGTGAATTTATGGTGAATTTGTCTATTACCCTACAATTAATTTGAGGTTTATGGCCAATAAACGGAGCAATCATCGGTGGAAAAGTATAGTAAAAAACGGGATCATGTTCAGAACATGCCAAAGCATATTATCCGACCATAATAGCATGTTTCTAGTACAATTCTTAACCAGGCGACAGCATTTTTGGTGAAATTTTCGATTTTTACTTATCTTAAAGCAGCGCCCTCTGCCAGTTTACGGGATAACTAGTGGACGGAGCGTAAAATAAATAAGTTCATCGTGTTTAGCGCATGCGAAAACCTCTAAATTGACCCTAAAAAATTGAAATCCGTCCTTCAAATCATCACCTCGGCACCAATTTAGAGGTTGGTTTACGATAGCGGTCGATAACTGGCAAAAATCGACCCAGGTAAAGTGGTTAGGATTATTATTTTTTGCTAAAAATTTAGGAGGGTCAATCTGACATACCGAGGAAGCAAAAACACAATGGGGACCAGAAATCCCAGTTTCCCTCCAATCTGAATCTTGTTCCATATGAATGCTCATTTCCTTGGTTCATTATGATCTGAGGGTTCTTATGATACACCAACAACAACATCTTTATAAACAACTGGCGTGGAGTGAAAACCTTGAATTGATTACATAGCAAATTGGTTGGATATCGTATGGCTTCCTCATTATAGTTTTCACTATTAATCTCTGCATAATTGATTAATTGTGCCCATGTGTTTCCCTTGAAAAAGTGGAACACTATCGGTACTTGGGAGTAGTTGTGGATGACGAGTTGTCATGGAAAAAGCATATCTATCACGTGAAGCTGAGGAAATTTCTTTATGTTTTTTATTATTTTAGGAACACTTTTAAGCCTGACAAGCTAAAACTATTGTATATGGCACTAGTCCAGTTTTTAATTCAACATGGTATCATAGCTTGGGGGGGGGGGGGGGGGGTGTGCTTATCCTTCTCACCTGGAACAAATCAATGTAGTTCAAAGGTAGATTTTAAAAATTATATTGATAAGACCACAGAGATACCCCAGCATGCAGTTGTATGAAGAGTTCAAGGTGTTTATAAGATCTCTTTTGAGATCTCTCTCCCCCCGTCAACTTTTTATAAGATCTCTTTTGCTGTTGTTCCACGGGAACCCAAATATAATTGAGTGCGTTGATAACCATAACCATATGACTCGTTTTAGATTGTTAGGTAATGTTATCATGCCAAGGCCCGCTCTCACGCTTACGACTAGAAGCCCACATTATGTATTATATATTCTTCATAGATCCATTAAGGTTGAACTCAAATCACCATTACAATATAGCCGAGCCGCTTACAAAAAGAAAATAGATAGTTGGTTGATAGGGATGGGACTTGCTGAATCGGAGAACATTATTCGGAGTATATATGTGTAGACCATGAAACCAGACTGTAAATAGATGTAATTAGGTACCAAAATGAAGTTTGTAATTATATGAATTAATGCTTGGCACTGCTCTTGCGGGGCACCACGGGCATTTGCCTATTGCCTTGCAATAATGTTGTTTTAGTTTTATATTACATATGTAAATTTATTATAATGAGTAACGTGTAAATAAATAAAATAAAATAAATAATATTAATTGGTTCCAGGCCAGTACTATCCACATCAATGGTGGATAGTACTAGTACCTCAATTGTGTTCTTCTTGTACACGTATGAATGTTTAGAGTCATAGGTGGTGCTGTCCTTTCTTACAGCAAATATGGTAGCAGTATGAGTACAACGCGTACAGGCTGAATGAGAACTGAGTTGGGTGGTCTAGAGAAATCGTGGCATTGTCCATTCCTCTGGCGACTCCACGTCCCCTTCCATCACAACCTGCCCTTCCGTTACGGTAAACTGTTCGTTCCCCTTCACGGTTCCCTATTGTCGAATTGACACTTTTCCCCTGGAGGTTCACACCACATCCATGAGCCCTTGGCAACTCCTCAGTTCACACCTCTCTCGCCCCTCCCTCGTTTTTCAGCGATTCGCTTGTTTCCGCGATCAGTTCTGCTTCCCGCCCTCGTCCTCTTCTTCTCTCCTGACCCCCAACAACAACAATATCCTCGATATCCGTTTCACTGTCACATGCCTTGAGGCAGGTACAGATGCGATAGGTGGCCGTTGTCAAACCTGCGGAATGCACTTGAACCTCCCTCTCACGACAGCCACAATAATGGTTTACTTACAGGGCTGATCCAGGCATCACCTTCCTGCCAATAGATAGGCTCACTGCACAAAATGATCCGCCATTAATACGATGAAAATCGCCGCAAATAATTACACAACGGTTTATCATTAATTTTTTTAATAAGTTTAACCCCCCCCCCCCTCCCATGTGCGGCTGCCCCTCTGATCAGTTCTAATATATCCACAATTCGTTACGTGTGCAGGATCGCCAGGTGATATTTGGGAAAAAACGGACACTACGAGTCGGGAACGCAAATTAAAAGAGTAAGTTCCATTCACGAAACATGATCGCATGATCGAATTTTCGAAAATTAACGTTTCTTGTTACATTGTTTTCAAATTGGAGTTCTTCGAGTGCAAATAAAATTGCAACCACCAATTAATTATATGGAAAAATGAATCGTTCCAAATAATATTCTGCAATTCAAGAAAGATTATGGATTTTTATTTATTTTTATTTTTGAAATTTTTATAAATTTTCAGAAAAATATTACATTAATGTACATTTTTTTGAGCATGATTTGCTATGAGCATTTAAATGTTCTAGTTCATAATTGATGATCGTATGCCAACGATATTTGTTAATATCAATTTAACAAATTTTAGCAGTTGTTTTGTGATTTTTGAGCACATTATTTGAAATTTAAGAAATTCAATGCGCTGTGTTGGCCAACAAACTCATGCTTTCATTTGAAAAGCATGAGTTTTGGTGAAGGAACGGAATTTTTATCTCAATTCTGAGAAAAGTTATCGTCTAGAAGGACATATATATATATATATATATATATATATATATATATATATATATATATATATATATATATATATATATATATATATATATATATACATATATATATATATATATATATATACACATATATATATATATATATATATATATATATATATATATATTTATTTATTTATTTAGTTATTCATTCATTCATTTGTATGTGTATGCGTCATTTCAGACGATAACATTACTTAGGTTGAGATAAAAATTCCGTTTGTTTCCCAGCACTTTTGAAGCACATTAAATTGGTCATATTTCAAAAAAAAATTTCAAAACTGTGTTAGAAATAGCTTAAAGCCGCTGAAAATCTTTACATTCATACTTTTTACCAGACTATAATACAAAAAAAGTTTATGAACTGGAACATTAAAATACTTATGCATAAAGTTATGCAGAACAAAACACTTGAATTTCATCAATATTTGATGAAATATCGATAAAAACGGCACAGAATGCTATAAATCCTAAATTTTTTTTGGAACCGCGAAATATTATTTCGAACTTTTTATTTATTTATTTATTTTTATTTATTTATCTTTTTTTTGCCTTGAAAATAGAAGTTAACAATTTATTTGCTCTGAACGTTCTCATATTTCAAAACAATATAACATAATACGACAATAACGAAAAATACGACAATTTACGAAAATTAGCTCATACAATCATACTGCATGACTGGATTTTATAAATGATATATTGCTTCCGAGTCTACATAAAGGTAGCGAAAGCATTGCTTCCACTTTCGGCAGAAAAAAATTTTTGGTCTCAAAAATCAAAATTTCAACTCGCATTTTACTTTTTAGACCATCCTGAACAACTTTGGTTCCGTGTGCGTGTGTGTGTGTGTGTGTGTGTTGCTGGGGTAGGGGGGTTGCTGGGGTAGGGTAACTGTTGGTGTTTTTATCTCTTCGGAGCTCCTTCAAATCCCTACCCAAGTCATGGTCATACGTCCCCGTCGTGCAACCCGGGCGCCCTCTGGGTGAACAGAGGGTGGCAAAATGACCCACTGGCGATTAGGGGGGAGGCTCGTGTCAACGGGTCTCCCGACCCTTCTTACTGTGTCTCCCCCGTTATGGACAGCAAAAATAATGAGCCTCATAACCCCCGCATGCCCATTGGCACACGGGGTCTTAGGGGAGGCGCTCGGGGGCGCTCCAGGCAGGGGCGTCGGCCATCCTCTCCCTCATCATCTTCATCTTCATCCTATCCCTCCTCCTCTTCCACAGCCCCAATTAATGCCCACCAATGTGCCCATTGTGAAAGAGCCTTTAGCACCAAGCGTGGCCTGGGGGCCCACGTCTGGCAGAAGCATCCTGTAGAGGCCAACGCAGCAATTAGTATAGAGCGAGACCGGCCCAGGTATGTTTCTGAGGATTTGCGGCGAATGGCAGCAGAAGAGGCAGAGGCTGTGCGCAATGGGGTACGTCGAATTAATGTTTATTTGCAGCAACGTTTTCCCATGCGCACGCTTTCTGCCATTCAATCTCTTCGCCTGAGGCCCCACTACAAGCAGCTTGTCCAGGATGCAATCCTGGCAAATAGCAGTGGGGTCTCTCCCGCATCTCCGGCAGACGTGGGACAACAGCCCGCCATTCAGCAATCCTCCCCCGTGACCTCCGGTCTTCTTTCAGACTTGAAGACTGAAGTATTGAGGCTCGGGGAGCAGGTAGGCAATATTGTTGGTTATGAGAGTGCCTACCTGCAGGATCTGGCGAGGCGGGCTGTTGAGGGGCCAAATGGCTTGGAGGACGAGGTCGCGGCCTATGTGCAGAGGATCTTCCCGCAGGTTGAGGAAGCGACCGTGGCGAGGCACCAGGGAGAAGTTCCCCTTAATGTGGTGCCTCGTGGAGGTCGCAGAGCAGCTAAGCAAGCGAGGAGGCGGGAATACCAGCGTGTCCAGAGATTGTGGAGGAAGCATCCGGCTCGTGCAGCTGCGGAGGTAATGGAGGGAGCTGGGGAAGAACAAGTTATGCCCCCCCTCCAGGAGTTTGTGGATTACTGGGAGCCACTTATGAGTGCTCCCAGCCACAACTCTGGTGAGCCAGTGGTACCCCCAGCTTCCACCAGGGACTCCTTACGCAGCATCATGTGCACACCGGTGCTTCATGACGAGGCACATAAGTGCCGTGTCAAAAACTCCACTTCTGCTGGACCCGATGGTATTTCCGCCCGACGCTGGAATAAAGCTCCAAAGAATGTTAGGCTGCTCATCCTCAACCTGTTGCTACTATCTGGAAGACCCCCGAAAGCGTTGACCCGTGCCCGGACAGTTTTCATCCCAAAGAAAGGGGGAAGTGGGCCTGGAGGCTACCGTCCAATTTCTATTTCGTCGGTGGTCTTCCGCCACTTCCAAAAAGTTCTGGCATCTCGCCTCCAAGTGGCTGGTGTCATAGGTGACGTCCAGAGAGCATTTCGGCCAGCGGATGGCACAGCGGAGAATCTAACAGTTCTCCAAACTGTCATTTCGCTGGCCCGTATCAAGAAACGGCAGCTCCATCTTGCCGCTCTGGACGTCGCTAAGGCCTTTGACACAGTTAGTCACTTTGCCCTGACCGATTGTCTTCGTGGTGTCGGGGCACCTGCTCGTTTAATTGAGTATGTTGCCTGTCTGTACCACGAAGGCGTGACGGTCCTCGAGGCACGAGGTGAGATGTCAGGGGATGTTGTTATTGGGCGCGGGGTACGCCAGGGGGATCCTCTGTCGCCACTCCTCTTCAACCTGGTCGTGGATACGGCCTTGGGTAAGCTGCCAGCTGAAATAGGGTTCGATCTCGCCCCTGGGGTGCGAGTAGGTGCATTAGCTTTTGCTGATGATGTCATCCTACTCGCAGAAACCCGTGAGGGCTTGCAGATCTCCCTCAATGCATTTGCTGAGCAGCTAGCCAGGTGTGGTTTGGTGGTCAACCCAGCTAAGTGTGGGTCGATCTCCTTGGTCCCGTCGGGTCGCCAGCATAAGGTGAAGGTAGTGGATGAGGAGTGTTTTGTCTTAGGACAAACTTCCATCCCTGCCCGATCCGTGTTGGAGGTCTGGCGGTACCTTGGGGTCGACTTCATGGGTGTGGCCACTATAGCCGCAAGCCGTGTGGACCTTGGTGGAGCATTAGCTCGTGTCACCAAGGCTCCATTGAAGCCACAGCAGAAGCTGCGCCTCCTTCGCACGTACTTACTGCCAAAGCTAACCTATGGGTTAGTCTTTGGCAGGCTTACTGCGGGGAGGCTGCTTGAGTTAGATCGTGAAGTTCGCTCTGCTGTGCGCTCTTGGCTAGGCTTTCCACCTGGTGTCCCAAGTGCTTACATCCACGCACCGGTCAAGGCCGGTGGGCTCGGTATTGTCTCTCTTTCTGCCAGCATCCCATCTTTACGCCGCCAGCGCCTAGTTGCCCTTAGGGGCTCGAGCTGGGAGGTCGCCCACACTGCTGCTGACCTGGACTTTGTCCGGCAGCAGTTGTTGTGGTGCGATCGAGCAACACCAACTGCTCCAAAACCCAGCTCATCTGCTGAGTTCGCTGCTGCACTGCATGAGTCAGTAGATGGTAAAGAACTCCGACAGTGCTCTGAATCCCCCATTTCTACCCAGTGGGTGGAATGGGCTTCAGAGGGCATTGGGGCCCGCGACTATCGCCATTTTCACGCCGTCCGGGTGGCTACGTTAGCCACCTCGGTGAGGTGTTCGAGGAGTAGTCGCGGGACAGTAGACACCCTTTGCCGTGCCTGTCGGGGTAAAAATGAGAATCTTTATCATGTAGTGCAGCAGTGTCCTCGTACTCACGGTGGCCGCATTTTACGTCACGATGCGGTTGCCAAGCAGATAGCAGGTGCTTTGTCATCTAGCGGTTGGGATGTCGAAAGGGAGAGACTATACCACATGCCGAGTGACCGGGGCAAGAAGCCAGATATCGTTGCGATCAAGCCCGATGGGTCTGCCATAATCCTGGATGTCCAAGTTGTCAGTGGCAGCGTGGACATGGAGCAGACCTGGCGGGCTAAGAAAAGTAAATATGATAGAAGTGATCTGCGACAAGCGATATCTGAGCTAAAAGGAGTGGCGCCTAATAACATCAAGGTCATGGCCGCGACCGTCTCATGGCGCGGGGTGTGGTGCGGGAAAAGTGCCACGGAGCTTCTCGAGTTGGGCATCTCGGCAGGAGTGCTCCGTGGTATCACCACCCGCGTCCTTCGGGGCTCTTACCTTAATTGGTGGTCATTCTATAGGGGCACTTCCTTTCATCCCATTCTTCCTCCTCGTCCTGCAACTTCCCTTATCCCTAGAGCCGGCGTCGGGTAAACCTGGGCGTCCTCCCCACTTTTTTATTTTATTTGTTTATTTTTAAATTTAATGGCGTGCCCCCTCCGTCTTTGAGGGGAGGTTTCAAAAAAAAAAAAAAAAAAAAAAAATAAAAAAGAGTGTGTGTGTGTGTGTGTGTGTGTTTGTGTTGTCCGCAAATCCTTGTAACAACCTTATTTTCCACAGTTTTCATCCGATTTGGATGTGCGGGCTAGAGGGTTGACGGCCGGTCCCCTGTCAGTTTCCTCATTCCACAGCTCCACTCTGCGCATGCGCAAACGTACATTTAATTATGCTCATTTTTTTCACGCTCTAGTCGTTCAATTCCGCTTAAATCTGGACGATAGTTGGAAGAAGATGACTTGATTATATCATATCAATTTCAACGCAGTTGTATCATTAATAGCTACTGCGCATGCGCCAATGTGAAATACTTGTAATGCCCTTAGTTTCCACAGCTTTCATCGGATTTTGATAAAATTGTCAGTGAATGCGCGGTTTATGCTGCAGATGGTCCCTTACCTATTTCATTGTTTTCAACTCATCAGTTCATTCTGCTCTTGCACAAACGTAAATTGCATTATCATTTTTTCGTTTCTAATTGACTAATTATGACATTACTTTTTGATATACCTACTCTTTTCCGCTATGGAGTTATTCAAGATCATTTAAGGGTCATTTTCATTTCATTTGCCGCTTTCATGTCCCCGACGACGAATTCTCACAATTCTTGACCAAAACTAGTGATTTTGGGGAAAAAAAGGTAGTATAAGTTGGGAGATCAACGAAGTAATAATTTGACTGCGCAAAATCCCCTTTAACCAATACACAGTGATGACGAATGAAACCTGGAATCCGGGAAACTCATGAGTGTTACTGTCCCCTCCTACCTAACACCTAAGTAGAAGTTAGGAAGTTACAAAACAATGACTATCTAGAACTGGCCAGGGTTACTAGCTGCAGTAAGTTGGTTCCTCTTTATTTAGTGTAAGGATTTACATTTTTAAGATTTTTCCCAACCCGTAAAAAACCAGTTTTTCAGTCAGTCCCCCATATCTCTTCTCAATGGGACCTCAGGAGTGTTCATTTTTGCGATCAAGAAAGCTGATGGAAAATGGCGGGAAACAGTCAGATGTGAAGGTTATATTGTCCAGTTGAAGATGTGAGACTGTAGTGGAGTGCTTGGAGTTGCAGCAGTTTTTACAGCGAAATAAGCCTAAAAACAAGTTGAGTATTTTTATTTTCAATCATGAGTGTTACACAAATTACGAGTGTTGTTGGTGCTTAAACAAAATAATCCTATAACAACAACCATACTGCTTGGTGACAGGTTTCAAACAGTAGCCATCCCCGAGTTTTGTCACTTCATTATCCTGTGTGACACCATTTTTATCGGAAATTCTCATGAGTGTTACCTCTCAGGGGTGAGACCAAGGATGGGTAAAACTCCTGATATTACGGTAACACTAATCGGGTAACACTCCTGAGATTTAAGCTCAATTACACTGCCTTCAACATGAATTGCGTGAAATCTGAATATTACGTTTGAAGGTGATTCTTTTGTACTTACTTGAGCCCCGACAACAATTTTGCCAAATCATCCATTTTACATAAATAAATTTTTGAAATCTGGTAACACTCATGAGTTGGATATCCTGTTTTTTAATACAAAAAGACATATAAAATACATCAATGAAAAACTCACTGTTCATCTATGGAACACAAATCTGCAATGTACAATGAGTAGTTTTTGCTGATCTAACCTCATTTTCGAGCACTTTCATATTTCACGTCACTGAGGTTCTCAAACGCCCCAAAGCGGCTAATGAAATGAGAATGACCCTTAAAACTTTTCAATGAACTATACATGCATGATAGGTAAACGATGAACCTATGTGCCACACCCAATTTGGCAGACGTTTTTTTCTTGGATCGGTTGTTATTTTAAAAGAGTGGCTAGTTAGATTTAATTAATATTTATTATTTGCGCCGATTGTGATTTGAACATTATTGTATTTTATGGTACTGATAGAACTCCATCGAGAAGCACAAGCTCTATGGAATTATTCGTCGATAGACAAAGATCAGTTTAATTATTCACAATTCAACTTTCATTTAAAATTTGTTTTTAATGTACGTTTTCATATTTTTTTCGAATTTTCTCTGATAATTTGCCAATAAAGCTTTGAGTCTCAAATCTTGAAATGAGAGAGAAAACATTGATATTGGAGACAAAAATGTTTTCATCTTCCGAAAATTATCAGCACTCAACTCGCGAGCTGAAGGAGGAGCTCCTTGTCGAGCTTTCCGGCCGTTTCGCCGCCCCCGGATCTTGTCCATTCCGTCCATTCTGGCCATAGCTCAGAGAGTTCACTCTCTGTCGTGTGCTCTAAGGCAGGCGTCTCCAACCATTTTTCAGGGCGGGCCGAATTGAAAATTTTCCTTGAATGCGCGGGCCAAACAATATATAAGAGAGAAAAGAGATTACCAGATAAAGAGGTATAAATGAAATTTATTTAGAATGCTCAATAGGTAATGGTAAGAGTGAAATCACTCTAATGTGAGGTTTATCACTGTTTTTTGCTCAAAATATTTACGTCATCTGGCTCAAATTTTGTCGTTTCTATCAACAGATCGCTTCCAAATATTCATCAGTTAAGTTAGCCCTGTATTTAGATTTTGTGAATTCTTCCATGAAAAGATTTGTTTGCTCAGATAGATACAGCTGAAGAGAGAGATCATTACGCGTGCTAAGTCTCGGAGGTTTGGAAAATTATTTTCTGGGAGCGCAGCGAATTTTTGGACATGATTACATATCATATGACTGCAGTTTAATGGCTTCCAGTTGAAGATCCGGAGGTAAATCTTCATCTGCTGCAGTGAAAGAGTTTTGAAAATTCTGATGTTTAAAGATTCTTCCTCGAAATCTTGAAAACAGGTCTAGGACTGGTCTCGCAAACACCTGATAAAATTTACCGCAAATTCATTCGGGAACTCTTCATCATCTTCGGTTTTAAGGGTGTTGCACGTTGGGCAATGTACCCGGTTTTTCATTGCTGTATGTCTTTCGAAAAGGGCCATCTTCATTTTAAAAGCTAAGGGAGTATAAATCAAAAATCAGACTTTTCGCTCCTTGAAGTTCAAGTTCAAGTCATTCAGTATTTGAGTAACATCAACTAGAAAAGCTAATTTCCATTGACGAAAAAATCTAACAGTTCAGGAGTAGCACGATTTTTTATTTCATTTTTTATGATAAGGTACATCTGGATACAGACAATCCATTTCAGCAAGGAATACCTTGAACTGTCGGTGTTTCAATTCATTTTTTCTGATGAAATTCACCATCTGCACCACGACAATCATGACTTTACTTACATTGACACTTTTTTCTTATGAAGCTTGGTGGTGAATAATACAGTGAATGACCATTGGTTTTTCTCTGATCCTGCCTCAATAACAGATTCGTGAGATCCACAGCAGTCCCCTTCTCACCCGCCCACCCTTCAATTCGCTGGAAAGCGGTAGTGATACACTTCGAAGAAATAACTGTAGTGGAAGTTCTAGGGTAAAAATGATGGGCGGACCAGAATAAAAAGCTCGGCGGGCCGTAGGTTGGAGACCCATGCTCTAAGGGCTCGTTCCTCCTAGGGGGTTAATCCAGATTCGGGAGTTGTACCTCAAAAACGGCAGTACATATTTGGATTAACTCTGGATTTGTATGTGATCCTCCATGGTGGAACGGGCCCTAAACGTGACTATGTAACGCATATATAGCATTTCCAAGTCAAATTCAACCTTTTCCAAGTCAAATTCAACCTTTTCCAAGTCAAATCCAACCTTTTCCAACTCAAATTCAACCTTTTCCAAGTCAAATTCAACCTTTTCCAACTCAAATTCAACCTTTTCCGAAACAAATCCAATCTTTTCCAAAAGAAATTCAACCTTTTCCAAGTCAAATTTAACCTTTTCACCATTATTAGGGAAATGACGAAAAATACGCACAATCCCTAAATGTAGTACCAAATGCTTGTCTGTGATTGGGGACTGGGCTGAAAACAATACTCCAAACACAGTAGGTAGGTACCTAAACATAAAACAAAATTATGTTTTATTAAAAAAGAAATTAACAAAAAACCGTATTCGCCTACCCTCAACCCGGTGGAACATGCGTTCTCGAAAATAAAAACCGCTGCTCGTGGTATTCTGAGTGAGCCACGCCAAACTCATGATCTGTGCGATGTGATTCCACAGGCTGTGTCATCAATTACAGCTACAGATTGTACTAACTATTTTATGGATATGATGCTCCTGCTCCCTCAAGCGTCAGTTGGACAGCCACTCCACTGATGTCATATTTTTTGTCAATTTATTACAAGTACCTACTCGTATTTCACAAAAGTACCTACCTGTACATTTTTTTAAGTGAAAAAATAAAAAAAATAAATAAAAATCGATGATAGACTTTCTACAGAAGATTTTTAATTTTAAGACTTTTAAAATAGTAATTATGTAAAGAAGAGAGAAGAGTTTTTCTTTCAAATAAATGTTGATTTTTTTTAAATTATATTTTTTATTGATTTCTCTTTTAATAAAACATGATTTTGTTTTATGTATAGGTACCTACCTACTGCGTTTGGAGTATTGTTTTCAGCCCAGTCCTCAATCACAGACAAGCATTTGGTACCTACTACATTTAGGGCTTGTGCGTATTTTTCGTAATTTCCCTAATAATGGTGAAAAGGTTGAATTTGACTTGAAAAAGGTTGAATTTGTTTTGGAAAAGGTTGAATTTGTTTTGGAAAAGGTTGAATTTGAGTTGGAAAAGGTTGAATTTGACTTGGAAAAGGTTGAATTTGACTTGGAAAAGGTTGGATTTGACTTGGAAAAGGTTGAATTTGACTTGGAAAAGGTTGAATTTGACTTGGAAATGCTATATTTCTAAAAAAAAAACTGCGAAAAAAGAAATTATAATAAGAAAAAAAAAAAAGCAGCGATTCTCGCGTGTATTGCTGCATGGGTGGTAATAAAGTATTAGAGGAAGAACGAAGAGAAACGAAACGTCAACTGTGGGTTAGCTAGCGCCTGCCCGTCACCTTTCTCGCCACTTTCACCCGAAGGTCCCCCGCCGCTATAACTTACGAGGTGTTGTCACTCTTTCCCGAAGAAAATGTTCTTATCAAATATAATAACACCAATTAAGTTCATTATTGGATTTTTATTAAGTTCCGGCAGGCTATAATTGGAGATCAAAGCATCTATTTGACATGAAAAATGATAGATAGTGTTGCCGCTACCTACGTACATGTTACACAATAATTAGAGAGTTCCTGGTTACCACGTTTTTAGTTTACACGGTGCCCGTGAGCCATGATCAGCTGATCTGGAAACAACTGACAGCTGACGAATTAGTAGAAGTGGACGACGTGAGTAGGAGACCGCTTGATTGGCAACGCAAGATCGAGTCTTAGTACGTCCTCGTTACTACGTCTTCGACACTTCGCCCGTAAATGTATAAACCCGAGGAAGGTTTCAGTGATAAGCGTGTTCAGTTCATATTTTTCGTATTAAAATTTATACTGAATTAATATATTAAATATATTATTTAAAATATAAATTAAATATATAATTATATTAAAATATACTAAATTTATTTATATACATCCTATTTTCACTCAAAGCAGTCCATTTATCGAGTGCCAAAAAACAACTAGTCAACAAATCGGAGGATAAAGGTTTGCCGAAAAACGGATAAAATAATTTCATTCTAATCATATCAACCTTTTTCATGATACAAACATTAAACTTTCAAGATACCAACATGTATTATTTTAGTGAGTTTCTACACAAAATGCATATAATCTGTATATTTATACCGACCTTTATATCTACATTCACCAATATTACTACTGACATAGTTGAGCTAGAACTTATTTGAACGATCGCCAAGACAAGTCGGACGGATATGTCTTCAAGGTAAACCTGGAACACGTCGAGCTCGTTTTTGCTCAATCAACTAGCGTGACACATAAGTTTACTTCACGCTGATTTTCATTGCACAAATAAAACGGCGGAAGGAGGGACAACGGACTGATTCGATTTTTGAAATCCATGTATCTTAAAACGCAACCAAAAAATTTTGGGAGGGAGGTTAAAAAAAATTTCTTATCCGATTATAAAGGTTCACTTTGCAAATAACACTACGAATTGAAAACAGAACAATAAACCACATGATAATAAATTATGGAATGTGAGATCTGGATGAAGGAAAACAGAGTCGGAGACTAGATGTCGGAATCTCGGAATAAGCTTCAGGTTACAAAATTGATAAGAGACAACGTGTGAAGACGCGTGAAACACCGAGTTTGCACCGTAGTAACAGCCAGCGTTGTTAGCAAAATTTTGGTTCTCCCTAGATTCACGTACACCGTATTAAGACACCGTGGTAACCAGAAACTCTCTATTATGTTCCAAGATTCACGTCGAATGCACGTGTTGATAATTAATTCAGTTTCATACATGTGTTTGATCCGTGTGATTTCATAGGAAAATATATAGTCTAATTTGTGTTCTCATGAACTACACGTCTTTGTCATTTCTAAAGAGTAAAATATTATTGTACAGAAAGTACTTAGGTACGAATTGGAATTGCCTAGGCCTACAGGTTCGCTTTAACTTGCTTCTCGGGCCAGCTCCAAAAGATAGATTTATAGATGGCTTTATTAATTTCAATAGAGACACATACATATGATGGTAGTACAAAAGTAGAACTAGGCTTCTCGCCTAGCTTACTTTTTCAACGGTAGGCTTGGCCCGTGTTGTTGGTTAAGGTCTAGGAGATTTGCCCATAATTTGAAACATAGCACGTTGACATAACATCGCATATGCGTCTACATAATCTACACATAGCTTAAATATTATAACTGCATGGTATTTGATGTCCCTATCTCTTATAAGTATAGCAGCGCGTATAGGACTGTGTCTTGAGCTTGCTGCCCAGGTCATCGCTGGGGTCATCCCGATCGATATACTGGCCGAGGAGCGGCAACGAATATATCGCCGAAAGGGGGAAAATGCACCGCACACCGTCAGAAAGGAGGAGCGCGACCAATCGCTACAAGCCTTGGCAGAGACGATGGGACCAGGAGACCAATGGACGGCCACCCTGATCAGCGATGTCAGACAGTGGATAGAGAGGAAGCACGGAGAAGTGGGATACTACCTGACACAGTTTCTGACGGGGCACGGTTACTACCGCGCATTCCTGAAGAAAATTGGGAAGGCGACGGAGGCCAGGTGCGTGTATTGCCATACAGCCGATGAGGACGTAAGGCATACCTTCTTCGTGTGCCATAAATGGGAGCACCTCAGACAAGAGGTGATCGAAGTGGTGGGCGACATAAGTCCAGAGACAGTTGTCTCCACGATGCTCAGGAGCAGCGGGAACTGGAGTGCCATCACCACATTTGTCACGGCAGTTCTTAAACAAAAGGAGTTGAACCGAGAATGGGAGGAAGAAAGGAGCCATTGAGGCGAAGAACAAGCGGAAGGAAGACAGGAGAGGCCTTTAAAGGCTAGAAAAGGACTGTCCCGAAGTAATACCTAATGGGAGTTCCGGCACAGTTCTATAAAAAGAAGAGAGGAAGGGTGTTTTAGTCAGTATGCCGCAAAAGATAGGCTTGAATCCGACACGAAGGGTGACTTATGTCACGGTCGGTTTATAAAAAATTTCACCAACCTCAATAAAAAAAAAATTAAAAAAAAATTTATAATATTATACATAAATGCTGTTTAGCACAGTTTCTCAACTCTAAAACAAAAACATTAAAATCTGCTTTTTTTAGTTTGGTCTAGTAAAATTTCGAGCTCTTTTCATATGACTATCTAGCACTCTGTGAATGATGTACATAATAAATTTTGAACTGTGTGTTGACAGTGTTAATCTTGGTCTTGATGCAAATACATTCCCTGCGACCACATATCTTGTGGTATATCCTGGATTACGCTGTGAATTTATTATTTGTAGATACTTATGGAATTACAAAAATAAATTTTTAACATATAATTGCCTTATGGTAAACAACTTTGCTATGTTATATACATTTATAGATGGCGTCCTAGGCGGTAATGACAACATTATTGGTTTATTATTTTCAATAATAAGCCTATGTGATCGTATAGCAAAATATTTTTGTAACCCCCCCTCAAACTTTGTCATTTTACGTTTCAAAGTGTGTAGAATCCAAATTTGTAATGTCCGTCCGCCGTCCGCCGTTCGCCGTCCGCCGTCCGGGCCATAAAAGGCCTTAGAATTGACTTAAAAAATCCGTTCTTTCGCACATAGACTCCACTTGGGGTCTAGTTGGTCCTAACTTCTCGCCAGCTCGATCGCTCCACACCCATGGGTGCTATGAGCCAAAAATAGGTGAAAAAGTGTCTTTTTCGAGGCATGAATATATGCTTTTTTCTAGGTCATATTTGTGTGTTAATACCAATGCTTTGCCTACACATATTTAATAACATATCCTCTCGACTTTTCGTACGTACTTTTGAATAGATAGGAGCTCAAATCGAGAAATATAAACATGCGTAAGTATATAATTCTAGAAGTATTGGTTGTGGCAACTCGAAATAGGACACGCCGAGGAGTCTGGACGGGCCTTATGGCGTGCGCAAGTGCTATTACTCCATATTGAAGCATAGACTGTAGCATACTGTAATCATGATCTGATACTGTGATCAATGAGTTTCCTGCCGTTTGTGTGGTTAGGTAATATACTCGTACACCCATCGTCAAGTTAATTAATTTTCGTTTGCTTTACCATCTCAGAAAATATGAATCCTGGTCTAGGTACTTGTCTAGTCTGACTAAATTTTGACAACAGATCTGAACTGTATCTAGATAGGTGAAATACCAACAGACCAATTTAGAAATTTCAAATTTGAAACAGTGTAGTAATTGTGGGGAAGACGGCAGGATAAACTTAAATGTACCTATCACTCTCACTCTTAGGATTAGCTGAATCTTTGAGTTTATACAACTGCTGGTCATCTGTGTATTTCTTGAGCTTTGAACCGTGAAGATAGAATTGGGAAAGAAAGCGAAATTGTTACATTTTGATAAAATGATCCTGTGTGTAGGTTAATAAACGATTATTTGAATAAAATGACCATTTTTCCTTTCTCTATACAGAAAATATAGAAAATCGGCGTTTATATGAGGAGTTGAAAGAATTTCGGCCCTAAGAAATAAAATCTTCTACTTGCTTTTCGAGTTTGTAGGTCAATTCTGGCTCTATGTCTATCTAAATGCCTGTGTCGATTCCATGCCACGAACGAATCTTCGTTCTCAGTGAACGTTCTGACAGTTCTCCAATTCATCAGAACTGGGACGGGAAATCCTGGGGCGTTCCGGAACTTGTGGAACCACGTTCTGCACTGCGAACGATTTCAGAACTTGTAAGTGGAATAACTTGTGTTGTTGTTTGTAACCTCACTCAACTCGTGTTACCTTCTGGTGCCCCTTTTCAGAATATTTATAGTGTCCGTGAATATAGTACTTATTATGCCCGTGAATATTACTCAACTATTACCCCATGGCAAAAAAAAAAAAATATATTAATATATATATATATATATATATATATATATATATATATATAAATAAATCCACGATGATTGAGGAGTATAGGTACTCGACAAAATTTGAGTTTCGTGGATGTAGACAAGGTCCAACTATAACTTCAATCGTCCTCATCGTCTACAAACCATGAAACACCATCGTCCAAACTATCGCTTTCCGAACTTGACGAGCTAGTTGACATTTCGATCATAGATTAAGTAGGTATTTATACTAACGTATAGAGAATAAAGTATGATTTCGATGAAGAAGAAGAGAGTTGTTTACTCCTCGAGATCCGAAAAATATGGAAATGCACATGCGTTAATTACGTCCTTGCGTTCTAGTTCTGACAGTTCCGAAAAAAAAAAGAAAAAAAAAGGGACTGTCAGAACCGTTTGGAACTGGGTTAGCAAAACACTGCGAACGCCGAACTCGGTGTTCTTGGCGTTCCGGAACTGGGCGTTTCTGGCACTGCGAACGACAAGAACTGCGAACGCACAGAACCGTTTCGAACTGCCAAACTGCCAAAACGCACACTGAGAACTAAGCTTACAGCTACGCGTACTAAGTTTTAGTCCGATTTTGATGAAATTGTCAGGAATATTTCAGGTTTGTTCTTAGACGGTATCCCTGCCGTAACATCGGATCAATAGCAGCGTGTGCACATGCGCATTCGCAAACACGAATTTTAACGTTGATTTCTCATGATCTGTCGGTTCTTAAGCATCTAGGAGTTATGGTAGACCTGTCTTGGTACTCCCACGTAGACTACTGCTGTAATAAAAGTAGAAATTGAACTTACATTTTGACAATTTAAGAAAAATGCGACCAATCGATAAAGTAAAGCTAGTTTTTCAAACCATGTGCCAACCAGTTATTCAATCTGGAATTTTAGTATGAGGAGGGATTTTCAACTCAAGAATTAACAATTTTTTTTCGAAGCATTGATCATATAAACGTACATCAACCAGAAGATTCACAGAAAAGTTATGCAGTCGGCCTGAAAAATGGTTTCTGGGATCTTTCTAATGCATGGATTTAGGCTCTAACTCAATACATATTGAAAGTTGAAGAAATTGATTGAATTGTCGGTCTACAACTTGTGAAGAAAATGCCGACTTTCTGGAACCAAATTTTAAAAAATTCCAGTTTCGGGGTTTCCATTCTCAAGTGCAAGGCTCTGTTAAATAATCTGCACTTCAGATTTAAATTTAAAGGGGGGATCAAATCGGAGTTCGTAAATAAATGAACGATTTACTGTAAATACAACAGTTTGCGAGAAATTCATGGTAGTTATTAATCATGAAATGAAATGAAATAGAGTATTTCATGTTCGCAGATATTGTTAATATCAAATTTACTTTAGAACAAAATTTGGGTGAGTAGTACTTAGGTATAGCTTTCTCGGATATTGTAACATGGACGTATAGAATTAGTTGGAGAACAAAGTACGAGTCTAAACGATTAAGGTACCAAATAGAGCAGTAATACATGTGTATTCAAGGAATCATACAAAATTAGGCTATAAATCATGTTTGCGCATGCGCACGCAACATCAAACAACAACGAAACATCCGTAACATCAAAACATCAACGGAATTCTCCATCAAAAGTATAGATATAAAGGCTACGGAATTGGTAGGAGATTGTCTGGAGATAAAATCGCACGATCCCTGAAAACTTCATTGAAATCGGTCCATTTGTCTCGGGGTGTCAGCCAATATTAGTTGTGTTCATGAATAATATTACGCGCATAGTAGCTACTCAACCAAACGCTATTAAATACAGAGGGCATCCTCCTGGACATTGGACATATACACAATAACTCCAAGAGTTTGAACTCTCAGATAATAAAAAATCAAAGTTATTAGAAAATCAAGTTTGCGCATGCGCACACACTACTACTAATTTAAGGTAAAGAAATTTTGGGACACCATTTAGGAGCAAACCCACACGATCCCTGGAAATTCCATAAAAACGTGTCTATTAGACTCGGCGTTTTGTCAACAATTGATTATAGCTTCGGGCACGCGCAATAATAATTACTCAAACAATTGCGATAAAATTCAAAGAATATTTTCCTGAAATATACATATAATCAACTACCCGGAGCTTGAACGAAATCGAACAAATAGATGATATGAAATCATAGTTGTAAGAAATTTCGCGTTTGCGCATGCGCACCGACTGCTATTGGGAATGGAGGTATGGAAAATAGGAGCGCTATTGCCGTCGCGCTGATGCCGTCGAGATAGCGCCGGAAAAAATGTCATACGTGACGGCAAATGCGTCGCGTTTGCCGTACGCCAGGTGCCTGTCATACGTAGCGTCTTCCGGGCGCATTTGCATTGACAGGGTCCCGGCGTCACGTGCGCCGCGTTGCTAGCGCGACCGTCCGCGTTGGCAGCGCTCAGCGTCCGGCTAACGCGGACTCGCCGACGGCATTAGCGTCCGTATGACATGCTCCATAAACCCCATTGCCGGGTTGGAGCTAACGCGACGCTATCAGCGCGACGGCAATAGCGCTCGTATGACATGGCCCACCCGCACAGTCCCAGGCAATTTAATAAAAATATGTCCATCTGACTCGGAGTGTTGCCTACATCACATAACTTTAGCTTGCGCATGCGCAGTAGTTATTACTCAACTAATCGCGATATAATTCATGGGGCATCTTCCCGTAACATATACTCAACTACGCTGAGTTTGAACAAAATTGAACACTTAAAGAATTGCACTATGTGCGAGCACACAAACCACTATAATTCTAAAGGGAATGAAAGTTATAGCGGACCGTCCAGGACCTAACCCGCACAATCCCTGAAATTTTCATAAAAACGGTCCATTAGTCTCGGAGTTTTGCCTGTGTCAATTAATAGTTATCACTCGACAAATTGCGAAGTAATTGATTGGACATACCTATTCCTTATTTGTACATAAACACGATTGAAAGAAATCGACCTGACAACAAACTCGATTGAAAAAATCAAACTAATATATGATGATAATCGGCGTTATAAAAAATTCAAATTTGCGCACGCGCACAGGCTAATGTTGATCCGACCCTCTAGAAGTTAACTCGCAAAGCTCCTGAAAATGTCATCAAAATCGAACTAAAACATGGTAAAGTTTTGGGCGTGACAAGGATTTCCCACAGACAGACAGACATCAGACAGACAGACATGAAACCGAAATTGATCAGCAAACTCTGAAACGCAAAAAGCAAGTGGAAATTTTGATTTCACAAAACTTTTTGTAAATAATATTCTGCTGTACCAATCAATTTCAGGATTTTCAGCAATTTGTCGCAGTTTTTAATGATTTTTTTTAAACCACATTCTCATGAAGTTTGACACATTTTCCAGCACGATTTCATGCACCAATTTCTTCATTTTCTCGTTCAAATGAGATAAATGTTCGAAGTAAAATTCTGCTCAAAAATATGAATTTGATGATTCCAAGCATTTTATTTTTTTATTTTTGGGGAATTTTTTTGAAATATAAGCCATTTATTGTACTCAAAATTGGTGTCCAAGAAACTCAGCCACTCAGTTTGGTCAAATTATAATGAGTAAAATCATTATTGATGAATATTTGATAATTACGGAGCATGGAGGAAAACACCTCAAGCGTCAGGTGCATATATATATATATATATATATATATATATATATATATATATATATATATATATATGTTGAATTTAGGATGTCCCCATTGAAAAAGTTGGATTTAGGGGACATTTTGGTTCCAACAAGACGTGCGATGGCACACACTTCAAGAGCATCGATGGCTGTTTTGAGGGAACACTTCCCAGAGCTCCCCGCTCTCTCCGATTTGACCCCTTGTGACTTTTTTTCTATGGAACGTTTTTTTTGAAATCTCGTGTTTATGTGAACCGTCCAAGGACCCTACAAAATTTGGAGAACAACATCCAGGAAGAAATTGCCAACATAACGCCTGCTATACTGGCTGGAGTCATGACAAACGCCAGAAATCGGTTTACTCAGTGTGTGTGGAGAGTGTGGGGACGTCACCTACCTGATTTGATCTTCAAAACTGGATAAAACAAAACTTTATGTATGTGCCTATATTATAAAAAACGAATAAAAATTGTCTGATTCATACAATACTTTTTTATTAAGTTTTAAGAAAAGGAAGTTATGCTGCCGCACCCTGTATATATTATATGCCAACTTGGCACGACACACAATGAAATATTTAATGATAGTAGTAGTTTTGGCATCAAAGTATCTTTTGAGAAAATCGCACTTCTTCAAGTTCATGAGAACCAATGTGAGAACGGAAAATATATCGCTATTTTCATTTCACCTTCGTGTTCAGCCCTAACATAGCTTTAAAATCTGTCACTTGGCAGCATACGATTAAATAATTTCTGAATATTAGGCGTTAACCTGGTAACTGTTTCTCCTTGGCAAGTATTATCTCCGTATCAACGTCGAAATTCCCAAAATTCCCAAAAACGCTCTCCAAGTTTCACTTCGATATCTCAAATATTGTGGGAAAAAAGTCATGGGGGAGGGGAGGGGAGGGTTACTTTTGGGACACCTTGTGTATGTAGACAGCACCTCCACAGCTAAACAGGTAGGTGCCTACACGGTAAGAATATAATGAAGTATCGCACTAGCTTCTACGAGAGGAAAAATGAGAGAAAACCTGTGTCCACATCCATCAACCAATGTTCCCACACTAAGTGATTTTGATATAATTATTATAATATTATTGTAATACTAATAACTGAGCACGTTAATTATTGAGTCGAGGTAATACGCTTACTTTGGTAAGTCTGGCAAGTATATTTACATTTCCATTTCTTCGTGATTATCAGTATTATCGCACGTTGTGGCTCAGTTAATAACGCAAGTAATTCATCGTGGACATCGCACGGTGAATAAAGTTGCATTAATGATTTTTTTTAAACGCGGAAAGTTATTACGCTAAGTTCTTTCTCCCGAATTCGAGCAGCATCTGAACCTGAAGGGTCATTAGCGTCATTATATAAGGTGTCGAAGGCGACATAGCAAGGGGCATCATTTTAACGGGAGCCAAGTTTAACCTCCGCCGCCAGAAAGACTAACATCATGGAATCCACCGGCAGAATAATAAAGGTTCATCATATCTGTATTCGATAGTCAGATACCGATGTATACCCGGACAACGTTATACATTCTTGGTTTTTACGAGGAATCCTAGGGCTCAAGAAATTCGATTTTGGGGTGAATAGATTTTCTAAAACTAAATCATTTTCTGAACAAAATGAATATATTTTCAAAATTTTACAAACATGAAAGCGTATCGTAATAACCCACTGAAGTACAGCCTCGCGTACAGCTTACAGTCAGCTTTATCAAAATAAAGCTAATGTAAGGTGAGGTTATCTTATTCTTCTTCTACTTGTGTTGATCATTTTTATTTGTCCTAGCCTGCGTCAGTGTCAGACAGTGTTTCAATAGTTTCTTGAGAGAGAAGTAGAAGTTTACAGAGAAGTTTCCGCCAAACGGAACGAGCGAGTGCTTCGGCCGGAGTCGCGGCGAGTCCGCGAGAGCAGACTTTTTTTCAATCGCGTTTTCCTCAAAACGACGTTTTCCGCTCTTCGGGAACATTTTTTGTCCGGCCTGTTTGTCGTATCGGATCGAATTTTTTTTCTAAATTACCGTGAGAAGTGTGGGAATTGAATGACTGAAAAAAATACTGGAAATTTCCTGGGGGCATGCGCTGGTGGATGAAGGAACGACATGATAAAACCTCGAATTTCGCCAACTCATGAAAAACATCATGTAGTACCGTATACAAGAAAATTATCCAATCAATCGAAAGATGACAACATGAAGAGTGAATTAAAAAAAAAAAAAAAAAAAAAAAAAAAAAAAAAAATCAGCTCAATTGATCGAAAAATGGGTGCAGGGCAAGTTCTTGAAGTACCCCCTTTTTCACGTTATATTGGTATCACCCCCACGCCTCCCGTTAACAAAGTAAAAGTAAAGTAGAGTAAAGTAAACAACCATGGCAGGTTGTTCTAATCGAGGATCAGAATTCGTTCTGATGATTTCGCTTAAAGTTAGGGTTGGCACCAGTTCGGTAATCACCGTAAACATACGGTAATTTTGATGCATGTACGGTGTACGGTAGCAATCTAATTACCGTACGCGAAGATACGGCAAAATCCGGTAAACCACCGTACGCGAAAATACGGTAAACCTAGGAATAATGGAAAACCTATTATAAATCTACTTATCTATCACTTTAGCAGGTTTAGAAGAAGGAAAACCATTAGCTTGGTACCTAGTATCAAGGGTAAAAAAGAAATGCAACTCCTGCCAAAATTCGTATTGAACTTATTTGCCCTCCATCACTCAAATTCACAATGCGAGAGGACTTTTAGCAAAACCAATATTATTAACACAAAAGTTTAGCAAAACCAATATTATTAACACAAAATGAGAAATAATGTGAACTACATGATCATTGCTGGAGTCATTTGAACATTTCTACCAAGATTTCTGGTATCCCTGTGATTTTTGAGAAAAATTCCGAAAACTTTGATCCAGATCAAGTAAGTTTGGGATAAAAGCATCGGACGGCGGAGGGAAGGATATTCTCTTATATTACGCTTTCTTCTTATCTTCTCTTATATTACGCTTCTTCTTACTTTACGGATATTACGCTTTCTGTAATCTGCGTATCTTGTTACGTAAACAAACAAATTCTGAGGAAGGGTTACATATTTTTTCGTAGCCAGGTACAAAAGGTGTTTAAAATAAGATAAATAAACTCAACATACCTGCTGGGCGAAGGCTTTGCCAAGACCGTCTGTTCCACCCGTCACAACTGAAACAAATTGTTTCAATTTTAAACTCAACCTTAATATGTAATTAATGATAGTAGTAAGTACCGACATTAAAAAAAGGAAAAAGTTTCTAAATATGTATATCACTGTTCAAATAAAAATAAAGAATAGAACGAATTCACTTCACAAACTCAAAACACTTCTTAAACGAAAATACACTGCCAAGGAAATGGCACATGAGCTTCCTCGTGACCTTACAGTACGTCCCCATTAAATTCCAGAAAACTAGAAACGACCGGTTCTGTCATCAGGGAATTAATAAGGTGGGAAATTGGAAGCTGAATGTTACATATAATGAATGAAATTAATAAGGAAAATTTTGATTTTAATATGGGACCGTCCAGGATGTTGTCCGCATGTTCCCTGAAAATTTCGTCTAAATCGGATCAAAACTGAAGGAGTTTTTGAGGCGTATGGCACCTCAAGGGACTCTACCGGGATCATCTCTGAAAATTTGAACAGAATCCGATAAAATTAACTAAGCTGTGACCGTAACAAAAACATCACTTTCGCGCATGCGCCTAGCGTACCACTGCTGATGATCGCGAAGAATGTGATACGGGACCTCAAGAAACCTTGCCCGCATCATCCCTAAAAATCTGACCGAAATCCGTTCACAATTGCCTGAGTTATGACCGAAACAAGAAAATTTTGTTTGCGCCTGCGCAGAGGCTACCGTTGATTCGATCATGACGGAACTGATAGGGGACCATCTAGAGCTTAACCCGCACGATCCCTGAAAATTTGGTTAAAATCGGATCAAAATTGTGGAAGTTATGGCTGTTACAAGGAAATGTGGACGGACAGACAGACAGACAGACACGGAACCAAATTTGTTCAGGAGGCTCTGAAACGCAAAATGCGAGTGGAAATTTTGATTTTGGAGCAAAAAACATTTTTTCGTTTCGAAAGTGGAAGCAACATACTAAAAAAGGATTTGTGGTTTGTGTTTTTGGCTATTAAACTTGTGTTTGGCTTACTTAAGTACTGAACACAAACAGAAAATAAAAGCAAAAGTAGGGTACAGAAAGAAGAATATAAACTCACTCATAAATATTAGAATTCTACTTAGAGTTCCAAGGACAATATTATTTGATCGCGAAACGACATCACTTACTGGATTTGCTAAGGAACTTAGGGGAAGAGTAACAGGACCTCGCTACCTCGGATTTTAATAGCAACTGGGCAGTTATGGTAGGGTGAAATTATTTTTCGAGCACATTAGGGTAGTAGGTGGGAGAAGACCAAAGCGTGAGGGAGTCTCTGTAGGCAGTCTGAAGCTTGTTATTCACATCCAAATTTTTAGGGTGCCAATATTGGAAGAGGGTGTCAATATTTGAATAGGGTGCCATATTTGGGAAGTGTTCCAAAATTTGGGTAGGGTGCCAATATTTTATGAGAGTACCAATATATGACGAAAGTGCCAATATTTGGTTAAGGTGCAAATATTTGGGTAGTGTGCCAATATGAATGAGAGAAGGGTGTCAATATTAGGGTAAGGATCGAATATTTGAGGAGGCTCAAATATTTGGGTAGGGTGCTGATATTTGGTTAAGGTGCTAATATTTGAGGAGGATCCAATAATTGGGTAGGGTGCTAACTTTCGGGTAAAGTCCTAATATTTGAGGAGGAGCCAATATTTGGGTAGGGTGCCAATATTTGAAGAGGGTGCCAATAAGTGGGTAGGCTGCCAATATTAGGGTAAAGTGCTAATATTTGAGGAGGGTGCCAATATTTGGGTAGGGTGCCAATATTTGAGTAAAGTGCTAATATTTGAGGAGGAACCAATATTTGGGTAAGGCGCCCGATGTCAATATTTGGGTAGGGTGTCAATATTTGGGTAAGCTGCCAATATTTGGGCAAGGTGCCAATATTTGAGGAGGGGGGCAAACCATTCGCCAGGTGCCGTCATTTAACATAAAATAATGATAACACAAATTGTAGCTCCTTGATTGTCAGAACAAAATATAGAAGTGATAGGTACGCTTTACTACTTCATCAAATTCATCAACCGTCTCCATCGACTTTAAGGATCCAATACTGTAATTGATCAATTTCTTTCAATAAAAAACGCGTCATAGCTAAGGTGAAAATTGAAGGGGCAGACAACTCATGACCAAATCGCAAAACACATAGACTTTCTCCCCAAAAGCGACCCGTCTCGAAGAGTTGAACTTTCCCTCCAGACATACGACTATTTGGCGTTTCTTTCATAGCATTCATCACTATAAACAGAAAAAATACGGTTTCAGTTCAATTCACTTATGAAAGAATTTTCTTGTTTTAAACATGTGCTTAACGACCGATTCTAAAATAGTTTTAAGACCAAACATTAAAATCTTATAAAGGAAAACACCGGAACAGAAGAGCGTTTTAAATTGATCGTGACAGGTCTAAGCACTTGAATACTGTGAAATGCAGGCAAGCTGGTATTCATGAGCTGTTCAACACATTAAGATGTTTGTGTATTAAATACCTCAGTGCAGATCAACCTCCTAACCTGCTAGGAATTAATTCTACTGTTTACTAATTTGCAACAAGATCTGACTCTTAGCAATTTTTTTTAACCCGCTTTAAAAAAATGTATTTCAATTTTAAGGTTTCTCTCGTGATTTTGACCTTACGTCACTAAATTGGTCACAACTCCCTTAATTTGCGTGAAAATTAAAATTTGAGGATACCATTGGAAAGAACGTTCCTAAAACCAAATAAATTTGTTCCAGCAGATTTTATAGAAGAAAATTTGACCCTGCAAATGAATTTCCTCAATTCTTCAAAATCACTGGGTTTTGTTCTGCGTTGAGTACATCATCAATAAAAACCTGCGGTTTTTATGTGAAAAACTTGCCCAAAATTTCAGCTTTTCAACGGTCTAGTCAGTTTTACTTTTACTTTGCTAACTAAGGGAGAAACATATGTTTGTATGATGAGAAAATCATGGTTTTTTTTTCTATGAAATCGAGGGATTTCGTGCAGAGTGACCCTCTATGAAAATACGACTTTGGGGCCGGTTTCTGCGTATTTATTCACGCTGAAACGAAGGTTAACACTTGCATATCTCCCCAACTCCGTTATAACCGAGTTTTACACTTCAACTCACGAATTTGTAGTGTATTTTTTATGCTCAATTTTATGTGTTTTAAGGGTAAAACTAGAGAGGAATTTTTAGAAAAAATCGCGATTCTTCTCTATTCATCAGCTCTAATCCGAGAACGAAATAAGATATCGCAATTCTGGTTTCACCATCGTGTTCGGAACTAAAAGAAAACTTTATAATGAAGCGAGATAATAGTAGTAGTACCCGATACTCCCCTGTTTAGAGCTGTTGGATTTTTTCCTGATTTCTATTTTCCTTCCGAGTCTACCCAAAGGTAGCAGAAGCATTGTTTTCACTTTCGGGAGAATACAAATTTTTGAAAATTTCCACTCGCATTTTACGTTTTAGACCATTCTGAACAACTTTGGTTCCGTGTCTCTGTGTGTGTGTGTGTCTGTCGTGTAAGAATTCGTATTCTTATATTTTTTGAGTCGCTGAACTCGAATTTGCTGTCAACAAATCAAAATTCTAACAGAATTACGTAAAAATACGCATTTTCATAATTTTACAATGAATTTTGAAAAATTGTCATTTTTTGACATGATTTTGACGATTTTGAGATTCCAAACTATCAAAAGTTGTTGCTGTCGACTTGTTTTGACTGCATATTTGAGTTCAGCGACCCCAAAAACGTAAGTATACGAAGTTTCACAATTGTACAGAGAAGTTTGTAAAAAATATATTCAAAAGTTTGATATTGGTTAAAAAAAAGCGTATTTCAAAAACCAAAATCGAGCTGCCAGCGTAGGTTTTTGTTATGCAAAAAAATTGAAAAAATTCAGGGGTCTTTATTTGACATTTTAAACCAAATTTTGGGTGGAAATCATCAAAAGTCCACCTTTCTCAAAATATCGGGCACATTAATGTACAGTCAGCCATACTGGTATCCAGAAACACAAATATTTTTCTGATTCGCAAAGATGTTTTCTGACTGGGTCCAGAATTATGTATTTAGAGAGTTCAGAATAAAAGGCTGATTACATAACTTCTCCTTAATCCTGTGGGGTGTTGGGAGAGTATAAATATAGAGAAAAAATCCAGCTGGTAAAGTGGAACCGTAACGAATTTCCAATGCGTTTTCCTGGTCATATCTACTACGGTTATGTTGAGAGGCGGTTGCGTAGAGTTCACGAGACAGACTGCAATCAGTCAGCGATTTGTGGTTTGGGTTTCTCGTGAAGGAACATACTCGTACATACCTGCCTTACCTTCACAGTTTCTACTCCTTCGTGGGTTACATTGAAAAAAACGTTCTCACCATCGCTACAATAACCTCATTGGCACATTGTTTCGAGAACGGAGGGTGTTATTTGTGAAACAGTCGTTATTGTTACTGATAACCACTAGTCCAATCGGTATGGACTGCTCCTGAAGTATACGTCTGGTGCTTGACCAAATTAATGTTTTGTTGATTGTAAGCCATTCAGCACCATGGGTTCCCTACAGAAATTAACAGGTGAAAGATGAAAATATTAAAATCGGAATTGACAAACAGATGAAGAATGTGAGTCGTTTATCCTTGCCAAATTACCTAGCGGATAAAATTATCTTTCAGATAAATTCTGTTTGGCAGATAGTGCCGTTAGCATCCTCATTGGTGTCCGTAGGCGACAAAATAAGGGCGATTTACACATGGAGCTACCATAGAGTAGAGTAGTGGCTACATTTTCTCCATGGATCGACTATTAAAAGAACCGGGTCTGACGTTATTTCCACAACAGTGCCCATCATGTTATCAAGCTCAGCAAATACCACCACATTTTGCCGTTTGCTATTTGCTTCATTTCTGGAGAGAGAGAAAACATATACGAATAACCTGAATTATTGTGATCAGTATGTTGTGGACTTAAATTTCATCTTCAATCTGCGTTAGAATGTAAAGAACGGTATCTTTGCCCAACCGAAACCTCAATAAAAATACTCCCTCGTCCCATATTAGTAGGTGATCTACACGGTGCCTTACTAGGTATAAACGGTCTTCTTTTCCATTCAACGAATTTTGCTTCAATAGAATCTTCGCTGTTATTGCTATTTGAAGACAAAGCCCCAAATATATCCATTGGAAGGTACAAAAATAAAGACAATCAAACTTGAGATTAGAATAATAAATTGACTTGTTTGAGGTTAGAAAGCTCTAGATACAGGAGGTATCCAGGAGGGACGTGGAGGTTATTTGTAAGAATGAAACTCAGTCTGTTTGTTTGTTTGTCCGTTCATGCTATGCAGGGGTTTTCCTACATATATACAGCCTTGCCGAGCGAGCGAAGCGAGCAAAATTCCCTGCATACATCGGATTTCAACGAGCGTTTTCCGACACATATGCAGCCATACCGAGCGAGCGAAGCGAGCAATATCCCCTACACACGTTAAACCTATATACCTTAGGGATCTGCCGTTTGCGAGCGAAGCGAGCACCATCCCCTACATGTTTCAATTGTAATACACCTGAATGGGCACACAGCAACTTAATGGGGGGTCTGGGGGGCTTGCCCCCCGGCTGGACGTGGAGGCGAGCGAAGCGAGCCGAAGCTGCTAGTATTCCACATATAACAGACAGTATAATTTGTAGGCTCCTCGACTGTTCAATGAACTCCCGGCACCCCTTAGAACAATACAAAGTTTTTCCAAATTTAAATTTGAGCTAAAAATGTATTTGAACAAACAGTACTCCGAACATGAAGTTGTGTCCATTTTGAACGTTTTAGATTAATACTGATTCACTTTTTCTCAAATTATACTTTTCTCTTGTATTTTTTAGTTAACTGAATTTGCCTGCTCTATTTTTCTGTCCTTTTAGCCTTTCTTTATATTTTATAGTTAAACTTCCTTAAATTACTTTTAATGCTTAGATTTTTTATTTCAAGATTTAAGCCGCACCCCAAGCAGAAGGGTCATTAGCGGCATTGAACAAGGTGTCTAAAGGTACACTGGAAGTGACACGATTCCAAGGGGAGCCACGTTGCCATCCTTGACTAAAAAGGAGCGCCATCATGGACTCCACTGGCAACTCGGAGGGGGGAAAATAATGAGGGGTACAGTGATGACCACTGTTTAGCCCCCAAAGTGGATTTAAAAAAAAAAAAACCAAAAATAAAGTAATACAACTAAGACTAGATGTAAAATAGGCTAATAACTACCTATATACATGCTACTATATACAATCAGCAAAGTTAAATAAAACTACGACTAGATGTATATATCAAAGATCAGATATCACAGTTCGCAGCAGAGCTCAGCGGCTCTCAGGTACAACAACAGGGATCGGACCTTGTCAGATTTTTTTTTTTTTCAAATATTGGAAGATTGATTTGATGAACAACTCCTGATCTCCAGACAATTTTTTAAAATTATAGAGATTAGAAACGGCCATAATTTATTTATCGATTTTTTAATATTATTTTTGTATGGATAGTATATAATACTATATCCTAATAAATCATGTACTGTAAAATCTATATTGATTAAAATTGCAAATAAAGGATTTAAAAAGGAAAAATAAAATAAAAATAACATACTAAATATATAGTTTTGCTACGGAGCAAAACTGATTGCTGTAATCTCTAAATCATTTTGTAAAAGCTGTCGTGTACGGCATATAATAATTATAAGGCGAATCTCCGTACATAAATGTTTTTAACGTACCAGAGAAAGCTGTTAGAAGACATCCATTTACTGAAATCTGGAGAGAGTTGACGTCAAATGGTTTAATACCCAGCAGTCAAACCATCAAATTCTATTTGCTATACTGCCATGTAAAGATGATGGAAGGTTCACTTCACAAGGAATGATACTTTCATTTAATATAGCTTTGAAACAGGAGACCACACCCCAGAGAGAGAAGATTTAAAATTTAATAAAAATACAGGTGTGTCATTTAATAACAGAGGTTCTTTTAAGCAAAGGTTCTTATAAGCAAGGGTTCATAGCAAAGGTATTATAACCAAGGTTGGGGAAATCAGTTTCGGAACTCTCTAAAACCAAATACGTGGATAACCATTACCGAATTCCTGTGAACAACGAAACTTTTTTGATTAAGTTGCTCAGGCTTGAATTTTTGATTGATTTGTGTGATTTTATTTATTTGTTGCTCCCGAGTCTACATGAAGGTAGCGGAAGCATTGTTTTCACTTTCGGGAGGAGAAAATGTTTTTGGTCTCCAAAATCAAAATTATACGATTGTGTAAATAATTTACGGCGGAAAATGGGACAGACAACAGAGAATTGGAGCTTGTGGCATATTGAGGCACATTAATATTAACAAGGGCCAATAAAGAAGGGCAGTCCAAGCTGTTGATTACAAGCTTGTGGAGGAATACTATGTCAGCCACAACTCTTCTGTCCTCCACAGGAGAAACACGGTATTCCAAGCCTAACCTGGAAAAATCGAGGTTGTACCTCAGATACCTCAGGAAGCGCGCCGCTGGACCCTTTCCAATTGCATTTTGTACACACTATAGTAAGGAGACCACACAACTGAGCCATACTCGAGGATGGGTAAAACAAGGGCTTTGTATAACAGAACTATAGTTTTGGGGTCAGAAAAATTTCGGGTATTAGAAACCCCAACGCACGGAGAGCCCTAGATGGGATTGAATGAATATGTTCTGAAAAGTTCAAGTTGATTAAAAAAAAAAAAAAAAAAAAAAAAAAAAAAAAAAAAAAAAAAAAAATCGCTCCGCGCCTCGCCAGGGGGCAAGCCCCCTGGACCCCCGGTTACCTCTATTTACATACTTCGGACGAAATTATTGAAACACAGAATGTGTTTGCGTTGTCGCGCAACCAAGTGACAACCAAACAAGCGTCATTGTTTACTATTCATTTATAACATCAATTTATATAGTTATAGTATGAAACTACGAAAAAAAAAACGAAATAAATTCGTGATAAATCAAGAGCTTTCCAACGAATGGTGAACGATTTCTGTGCGATTAAAATGGCGGAAATTCCATTTGTTGTACGTGAAAATCATCCGTCACACATTTCGTTCCCATCCCGCGTTCCATTTTCGGCTAGTTAGTCCATGGCTAAAACACATTCTGTGTTAAAAATACCCATAAATAGTGAATGGGGGGGGGGGGGGTGTACGTGTACGTTTTTGGGGACACCCTGTAGAGGAACTAGGTAGAAATATAGGTACTCGGTAAGGCTGGTAGGTGCTTGAACATGCGTATTTACCTACCTAGCTGTCGTGGAAGCGTCTTTACTTGGTCTTAAAACTTTTTGTACTTATCCGATTTTCTCTTCTTGTTAATGAATTTTTTTGTCTTTACCTATTTTTTATCTATTAGAAATCATACACAACTTGTTTTTTTTTACGATTTCCAACCATAACTATATTTTTCCCCAGAACAACAAACTTATATTAATTTAGAAATTTATCATATGCCAAATTAATTGTAGTGAAAGTTGATTTTAGTTGCCGAAATTGTTTCCAAATAAATCAATTTATACGAAACACAAAACTTCAAAAATGATAACAATTGCGGCAGATCCGCAACACTAGTACCTACCTATCTACTTACCTAGAAAGATTCTCACCTACCTGCCTTACCCAGTTCCCATATTTCAACCAAATACTTACTTACCTACCTGCTTATATAGTACGTATCTTTCTACGTAAGCACTAGGTAGAAACATAGGCAAGGCGGGTAGTTAGGTAGGTTGGTGGATATCCCGTCATCGTCTAGTAGTAACGACGTGGTGACTCCCCCAACAAGGCCTAAAGTGTGCCAGAGAGCTGAAGAGCGTTACAGGATTCGCTTCCTAGTAATTGCTGTAAACCCACGCAACCATTCTCCGCAGTAATTACCCGTCGTCAGTGATGTAACAACATTCCCACAACTAGTTCATCAGCATATCCTCTACGGCCGGTTATCAAATTCACTCAATAATAATAATCAGAATCGTATGAGCCTAACAGTTCTTTTATGGAATTCAATAAGATTCATCCATCCACCAATCCACCACCACCACCAATACCATTCATTTTCCACCTTTCGAGTTTGGAATACCTAATATACTAAAACAATAACCGAATCAACATGGATTAAACATGGATTCATTTATTGACCGTTGAAGCAATATATATACATAGGTAATCACAAATGCTTTGATTTGGCGACGTTTCAGAATTAGTTTATTCCTACTTCAGTCCATTAAAAATGACTGAAAACAGTCTAGGACACTTAAATGAAGTTCGCCCTCCTTCACGCACATCAATATATTTCATGTAAATGAATGTATGTGCGTAGGTGTAGGGATATATGTGTATGTATGAAGGTATAATTTGAAACATATTGGTAAGTGATGAATGCATTACAGGGACGTCCCTATGGATGGATTATATATATGTAAGTTTAGTGAGAGCTAAATTAAGATGAAACTCCTGTCATATAATAATAATAATGTCATATAATTTCATATATGTATATACAGCATTTGCACCTTGAATTAAAACCTTCCGCGTAATGAATTTGACTTTCCGCAAAATGAATTAAACTTTCCGCAAATTGAATTTAACTTTCTGCAAATTGACCTGAGGCGAATCTGTTGTTTTAATCAAGACAAATTGTAAAACTTCAACAAGTTGCATGTAACAAATCATGCAAGTGATGGAACGAGCACAAAATGTGTAGATATAAACATAATCTAGCACCTCATGAAGTTAATCTGAACGTAATTTATTCATTTATTATTAACAAAACTGAACTCGCAACGTCCATCCATGTATAGTAGACATTTTATATATATACTTTATAGACATTAGTAAGAAGACCTCTAAAAGCAAAAATTTATTGAAGAGGTCGTTCAAGAGCAGCAATTGGGAGCAGCAGAAACGTATATCCATCACGTAATTTGTACAAATGCTGAGCCGTGTTATGAGAAGAACTTTGGTATCTACCAAGCAACTGGGAACCAAGCAGTGTTCCTTTCTAAATATTATTGATCCTTTGATCTTTTCACGTGTATATATGTGTGTGTGTGTGTGTGTGTGTGTGTGTGTGTGTGTATATATATATATATATATATATATATATATATATATATATATAAATTGCTATGCAATCCCCCCAATAAGCCGAAAGAAGAAATTTTATAAATTAAATGTCCACTTTTTTTGTGTAACGTTTTTTGTCCCGAGATCAGGGAAGCGAGAGGTCGTGGGTTCGAATCCCGGCCAGGCCTGAAAATTTTGAATTTTTTTTTTTTTTTTCCTCGTGAAACGAAGGTTGTGGGTTCGAATCCCTTGCGAGGCCCGAAGGGCCGAGTATATATCAAAATATATATATAATATATATATATATATATATATATATATACTATATTCGTTTTTGTCTCAAAACGGATTTAAATGAAGACAATATTCGAAAATTTTGATTTTAAAATTTTTGGAGCCATTGCAATATCTTCATTTTTTACAAAATTCGCTGCAAAAAAAAAAAAAAAAAAAAAAAAAACCCCGATACTTGAAAATTTGTTGATTATTAAATAATCCCTCTCCTAATAACGACTTCAAATTGGTGGACACTTTTTTCCCCCTCTTGACCACATTAAAACCAGAAAATATTGATTCAGTCACCTCCCTTCGAAAACAAAAGAATACAGGGAAAGTTGAAATACATGAGAATTTTTGAGATTTCCATAATTTCGTTATTGCAACGATTATAGACGGTCCTAAAATCATCGGTGGAGCTTAAACCTAAGAAATGACTTCCTCAGAAGATTACAAACAAGTATTTAAGGTCGACATGGTAGGTGGAAAATACTTGAAAAATTCGGATTCTAAGCGCTTTTAGACGATTCTGGACCACTGTGCGACGTATGTTCGAAAAGAAAACAAGGTGAAACGTTCTGTCTTTCCAAAACTTCGAGACATGACTGAAAACGGAGTTGCATCCGTGATTATGAGAGAGACATTGAGTAGGTTCCAGAATCTCTATTCAGAATCTCCCTATATGGAGGGTTCCAGAATACCGCTCGGTAATGGATTAGAAAATGTTCAAGTGGCTGAGGTGTAATTGTAGTTTACTCGAGGATGAAGGTAAAGTGTGACGCCAATACCGGTGGGATAACTTTCTTCTCTGCCCATGTAAACATCTCGAGAGAGGCCGGCATTTGAAGCGGCTTGTTCACGACACCCAAGTTCAAGTCCACGGTCGCCCCACCGAGCTGTCGACCTCCGCTCGGTATTTCTCCACGGTCAACTTTCTTACCTGATTTTACAATTATCTTCAGCTGAGCCCAGGCGATCAATGACTTCGAAAAGCGGTGCCAAGATAAGGCGGTGGATATGCGGTGTCTAACATAATGAAGACTCCCCGTAAATTGCTCAGTAAGAAAAAACTGTGAAAATTATTACAGAGAGGTTTAATATTGCGTGCGAGTCTACCTAAAGGTAGCGGAAGCATTATTTTCAATTTCGGGAGAAAAAAAATTGTTGGTCTCCAAAATCGAAATTTCTACTCGCATTTTACGTTTTAGACCATTCTGAACAACTTTGGTTCCGTAACTTCCGCTGGGTCAAGTCAGACTGAATGAATGGGGGAACTATGGCGACTTGCATTTGACCGGTCGTGTAGCCAACTACTCGCATAATAGGCATGCACGTAATCATGACGCACGTTATAGGCCTCGTGCTGTAGAGGGAACTGACAGCTACAAGTACCATAGCGTCTTCAAGTACTGACAGCACAAGTACTATAACTATAATTCCATACTCTATAGTACTATAGGGTTCAGAATGTACCTTTGTTACTAGTTTTCTATGAGTGCGCCTATAGATTCGTCGGGAAATGGTTAGGCATAAATGGTTTTGGATTCCCATTCAGTTGTTTATTGTGTTTTTTCTTCTCGTCCAAGTTTTTTGGAAAGGGGTACCTTAACCCCCTCAGTCCATCAATCTGGACGCAACTTTGAATGACAATTTTTCAAATCCAAACATTATTATCGGTCCATTGGCAATAAGTATATTATGTGGTTTCCATGTCACTGTAGTTTCTGACTCTATTGAGTAAGATAATTCTTGTTTGAAGTTTAAATTATTGTGTTTTCGTACGTTCAACAGTATATTATCCATTATGGCAGGTAAGTTTATTTTCCGTATTTTTTAGTATTTTAAGCGAGAAACCACTAGGATGGCACTTAGTTTTGTCAGTTTACAAAATAATTCTGGTTTTATTATATTTTAACAACATTTTATAAATACCGATTTCTTGACAAAATAAAACTATATTATTTTCCATTATATTGGTTTGTTTTCATGTTCTACTAAGTCCCAATGTCCACTAACATGGACGTGGAAAAATATGCTCTTAGTTCTTCCGTAACTTTTTTGATTAAGTTGCTCAGGCTTGAATTATTGATTGATTTGCGTGATTTTATTTATTTATTGCTCCCGAGTCTACATGAAGGTAGCGGAAGCATTATTTTCAATTTCGGGAGAAAAAAACTTTTTGGTCTCCAAAATCAAAAGTTCTACTCGCATTTTACGTTTTAGACCATTCTGAACAACTTTGGTTCCGTGTCTGTCTGTGTGTGTGTCTGTCGTGTGTCCGAAAATCCTTGTAATAAGTTTATTTTCCATAGTTTTCATCCGATCTGGATGAAATTTTCAGGGAATGAGCGGGCTACGGGGTAGACGGTCCCCTGTCAGTTTCATTGTTGCCAAATCAATACTTCACTCTGTGCATGCGTAAACGTGAATTCCGTTATGCTCAATTTTTTCACACTCAAATCAAAAAAACATCAATCATCATCTCTTCATTAATTATATCTGTAACAAAATAAAACTAAACTTCAAGAGTGGGGATGAACCCAAGGATATAATATTCAAACATGAATTCTCGAATCTTTTTTTAAAGCGAATTTTATTCCGCTAAAATGAAAGAAAATAAATTTGCTTGTTTACCAAAAAAAAAAAAAAAAAAAATATATATATATATATATATATATATATATATATATATATATATATATATTCAATCAATTTTTAAGGAAAAACAACAATTGACAACATGAAACTAATTTTTATATTTCGGCTTATGCCTTTTTCAAACTACGAGAAAAGAATTTTTATTTTTTTAAATTGAGTTTTGTTAATTTTGATTGTTGTATATATATATATATATATATATATATATATATATATATATATATACAGGAAAATTGGAACTACTCAGGGTTCGGAATGTCACAGGTATAATAAATGCGGTAATACGGTGAAGATACGAAGTCAGATTCAAGAAGTTAGGTACCTAGGTATTGTACAAATTCACTAGTTCGAGGTAAAGTGTAAAGCTGACACTTACTTAAATTCCGACGGCCGTGGAGATTTAACGTAGCGGGAGATTTAAAATCTATTCACGATACACTCTAGACATTCGATTTTGCTTAAATTTAGATGATAGTTCGAAGAAGATGACTTGATTACCTCATATCAATTTCAACGCAATTGTATCATTAATAGCTACTGCGCATGCGCCAATGTGAAATACTTGTAATGACCTTAATTTCCACAGTTTTCATCCAATTTTGATGAAATTGTCAGCGAATGCACGGTTTAGGTTGTAGATGGTCCCGTACCTATTTCATTGTTTTCAACTCATCAGTTCATTCTGCGCTTGTACAAACGTAAATTACATTGAGTATCATTTTTTCGTTTCTTAATTGACCAATTATGACATTTGACGCTACTTCTTGATTTACTCTTTTCCGCTATAGAATTTTTCAAGATTATTTAAAACTTTTCAATGATCTATACATTCATGATAGGTAAACGAGGAAGCTATGTGCCACAACCAACTTGCCAGACGTTTTGATTCTTGTAATCGTTCCATCAGTACACATACTAAAATCGGAACGACTCTTTTAACAAAATTGAAGAAAGAAGAAAAAATAGCTACATTGTTTTATGTATGTATTCATTCTTTGTTGCCTATTATGTACGCAAATTTCGCTAATGTGGAAAATGACAAGATCAAATACTGTATTTATGATGCTTTGGCTAAATCTATTTTGTTATGCTGTCTTCCTGCTTGGAGTGGCGGATATAAAACAGCCTACAACCCTTCAGTTAGTTCTCAAAAAATGATTGTGAGGACGATAAGTAGAGAGGGCTATTCAGCTCCTTCTGAACCCATTTTTAAAAAACTAAAAATACTCCCGTTTAGAAAACTTGATAAAGTAAGCCAATAACTGAAATTACTAAAAAAAAAAAAAAGATTTATGCTCCCTAAACACGAACTACCAACTAGGAGCAAACATGTTGCTATGCTAGCACTTCCTTTTCAACGGACCACTCTGGCTCAAATGAATTATTTACATAAGGGTGCAACAAATTTCAACGGTCTACCTAAAAAGGTAAGGAAAAAAATCTTGGAGGGGATGATAAAACGAATTTACTCGTTCCTACACGAAATCTATTCATAAGAAACTATCCAAATGGTTAATTATGGCAGAAAAATAAAGAATAAAAATTATCAATAAGAATGTAATATTCAATAAAAAAAAATAAGAAGATAATTGATAATATATAAATAATAATAAGAAATAGTATTTTATATCAATTTTTGTTAATTTATAGATACTTAGAAAAATACTATTCTGGACTCTAGACCCCGCCGCGAGCTTAATGCTCATATGGGGCTAAAATTTCGATTAAAAGCTGTGTGAATTAACTTATTTTACATGCAATTTCATAATATCTTTTTCAATTTATTGAAATGAATGATATGGAAATAAATTTAATTAAAAAAATAAATATCATGCGTAATTCCAGACGATATGTGGCATAGAAACCGAGATAGGCACCAACATTTAAAAAAATTGAGCATTTACTTACTTATATGTTGTCTGCAACATATTTATATACAGTTTAGGTAAGCAATTTCAAAGCAAGATGCAGTGAGAACATTAAATATATTATCGTGAAGACAAATAAACCTTTTTTTAGGTGTAGATATATAGGTATGTAAATCAGTAGGAAGATCGAACATGGATGGTTCAAACGCGACTTTTTGTATGTTCCTGTTGAAAATTTGCAGAAGAATGGATGGTTATTTGCTCTTTCGATCGGCGCAGTTACAAGATCCGTTACGATTGAGGAAAAATAAACAAGAGTTGTTGACTTACAACGCTACTTCCTTTCGCCGATGAGATAACTTTGTTATTGCTTTCGAGTCCTATAAATACTGTAGGTAGCGGAAGCATTGTTTTCAGTTTCAGGCGATGAAAAATGAATGGTCTCCAAAATTTCCACTCGCATTTTACGTTTCAGAACATCCAAGACAACTTCCGTTCCGTGTTTGTCTGTCCGTGTGTGTGTGTGTGTGTGGTGTGTGTGTGTGTGTTTTTTTCTAAATTTTTCTCCTCACAGTAACCCTGCAAGAAGGGAATTTATTATTCAGCCTGCTCCCTGACTGATTACAGGCATTTAAATAATAATAAATTTACTAATATAATAATTACATAATAAGTAACTCAAAATAAAATAAATTCACTGAGTCCACTGATAATTTAAGGTTTATTGTTCATTCACTGATTTTAAGTACATTTGATACTTTTGAACTTTAATACTATTAGAGAATATCAAGATCTATAGAATTAATTAAAATCAACCCATCAACTAGATGATTCGATGTTGAAGTTTTCATTGGAGTTGGCCACACATCACCTTGCAGTATACATTTCCTTTCCAAGCGCGCCAACTGCTGTTCAAAATATGCGCAGTAAAACAGAATGTGCACGCAGTCCTGCTCTTCCCCCGAACAAAGGCACAACGAATCCTCGCTAAGATGAAACCGGTAGAGATACTCCGGGACTCTTCCATGCCCCGTCAGTAAGAGAGTCAACCTCCAAGACAGAGGGAGATCGATTTGGAGCCTATCTTTGATCTTTGGGAAGAAAATTTTAGTTCGTCGACCATCTGCAGTGCCTTCCCATAAACACTCCCACTGTGTGTGTGTGTGTGTGTGTGTGTCTGTCTGTCTGTCTCTCCGTATGACTGTCTGTCTGTAGAGTGTCCGCAAATCCTTGTAACATGCCTAATTTCCACATTTTTCGTCCAATTTTGATGTAATTTTCAGAGAATGTGTGGGTTAGGGTGTAGATGGTCCCTATAATTTTCATTGTTCCCAAATCCATACTTCACTCCGCACATGCGCAAACAAAAATTCCATCAAGCATTATCATTTTTCACGCCCTAGTCGTCTTATCTCGCTCGAATTAGAAGGATCGTTAGGAAAAGACCATTTGAGCATTCCATACCTATTTCAACACGATCGTACCAATAGCCGCTCCTGCAAATGCGCAAATGTGTAATCTTTATAACAAACTGAACTTCCACAGTTTTCATCCAATTAAAGTTGAAATGTTCAGGGAATGTGTGGGTCAGGCAGTAGATCGTCCCCTCCCAATATCACTGTTCTCCAATCTTTACTTAATATGTGGTTCCGAACATGAGAAGCTCAAGGTAGAGCGCAGCACGTGAACAAGGGCCTTACCGTTTTGCTCTCCTTCTGTTGCCTATAAGCGCAGTCATGGCGGACACAAGATGATTTTGTTTTTTTGCCGATTTCTTGTTTTAATTGAGTGTTTCTTTAGGGTCTTTTTTGTTATACGACCGCAAAACAATTTTCTTTCTGTGTATAGTTTGGTGGTCTGAATGCTCGCAAGCTCGCATCCAAAAAGTACATTACATCAAGGAGACAATCCCTTAGAAAAAATTAAGATTATTCGAGCATTTAGGTAAGAATGATGTGTATAGTTTGGTGGTCTGGATGCTCGCAAGCTCGTATCTCAAAATTAAATAACATCAAGTAGTCAATCCCTTAGTAAAAATACAGATTAGTTGGACATACAGGTCAAAATGAATGAATGCTAGTGAATTAACGGAAAAAGTCCTTTTTTTTAACAAGTACCTACAAGTTTTCATTTTATGGATAATTTCATCAATTTCAGAAAAACAGCTATCGTTCTGTTTCTATAGAAAATTGTTTTGCGGTTGTGTAACAGAAAAGACCGTATGCGGTCGTATAACGAAATAGACCCTTCCTTTACTATTATAACTTATTTATTAAATAATTCTCATTGTTGACCTGTTTTGATGAGATTGATGGTGCGGGGAACAAATTGTAGGGCGAGATGGAGGTGACGCCACCATGTTACTTAGGTCCTTCGCCCCCTAGCGCCCCTAGCGGCGCACTCCAAGCATCATTTGCTCGTTTCTCAATTGGTTGATAATGACGTTTTACGCTACATCTTGATTTTCTGTTTTCCACTATTCAATTTTTTTAGATCATGAAGCACATTTCAATGACCTATACATTCATGTTTCGGATACGAAGAAGCTATGTACCACACCCAACTTGGCAGACGTTTTTTAGGACGTCCCTCTTAATAAGAGGGACACCTATTGGAATCCAGGAGGGTGGGGGACAACCCAAGCATGAGAAAAAAAACATATACAAATCCGTTTCAGACCATTCTGAGACCGAATCCGTGAAAAAACCATATGTGTATGTGTGTGTGTGTGTCTCGTCCGATTTTCGTGATTCCTTTCTTGTTCAACTATGAATCCGGTCTAGCTTTCGATCGTTTATTAGAAGTTTCAAATTTCACTATGAAAGGGGGTGAATGGAGGGGATAATAGGTGTACATCATGATGTATTACCTAATCTCGTCAGATTTTCGTGATCTTTTTTGTTCAGTTCTGAATTAGTTCAAAATTTGAAAAATATTTTAGGAGTTTCAAATTTCATGCTGGTAGTCTTGTGGTTGAAATTTACTGTCGGTGGAGAGGGTTAATGGGGGAGGGGGGGGGGGGTGGATTCCGAGAAGCATTTACCGATTTAATTACACCTTTCACCAAATGAATCAAACCTTTTGCCAAATGACTTAAACCTTTTTCCAAAATAATTAACCCTTTTCCCAAAATAATTAAACCTTTTCCCAATACGATTACACTTTTTCCAAAAATAATTTAACATTTTCCCGAAACAATTAAACTTGCTTGCGAGAAAGTATGATGTATGTATAGATGCGAATTTCGAAAAAGTTTAATCAATTAGGACTACAGAAAAACTTGAAATGAGGTGTGCAATCTATGGGTCAATGAACAATGCACCAAATCCCCCCCCCCCCTCCCCTCAAAATTTTTTGGCTTACATTTCAAGGTACCTACGTAGATTTAAAAAATCGAATTAAGAAAATATATACACATACATATATATAAATATATATAAATATATATATAAATATATATATAAATATATATATATAACCCGTCCGTCCACTTTAATTTTTGCTTTGATTCGATGTTTACTTACCTTGAAATGTTGGCCAACGAATTGTGGAAGGGGGGGGGGGGGGGGGAAAATTTGGTGCAATGTTCATTGACCCATACATCGCACACCACGCTTCTTTCAAGTTTTTTTGTAGTCCTAATTGATTAAACTTTCTTTCTTTTTGTCATACTTTCTCGCAAAAGGTTTAATTGTATCGGGAAAAGGTTTAATTATTTTGGAAAAAAGTTTAATTGTATTGGGAAAAGGTTTAATTATTTTGGGAAAAGGGCGAATTATTTTGGAAAAAGGTTTAACTCATTTGGCAAAAGGTTTGATTCATTTGGTGAAAGGTTTAATTAAATCGGCAAATGCTATATATATATACTGTCCATTCATAGGGACGTCCCTGTAATGCATGCATTACATACCAATATGTTTATCTTGTATCGCAAACTCCTTGTGATTACGTTTGGAAAAATTGAATTGACCCTTCAGCCCATACATTTGTGATGTTGAGCAATATCCAGCTCTATTATCTTTCGATGAATCTCACCGCTGCATTCGACCCAAGTCCGAACAGGTTTCGGGTGGGATTTCAGCTAGGAGGAATATCAAAAATGAACCGTTTGGAATCCAGTTTACCAAGTTGGCTAGGAGGCGGAGACCGGACAGTTGCAAGTTCATAGGAGCAAGGAACTAGGAAGACGATCCTAGTTGACTCGTCTTCTATTTCCAACTGAATTCTTCCGCCCAACATCAAACTCTGCCCAACGAACAGGCTTTGGAAAATCTTTGTCCCAATGGTGCTGGTACCGTCAACCAGGGTGATATTGATCAATTTTCATGGTTTTTCTTAAAAAAAAAAAAAAAACTACCATTAAATTTTATCACAAAAATCTGAAAAAATAATTTACATTCTCTAACACCTTAGTTACAATTTTCTAAATCAAGGTTACCGATTTGATAGCTTTACATAAATTACTTTACATTTTCTAAATCAAGGTTACCGATTTGATAGCTTTATATATATATATTTATATATATATATATATATATATATATATATGAAGTGTGAAGTTATTGACTGGTATATATGTAGTAGAGGTGGTTTTCTTGAGGATCAGTCATAAGTCATTTGATTTGCCAAATTTTCGGTAAAGTTTATTACCATTTTCAAGGCCTAGGGAGAATACATCATTGGATTAGGATTTTATCTATGGTTATGTACATCATATTGAATGGTTCTTAAATTAGAAATATTATTTGAATTACTTACATAGAGTAGTATACAGTTCAGTTTTTCACAAGTAGCACAAACTTATAGGAAATTTCGACAGATTTGTAATATAGTAAATGCTGTACTGTTAGCTCGAGAGCTTTCTACATACTGACTATTGGCTCTAGAATTTCTTCGGGTTGGCGATATAGGTACCTGGTTATGATAGTGTAGGTAGGTTTGCTGTGGCGTGGTAGGAGTTGTGTACAATGGAGGGATTATAAGATTATTTTCGTGAAGGGTCGGTTGTAATGGAATGTTTTGGCGGTATTTTATGTATAAGGTTTGAGTAGGTTTTATTTAAGTTGTCAACGTCGGTTTTCTTGTTAACGGCTCGGTCTTTATTTCTTTCAATATGTATCATTTCTTTGAGTTCTAGTTTGTAATAGTTTTTTTCATAGGCTAGGATTTCTGTTTTTTCTAATTGAAATTGATGGCCAGTTTGGCGGAAGTGAGAGGTTAAAGCGGACGGGTCAGTTTTATTAGGGTTGTTGGGGATTGAGGTGCAGCTATATGAATGTTGGTATGTCCTGGCTTTCAGGTATTGTGTTGAATGGCCTATGTATACTTTTCCGCATGATTCTTCACATGGTACTGAATAGATGAAATTTGATTTAAGAGTTTTAGGATCGGAGTCTTTCGTTTTCGTCAGAAGGGTGTTTATGGTTTTGGGACATTTGAAGGCTAGTTTACAATCAGGTTTTTCTGAAGTGAGAGTTTTTGAAATTTGTTCCGAAAGTGATTTAATGTAGGGGAAGGAATAGTATCTAGATATTTGTCTATTGTTGTTGGTATTGTTGTTTGAGGTTTCAGGGTTAATTGTATTTGGATTGATAGGGTTGGTGTTGAATGAAGTGTTAGTTTTGATTAGTTGACATATAAGTTTATGTGGATAGTTGTTAAGTAGAAGAAGATCAACAATTTTATTAGTTATTTCTTTCGTGTATTCTGGGGATGTAAGTTTGAGTGATCGGGAGATTAAATTTTTAGCAGTATTGATCTTGTGATTATATGGACAATTGCTATGGTAGTTGAGGTATCTCCCAGAGTGTAGTGGTTTTTGCCACCATTTAGTTTTAATAGTGTTGTTGGGGCATTTAATCACAAGAATGTCCAGGAAAGGAATGCTCGCATTGTTATTGGAGTGTTCAATGGTAAATTGTAGTCTTTTGTGAAAAATTATTGAATATATTTAATACTTGTTCTTGAGTACCATGTGGAATTGCAGTTATTATATCATCGACGAATTTGTATAAGAAAGGTGGATTAAAGGGTAGGAGAGGAATAGTTTCGTCTAGTAAATGTTCCATACAGATATCGGAAAGAATATTTGCTAAATGTGATCCCATCGGACAGCCAAATTTTTGAAGGTAAAATGCATTATTAAATTGAAAGTATCCTTTATCCGTACAGAGTTTTAATAGATTTATAAAATCTTTCTGAGGGATTTTAGTGAAATGTTTGATTTTTTCCCAGCTGTTAGTAATTAGTTTTATTATAGTAGGGATCGGAAGATTTGTGAATAATGATTTTACATCTAGGGATATAATTTCATATCCGTCTGGAATGATACTATTTTTAATCTTAGTATGGAAGTCAAAAGAGTCACGAACGTTATACTTATCAGTTGATAGATTTTTTAGAATATTAGCGAGATATTTTGATATATTAGCGGTAGGGGCATTAACATAGCTTACAACGGGACGAAGAGGGTTATTCTCCTTGTGATTTTTCACTAGACCATATAATTTGGGACATGTTCCAGCGTGAGATGATAGAAGTTTTTTGGTTTGAAAGTCAATAATTTTGTTTTTATGTAACTTACCTATAATTTTGTTGAGAGTAGTTTGAATTGAGTTTATTGGATTACGTGCCACTTTTTTGTAGGTGTTTGTATCACTGACTAGTTGGTCAATCTTCGACATATATTCAGATCTAGGAATGGCTATCGTTTGGTTTGTTTTATCTGCTGGTCTGTTTTATCTATCCCCAACAACCCTAATAAAACTGACCCGTCCGCTTTAACCTCTCACTTCCGCCAAACTGGCCATCAATTTCAATTAGAAAAAACAGAAATCCTAGCCTATGAAAAAAACTATTACAAACTAGAACTCAAAGAAATGATACATATTGAAAGAAATAAAGACCGAACCGTTAACAAGAAAACCGACGTTGACAACTTAAATAAAACCTACTCAAACCCTATACATAAAATACCGCCAAACATTCCATTACAACCGACCCTTCACGAAAATAATCTTATAATCCCTCCATTGTACACAACTCCTACCACGCCACAGCAAACCTACCTACACTATCATAACCAGGTACCTATATCGCCAACCCGAAGAAATTCTAGAGCCAATAGTCAGTATGTAGAAAGCTCTCGAGCTAACAGTACAGCATTTACTATATTACAAATCTGTCGAAATTTCCTATAAGTTTGTGCTACTTGTGAAAAACTGAACTGTATACTACTCTATGTAAGTAATTCAAATAATATTTCTAATTTAAGAACCATTCAATATGATGTACATAACCATAGATAAAATCCTAATCCAATGATGTATTCTCCCTAGGCCTTGAAAATGGTAATAAACTTTACCGAAAATTTGGCAAATCAAATGACTTATGACTGATCCTCAAGAAAACCACCTCTACTACATATATACCAGTCAATAACTTCACACTTCATACATAGTTAGCAGAGATTGCAAACGCTATTGAGGGAAACACATCAAATAATGGGATTCTATAAACAAATTCGAAACTCATTTGGCGATTCAACATGCCGCAACATGAAGAATTACCAACAACAACTCAGAAAGAAGGCCTCAGCATCGAACAGACGGGCCTACTTACTTCGATTCAGATCAGCTGGAGCAATACCCATCCATATCTCACGTGCTCTATGCAAAATCAATAAAAGCTGTAACATATTACCTATATATAAGAAAGAATTCAATAATATCCTTAATCGTTTCAAAAAGGACTTACTAAACCTAGAAATCAAGAGCTGCATACGTACACTTAATAAAATAGAACAATCAATTAAGGAAAATATTGAGGAAATTGAGCAATCTATACCCACTAATATTAAAGACCAATTCGTAAAACACCAGGGAACCCAATATGAAAAACTACACTCTAAGATCAAATCACGTCATATCAAGAAATTTGAGAATAATCTAAAACCGAAACATAGAAATAATGCTATACTAGGTAATAAGAAATGGTTTGTTAACTTGACAAATATACAATTCCCCGATGATATTAGTGGCTTCCTATCCCTAGGTCCTAAATATGCTATCCCGCCTGAAACAAAAAACATTCCCATAGACCAAATGATCGTTGATTTAGAAACATTCGTACAAGACAACTTCAAGAATGACAAAGAGAAAGATGTGACGAGGGGAAAATGTGTTAACTTAATCACAAACCATCTGAACAAATACACAACACCCAAACCGCAATCCTCCGATCAGGTACTATTTCAAAAATCCAAAAACTTTCTTAAACTACATCCTGATATCATCATCACTAAAACAGATAAAACAAACCAAACGATAGCCATTCCTAGATCTGAATATATGTCGAAGATTGACCAACTAGTCAGTGATACAAACACCTACAAAAAAGTGGCACGTAATCCAATAAACTCAATTCAAACTACTCTCAACAAAATTATAGGTAAGTTACATAAAAAACAAAATGATTGACTTTCAAACCAAAAAACTTCTATCATCTCACGCTGGAACATGTCCCAAATTATATGGTCTAGTGAAAAATCACAAGGAGAATAACCCTCTTCGTCCCGTTGTAAGCTATGTTAATGCCCCTACCGCTAATATATCAAAATATCTCGCTAATATTCTAAAAAATCTATCAACTGATAAGTATAACGTTCGTGACTCTTTTGACTTCCATACTAAGATTAAAAATAGTATCATTCCAGACGGATATGAAATTATATCCCTAGATGTAAAATCATTATTCACAAATCTTCCGATCCCTACTATAATAAAACTAATTACTAACAGCTGGGAAAAAATCAAACATTTCACTAAAATCCCTCAGAAAGATTTTATAAATCTATTAAAACTCTGTACGGATAAAGGATACTTTCAATTTAATAATGCATTTTACCTTCAAAAATTTGGCTGTCCGATAGGATCACATTTAGCAAATATTCTTTCCGATATCTGTATGGAACATTTACTAGACGAAACTATTCCTCTCCTACCCTTTAATCCACCTTTCTTATACAAATTCGTCGATGATATAATAACTGCAATTCCACATGGTACTCAAGAACAAGTATTAAATATATTCAATAATTTTCACGAAAGACTACAATTTACCATTGAACACTCCAATAACAATGCGAGCATTCCTTTCCTGGACATTCTTGTGATTAAATGCCCCAACAACACTATTAAAACTAAATGGTGGCAAAAACCACTACACTCTGGGAGATACCTCAACTACCATAGCAATTGTCCATATAATCACAAGATCAATACTGCTAAAAATTTAATCTCCCGATCACTCAAACTTACATCCCCAGAATACACGAAAGAAATAACTAATAAAATTGTTGATCTTCTTCTACTTAACAACTATCCACATAAACTTATATGTCAACTAATCAAAACTAACACTTCATTCAACACCAACCCTATCAATCCAAATACAATTAACCCTGAAACCTCAAACAACAATACCAACAACAATAGACAAATATCTAGATACTATTCCTTCCCTACATTAAATCACTTTCGGAACAAATTTCAAAAACTCTCACTTCAGAAAAACCTGATTGTAAACTAGCCTTCAAATGTCCCAAAACCATAAACACCCTTCTGACGAAAACGAAAGACTCCGATCCTAAAACTCTTAAATCAAATTTCATCTATTCAGTACCATGTGAAGAATCATGCGGAAAAGTATACATAGGCCATTCAACACAATACCTGAAAGCCAGGACATACCAACATTCATATAGCTGCACCTCAATCCCCAACAACCCTAATAAAACTGACCCGTCCGCTTTAACCTCTCACTTCCGCCAAACTGGCCATCAATTTCAATTAGAAAAAACAGAAATCCTAGCCTATGAAAAAAACTATTACAAACTAGAACTCAAAGAAATGATACATATTGAAAGAAATAAAGACCGAGCCGTTAACAAGAAAACCGACGTTGACAACTTAAATAAAACCTACTCAAACCTTATACATAAAATACCGCCAAAACATTCCATTACAACCGACCCTTCACGAAAATAATCTTATAATCCCTCCATTGTACACAACTCCTACCACGCCACAGCAAACCTACCTACACTATCATAACCAGGTACCTATATCGCCAACCCGAAGAAATTCTAGAGCCAATAGTCAGTATGTAGAAAGCTCTCGAGCTAACAGTACAGCATTTACTATATTACAAATCTGTCGAAATTTCCTATAAGTTTGTGCTACTTGTGAAAAACTGAACTGTATACTACTCTATGTAAGTAATTCAAATAATATTTCTAATTTAAGAACCATTCAATATGATGTACATAACCATAGATAAAATCCTAATCCAATGATGTATTCTCCCTAGGCCTTGAAAATGGTAATAAACTTTACCGAAAATTTGGCAAATCAAATGACTTATGACTGATCCTCAAGAAAACCACCTCTACTATATATATATATATATATATATATATATATATATATATATATATATATATATATATATATATATATATATATATATATAAATTGCTATGCAATTCTTAGGCCGACCCCCAACAATTTTTTTTGTAACGTCCGTGACGCGAAGCGCGAGTTCGTGGGTTCGAATCCCAGCCAGGCTTGAACATTTTTTTATATCCAAATTTTTTATATCCATTTTTTAATGTAAAATGAACGAATAAAAATGTACAAAAGAGAAAAAAACGACTTTATTTTTTGAGCGTTTTCAGGCTAAGAATTGCATAGCAAATTATCCTCGTTTTCTACGCAGTACAAAAGAGAAAAGATCCAGGGGGTCCAGGGGGGCGAAGCCCCCCGGCGAGGCCCGAAGCGCCGAGTATATATAGTGTTGGGGAAACACATGTTATTTATTATTTTTTACGTTGCGACGTTAGAAAAACTCGTTGTTAATGAGAACTTTAGTTGTGATTTCGTTCTGTGATCGTGTTTGATAAAAATATGTTCTTTTGTAATAAAAATTGAGTTACAACTTGGATTCGTGTTCATCAGTGTTCCTAACAATTGGTGTCAGAAGTGGGATAGTTCAAGTGAAGTGGAGTGATTTCAAGAACTCTGAAGGACGGTGATGAGCGATCAGGAAGAATTTCGGGACGTGGATGGGTTCACACTACGCAGTGGAAGGGTGGTACCTGCAGCAGTGGAGGTCGATGTTCACCAATCTGGCCTACCTCAAGGAGTTACACAACTGTCTAATATTGGAGATATGCAACCAGGTCAATCTGATATGCTACAGGACGCGCTGCGGATATTTAGAAAAGAAATGGAGGAACAGCAAGCTCGTGTCAACTACCAACTACGTGAGTTCAGTGAAGAAGTTCTCAAGGAACTGCAAGCATTGAAGGTGGAAAGACATCAAGCTAGGGGGATATCAACCGCAGAACAAGATAATCCAGAGGATAAGACTGATTCTGAGGGTAGAAGGGACCAGTTTCGTGCCCAGCTGTACGATGGCTCAATGCCTTGGGAGGAGTACCGAAGCCACTTTGAGGTAGTTGCCCAATCCAATGGCTGGAGTTACAAACGTAAAGGACAGGCTTTGGCTGCATCATTAACTGGGCCTGCCTTGCCTGTGTTGTGTAATGCATTGGACAAGACTGATTATAACGAATTGTCGCATATGTTGGCTGATCAGTTTGGTATTGGGAATCAGTCACAACTTTATCTTACTCAGCTGCGAACACGACGTCAGAAACCAGGGGAGGATATTCGCACATTTGTTCGGGAAGTAGGAACACTGGCACGTAGGGCCACACCTGAAGGCAATAGGGAATTCCAGGAAGCACTGGCAGTTTTACAGGTGGTGGATGGACTAGCCAATGATCGTGTGAGGGAACTAGTAATGCTAGGAAACCCAAAATCTATACCTGCTGCCTTGTCCCTTGCACTCCAGAGTGAAGCTGCTGTATACCGAGCTGAGAGCCAAAAAACCATCAAACCAGTTCGTGAGATAAAGGTGGAACAATCGTCTGAGGAAGTGCGTGAAGTCAGAACCGGATCGAACGCTGCATTCCTAGCATCCATAACTTGTTACCGGTGTGACAAGAAAGGACACCTTGCTCGGAATTGTCCAACTCGTAAGTGTCCCCGATGTCAGGATACTGGACATGGAGGTGACACATGTCGCCTAAGGAGCCAGATGGGAAATGACAAGCGGTCATAGGGAAGGGGCGCCCTGTGGCACGCAACTGGAAGGGACCCCACACCAGCATCAAGGAAAAGAAATGTGACACACCTGTGGTATACCGAGTGAGTTCTTCAGCCTCTATCGTCATCAAAGGATCCATTGATGGAAAACCGTGCGCATTGGTTGTGGATACTGGAGCCATGGTGACCATAGTGAGGCGGGGAGTGGTTCCAGTAGAGGAGTGGGCCACAAGAAGAGGCCGGCCAACCGTTTTGCGAACTGTCACAGGAGCTGAGATTCCAGTGGACGGACAGGTACAGGTACAAGTGGGGTTGGGGGATGCAAGTACTAGGAAGCATACAGTATTTGTCGCTGATATAAGAGATGACTGCATTCTAGGGATGGACTTCCTAGTGGCGGCAGAATGCAAGATTGATGCTGCAAGTGGCAAGGTTACTATGAAGGCATCTGGAGAAACGTCATCTAAAGAGAAGGATACCGAAGAAGAGTTCTGCATTCGAGAAGTGGACAAAGCAGATGAGGGAGGACATGGATATGAGGGTTTGTCAGAACTAAAAGGGGAGGCAAGTGACCAACGCTATGTTCATGTGGAAAATCTTATTCAGCGAGCAACTCTGGAATTGGCGGAAGAACAACAAATCAAGATGACTGCTTTAATACGGGAATTTGCAGATGTGGTTTCTGCCAGTGAGAACGAGTTGGGGGTAATTCATGGGGTGGAACACGAAATTGTTATTGAACCGGACATTCCAATTCGCCAAAGTCCACGAAGACTCCCACCAGATAAATTGGCTGAAGTTGATGCTCTAGTGGAAGAAATGGAGAAGATGGGAGTAATTGAGCCTTCCAGTAGCCCCTGGGCATCCCCCATAGTGCTTGTTAAAAAGAAAGATGGCACAACAAGGTTTTGCATAGATTATCGGCGCCTCAACAACGTCACAAGGAAAGATGCGTACCCTTTGCCACACATTAATGACCTGCTTCTTGCTATGCAGGGTAGCTCTTGGTTTTCATCCCTCGACCTCCACAGCGGCTATTGGCAGGTGAAAATGAAAAGATCTGACCGCTGTAAAACAGCATTTTGCACACCCCGGGGATTATGGCAGTTTTTGGTTATGCCCTTTGGGCTGTGCAATGCCCCTGCCACGTTCCAACGTGCAATGAACAGTCTGCTTCATGATTTCATACGACAGGGGAGAGTTCGGGTCTACCTTGATGACGTGAGGGTTGATGCAGCAACATTCGACGATATGGTGGAATTGCTCAGGGAAATTTTCTTGTTATTTAGACAATATGGGCTGCGCTTGAATGCAAAGAAATGTGAACTTTTTCGTAGAAGTATAGCTTACTTGGGATACGTTGTATCAGGAGATGGGGTCCATACGGAACCCGGAAAAACGGAAAAGGTAACAACATGGCCAACACCAAAGTCCGCTAAAGAAGTACGGAGCTTTGTCAGCTTTTGCTCTTACTATCGTCCATTTGTTCCCGATTTTGCTCGACGTGCGACTCCATTGTACTAGCTAGAAGCCAGCAAAGCAGAATTTCAATGGACAGAAGAGTGTGAAGCAGCCTTCAAAGACCTGAAGCAGGCATTGACCGAAGCCCCTGTCCTCAGCCATGCAAAGCCTGACATGCCATTTCTGCTGGACGTAGATGCAAGTGGACGTGCTCTTGGTGCTGTGCTGTCGCAAAGGCATGGAGAAGAAGAGAAAGTAGTTGCGTATTTCAGTAGATGCCTAAGCCGAGCTGAGCGTAATTACTGTGTAACTAGAAGAGAACTCCTGGGGATAAAGGTTGCATTAAAGCACTTTCACTACTACGGACTGAGCAGTGGGATTCCTATCACTGTAAGGACGGACCATGCCTCCCTTCAATGGTTAAGGAATTTCAAACATCCAGATGGACAGTTGGCTCGATGGCTTGACACTTTAGCAACTTTCAACATCCGCATTGAACATCGTAAAGGGCCTTCACATGGTAATGCTGATGGACTTTCTCGTAGACCCTGTCTTCCCCAAGGTTGTCATTACTGTGCACGTCAAGAAGAGAAGGATCTGCAACAAATAATGGACATACGGGGAACAGAACTGATACCACCTATCAGATGGCAGGATGAACAACAGAAGGATCCTGAACTGGCTAGGGTAAGGGAATGGGTCAAAGAAGGTAGACGACCAAAGTGGCAGGATATCGCACCATACAGTGCAGCTGAAAAGGCTTTGTGGGCAATGGGGGATTCACTCAGCCTCGAGCAAGGAGTACTGGTACGACGCTGGGAAAATGATACCGGTTCTCAAAAAGTTAATCAGATCCTTGTCCCTCGAGAATGTCGAATGATGGTTCTGGATTCAACACACCGTCTAGGACACTTTGGCACAAAACGCATGATAACATCATTGCGACGAAAGTACTATTGGGTCGGAATGCATCGTGACGTTAGGATGTTTGGCCAGGGCTGTCGAGATTGTAACACCAGAGGAAGAGGTAAGAAAAAGAGGGCCCCCTTGCAAATGTACATGGTGGGTGCACCCTTTGACCGTGTGGCCATTGATTTGCTTGGACCCCTCCCAACCTCAATGACAGGGAATGTCCACATAGTCATTGTCCAGGACTATTTCACCAAATGGCCGGAGGCGTTTCCAGTGCCAGACAAACGAGCTGAGACTGTAGCCAAAGGTTTGGTGGACCATGTAGTGTCTCGTTTTGGTGTTCCCCGTGAGATCCACAGTGACCAGGGAAGAAACTTTGAAGCTGAGGTATTTGCAGAAACACTGAAAATATTGGGAATAAATAAAACACGGACCACAGCGTTACGACCGCAAAGTGACGGTATGGTTGAACGCTTTAACCGTACCCTTTGGGATATGTTATCCAAGGTCACAGAAAGCCATCAACGGGATTGGGATGACAAGCTGCCTATGGTGCTGCTGGCATACCGAACTTCGGAGCATAAGTCCACTGGGTTCTCACCAGCAATGTTGATGTTTGGTAGAGCCCTTACGGTGCCATTGGATTTATTGACGGGAAAACCACCAAATACATCGACTTCAACAGAGTATGCGGGGCAGCTGGAGAGGACATTAGATGAAGCACACAACATAGCTCGAGAAACGATGTTTAAGGTAGCTCATGAGACGAAACGACGGTATGACGTTCGAGCAGAGAAGCCTAGGTTTAAGGAGCAAGACGAGGTCTGGTTGTACAATCCCGTGAGAAAAACAGGCCTGAACCCTAAGTTGCAGCATTTCTGGGTCGGACCTTGTGTCGTCAAGAAAAGGCTCTCTGATGTGATCTTCCGGATTCAATTACCCAATAAAAAGAAACGAGTAGTTCATGCGGACCGTCTACGTCCTTGCTTGGAGGGTCTAAGAAAAGAGGGGGAATAGTGTTGGGGAAACACATGTTATTTATTATTTTTTACGTTGCGACGTTAGAAAAACTCGTTGTTAATGAGAACTTTAGTTGTGATTTCGTTCTGTGATCGTGTTTGATAAAAATATGTTCTTTTGTAATAAAAATTGAGTTACAACTTGGATTCGTGTTCATCAGTGTTCCTAACAATATATATATTTTTTAAATTGAAAATTATCAGTATCACCCCGTGGGTAGAGGGTGATAATGTTCACTCGCTAAAATGTGGTAGAAATCTTTTTTTTTTTTTTTTTGAAAATTCGCTTTATTAGCCATGCTGCATGACAGAGTGCTTTTTTTTTTTTTTTTTTTTTTTTAATGATTGATTGCCCATCAGCTTTCTGTTCATCCACAGCAGATGAAAAAACGAAACAAGTCATTTTTGCCAGCATTATTCCTTGAAAAGTTAATGACCAATTTATTTTCTGCCTTCGTACCCAATTTAGCATCTACTCAGAGAACTTTCTGAATAATTTGCCCACCTTGAACTTGACCAAAACATAATCCCCTACCCACAGCATTTAAATAGTGGAGAGGCATGATGTCAGTGATCAGTATCACCCCTAGAAAAATACAAAATTGAATTCGATTAGGGATAACGAGAGGTAGTAGCATCGAAAAAAGAAAAAACTTCGGAATGCTCATTCTTACATTTCTTAAAAGCACAGACTAATATAAATAGTCGCAAATATCAAATTAGTAGTTGGCTGCTTTAAAAGTTACAACGACATACATAATTGTCAAGCTTCCTCCATGTTCATAACTGTCTTGATAATCACACAAATAACCTGATCAAACGTGACCAACGTGAACATGGAGAAAAGATTCACCTGAACACTAAACATGACCTGCTTACCTCATTCTGACAACCACAGAGCGCACCACTGACGAAAAAAAACCCTTCGGTCAATATCTCCCCAGTATATCAGTATCACCCCGGTTGACGGTACCGACTCTTATTGGTTTTCAAATGCACTAAATCTATTTAGACATGTTCATTTGTCCACGTATAAAAAACGTATTAAAATATAAATTTAATGTAATACTTCTTGTATGATACATGAATAATAATATACGAGTAAATAATACAACAGAAAAACGTCTGCCATGTTGGGTGTGGCACATAGCTTCCTCGTTTACCTATCATCTTCTTCCAACTATCATCCAAATTTAAGCGAACTCGAACAACTAGAGAGTGAAAAGATGGAACATGATAGAATTTACGTTTGCGCATGAAGTATTGATTCGGCAACTGATAGGAGACCATCTACAACCAAACCCGCGCATTCTCTGACTATTTCATCGAAATCGGATGAAAACAGAAATCAAGGTCGTAACAAGAATTTCACATAGGTGCATGCGCAGTAGCTATTAATGATACAATCATGAGAAAATTGATATGGGATGATCAAATCGTCATCCCCCAACTCATCCAAATTTGAGCGAGATCGGACGACAATGGCGTGAAAAAACTTGACAACTACTCTGTTCCCACGGAATTTAAAGGGCAAAGAATTTAGCAATTTATTAAGAAATTAAACAAGGAAAGATGTAATGAAATTCACAACTAATGTACGCAGGTTTGTTACACTAAGTTATCGATTCCAACCACGACATCTCGGATTCACTTATTCGACACCACGTCATACATTTTCCGTTATTCCTTCGGAAGTAGGTCAGTTTCCTCATAGCCATTTCGAAATATCATAAGTCGGATTTGACACGTAGATAACAGAACACCTTGGGGGATTCGCATTTGACAATCTTCTCTTTCTACTGTTAGAAATGCTCTTACAGGTAGGAGAAGTGCTGCTTTCTAGCTGTGCGTATTTCCATGAATTTCTGAGGAAGGCTGTTAGCAGATTATCATGGGGAAAAAGTTAGCGAACCACCAATGGGGAATTTTCATGGTTATTTCTATTTTCTTCGATAGAAAGATCAGAGCGAGAGCTTTCCAAAAAGGTGCAATATGATGGACATCTCACCAGTAATACGGCTCTTGGAATTCAACTTTCACGATGACGTCACGGCCCCAGCCCGCCTACCCTTTCGTTACGAACTAAAACTAAATCACTCGCGAAGAAGTTGTGGAAACCCATTACAAACCGGAAGTTATTGAAAAACGTTGTCTATTTCCACGAAAAAAAAAAAAAAAAAAAAAAAAAAAAATCGTGGAAATAGACAACGTTTTCACTAACTTCCGGTTTACCCTTTCGTTGCCAACCTACGTCACGCACGATCTTCCTACCCGTTTATTGGTAAAACTAAACAGTCTTTTTACCTGAAAACTGCATTCATGTTGTTTTCAAATGCGCTGATTCCGAATCTGAGGTCAAAAACTTGAAATTTCTACACATGAAAGTCCCCACTAGAACATCCTAAAGGAGGATCAAAATTGGGCACAGATTTCATACACAATTGACCAAACAAATTTGTTAGTTAAAAATGTATAGAAAACCAATTATAACAAGCCATGAAATTAGTTTTTGTAGAAGAATATTATTTTATAATGTGCACAAAACGCGCAAATTTAAGAATGAAATCACATTAATAAAATAAACAAACAAAAATTAATATAATAAAAGTTGCAGTCTAGCAGCATGATAGTGTGAGCGATTTTTCATAATTATGTTATATTTTGTCAATTTGTTTTTAAATTTGAGTACGTTGAGTGCAAATAAATGGTTAACTATCAATTTTATGGCAAAACTTGTTCTAAA
>CM061045.1:83713453-83765759 GCA_030762985.1 Adelphocoris suturalis
CTAAACATCGGTGTTTTTATTTTATTTATTTATTTATTTTTTTTTTTAGCAGAATATTACTCAAATAAAGTTTATCAACTATGAAGTTGGTAATTTAAAAATTAAAGCTCAAACCTATGCTCAAAATTGTAATTAAATTTCATTAAAATGTGCTATTCAGCAATAAAATTGATAGCTAACAATTTTTTGCAGACAATATGACGAATTTGAGCAATAAAATTAATAGTTAACATTTATTTTGCTGACAGTAAATTTCAACTTAAGCGTTGCAAAGTGATGGGAGGCCGAAAATCATCATGGGAATATCGTAAACGTTAGAGTCTAAGACGTCCAGAATAATTAAAATTGATTTAGCGATGCGAAATAGTCAATTTTTACCGAGTTGTGTCACAACAATCACATGTGAACTCTGACATGTCTTGAATAGTGGTGGGAATGGATAACAGAAAACATATGTACAGTGACTAACTCCTGTAACCCATTGCCATCCATTATAAAACTAAAGGAGAATGTAAGAAATGGATGTTTTGGTTTACCATTGGAAAATTTGTCATAAAATCGGTAGTAAACAATTGCTGCGCACTCAAAGTGCTCAATTTCAAAACAATGTAACAAAATGTACAACAATTTACAAAAATTCGCTCATCTGATCATGCTGCATGACTGGAACTTTTTTCACAGTGCATTACAAGTCTACACTTGTACCTTTATGAAACGCTTGCACACTCAGTTTTTACAACTTGTACATAAAATCGGCTTGTAACTTGTCACTTGTTGCTTTATGAAATTGAGCCCTAGTATCCCTGGTCTACGTATTTTGAAACGTAAATGAAAAAAATTTTCATATTGATTGTGGATGTAAGTTCATAATCGAAAACGCTGCAAATTATTTCACAAAGGTTTATTATTTTTTCAATTGAGTATGATCGTAGTTTTAGTTGGCTTGCGTACGTCATAAGGCCCGTCCAGACTCCTCGGCGTCCTATTTCGAGTTGCCACAACCTATACTTCTATAATTATATACGCATGTTTATATTTCTCGATTTGAGCTCCTATCTATTCAAATAGTTATTACCTTAATAATATCATTACCTAAGTACGTACGAAAAGTCGAGAGGATATGTTATTAAAGATGCGTAGGAAAAGCATTGGTATTAACACACAAATATGACCTAGAAAAAAACATATCGCACTCTGGGAGTGATACTGGTATAAGTCCAAAAATGGCAGTTTTGAGTTATATATACTACTGTGTACATTTTGACGCGCTCTACATGCGGCTAGTATCGGTTTAATCATAGGACAAAAAGTGACCGGTAGAGTATGATTCTGGTCAAAGTCTTAATCTAGCGTCGGGGAAAGGTCGGTCTATGTCAGTCATGTTCACAGAGTAGAGTAGGAGTTAATGTTCCAGCTGTCAACGAACGAAGATGGAAAATTCGGTTTTTACAGTGGTTCATCCCGACATAAATCACTATCGATGCGACAAACCAGGTACTTATCCTTTATTTTTATAGCAATACTGGTCTATTTCAAGAAGTACCGCTATTGAACCATGGAATATCAAGTTTCTTCGTGTTTTTCACTGTTGTATCGGTTCATATTTTGCAATGCACCACTATTCGCCCAAAAGATTAGTAGTCGTACTGAGGCAACCTGGTGATTAACTCGCGATGTACCAATATTGTACGAAGGAAAAAAATCAAGGTTTGTTGTGTTTTACCGTGTTAGTGGTACATCATAAGATTTTTAAAATTATAATTATGTTAATCAAAAACAGAAAAGTGGAGAAGCTAATTAGAAGTAGGGCAGTATAGGTAGATGGTATATGCATGACACAGACCAAAAAGAACCGAGAAAATATTAATGGTGTGTCTGTAGTAGGTCCGCCAACAAAGTCACGAAAAATCTTTAAATGCGATTTCCCAGGATTCATGTTTTTGGACTTATACCAGTATCACTCCCAAGGTGCGATATATTCATGCCTCGAAGGAACGCCGTACCCACCTCATGGTGCCGCGGTGTATTATATGGGTATAACACGTAAAAGTAATAAATATCCATTCTCCTACACCCCTCTGCTACGCCCCTGGTCACCCCAGACACCACAAGGTGCCGCGGCGCCTCCTCTCACTCCACCCCCCGCTCACCCACCCTCACCACCCACCGTGACCCCCTGCCAAGCGTGCCAGGCGTGCGTGCGTGCGTAAGTCTAACACTCAAACCCTTGAAAAAGACACTTTTTCGCCCGTTTTTGGCCCATAGCATCTATGCGAGTAAAGCGATCGGGATGGTTAAACGTTAGGACCAACTAGACCCCAAATGGAGTCTATGTGCGAAAGAAAGGGCTTTTTAAGTCAATTCTTAGGCCTTTTATGGCCCAGACGGCGGACGGCGAACGGCGGACGGCGGACGGGGAACGGCGGACGGACATTTTAAATTTGGATTCTACGCACTTTAAAACGTAAAGTGACAAAGTTTGAGGGGGGGTTATAAAAATGTTTTGCTACACGATCACATAGGCTTATTTTTGGAAATAATAAACCAAAAATTATGAAGAGGATAAACACGAGGGAAGTGAATACAAACAAAGAATCGTCAAAGTTCTGCGAGTTTTTGTGCTAGGAAGAAGAGTGAGCGACCGTGGCAGTTTGCGAATAACGTTTGCCGAGTCTACCGGTATTGGTTTTTTCTCTCTGATAAAAACTAGGGAAACTCCGCACAACAGGGCTCTCGGGCGGGTCGTCGTAAAAAAGTTCAAAACACGTAAACTGCCGATGAAAAAGTCCTGGGAAAGCAAAAAACCGTTTAACAAAAAGAGTCTAGCGGTTTCTAAACTTGACGACCTCCGCACACCGCTGGCGGGTTACCATTGAACTTGACAACGAAAGCTTTGCAACAAGTAGACGAGGTCGCTAACTTGGAATCCGTTAGCGAAGCCCCGCTGGTTGCAGTGTTGGGCATAATCTTATCGTCGAATACAAATACGGGGTCTTTTCTGTTATATTTTCTATAGAATGGGGATTGATCGGATTGATGATTGGAGATTGAGCGGGGTGGGTCTTATTCTAGAACGTACTGCACATTAGGTCAGTAGTTTTCAAATGTATTAATGTTACAGAGTAGTAAGTAGAAAGTACCCATATATCTCGTAGGTATGAACGATCTCGCATTTGTAACATTCAGAGTGAGCGTGAAGGAAGTGATTAAAAACTACCATAGGTTTTTAGTACGTCCCTCTCAACCTAGGTCACGTAGACAAGGTTTCGTATATAAGACGGAGGACCTATTGGAATTGATCCATGGGGGTGGGAGACAACCAAAGCATGAGAAAAAAAATAACCGATTAAAAATTCGCTTCAGACCATTTTAATACCGAATCCGCGGAGAAAAAAACCATAGGAACAAATTGAAACCATTGGTCATAAAAACTATGTTACGAATTTGTCGACGCTTCCCAGGCCACAATTATCAACCAATTTTCGAGATTCTTCCTTTGTTCGATCCCAATTTTAATTTTGTGCAACGAACCTCGGAAATTTTGAATTTCATGAAGGAAGGGAAAATATAGAGGGGGTACAGAAAAAAAGTGCTTTTCTACGACAAATTTTGCCGACGCTGCTCAGGCTACAATTATTCTCAACCGATTTTCGTGATTCATATTTCGTTCGACCCTAATTTTAGTCTAGTTGTGCAAAAAATCTTGGGGATTTCGGATTAGCGGTTGCAGTGGCAGGGGAAGGGGAGGAGGGAGTTGTTACCAACTCTTTCAAGCGCTTCCCAAGCTACAATTCTCGACTGATTTTCGTGATTTTTTTTTATTATTATTTTTTTTCCAAATGAGTCTTTGGTCTAGTTTTGGAATATATGTATGGGCGGGGGTGAATAGAAGAGGTATTACTGATAAAACGTGATGTTTTCACTATTTTTCAACCGATTTACGTCACCTTTCCTTAAAAAATTTTCGTAGAAAATGAAGCTTTTTCTTCTTAAATCCAGATTTTAGTCTAGTTGTTCAATGAAACTTACACCTCAGACTATCGTTTAAACCATCCCCCGTTTAAACTTTAAGTTGCTCGCAGCTTTTATCACTAAAGATGAACTTGGTTCAAGACCTTGTGCACCGGATCACAACTTTGTACACAGATCTCGAATGACCCCTTCACGTTTTCTCGTTTTCATCACTTCAGCGGTCGTATAAACCAGATCTCGAAGCTGCTGCTGATCAAAACACTCACATTCTATTTTTGGAGGCCAACCTCTATTTATTTGCAAAGAGGTGGCCCATAATCACTTTCATTTATAAGATCCACAATGTGGCAGAGGATGGATAAAAGCAATTACCCTCCTCTTTCAGCTCATCGTTTCCCATCTACAATATTCATGTAGTAACCGAAATACGACATGGGCCTTATCAGGCAAAGACGTTTCAACAATGTTCTCCAAATGAGAAGAATTAATAATTACCACAGTTAAGTATAGGAAAATAATTAAGTAAGTAAAAAGTCCAGTCATGCAGCATGACCCCATGAGCGAATTTTTGAAGAAATCTTCGACATTTCAGTCGCTATAGATCGTGTAGAGAAATTTTAGTTTATGATTTTGATAGACAAACATGGAATCAAATTATTAACAGATGCACAGAGTAAACTCATCAGTTGTGATTACATTTTTTTTTTTTTTTTTTTTTTAAGCACCTACTACCTACGTTTTAAAAAGCATGGTTCTAGGATTGGTTATACAGGGATACTTCCATAAGAGTAGTTCAATCTGAATTTTGACAATGTTTCATGCAAATATTGCCGATTTTTACAACTAGCGAACGGCATTATTTCGATTTTAACACAGAATGTGTTTTAGCCATGGACTAACTAGCCGAAAATGGAACGCGGGATGGTAACGAAATGTGTGACGGTGATGATTTTCACGTACAACCACCGAGCGGTTGGTAGGGAAATGGAACTTCCGCAATTTTAATCGCACAGAAATCGTTCACCATTTGTTGGAAAGCTCCTGATTTATCCAACCATATTATGTTAACTACTGCGAAGTGCGTTGCCATCAACCTGAGTTATGAGCATGGTTATTTGAATCAATTGTTCACACACAGATGATCATCCTCAATAATTGATATTGTCAACATGATTGCAACCGCTTGTAAATTTTCTTATGATTTTCACGTACAGCCGAGCCGTTGGTAGGGAAATGGAACTTCCGCAATTTTAATCGCACAGAAATCGTTCACCATTCGTTGGAAAGCTCCTGATTTATCCAACCATATTATGTTAACTACTGCGAAGTGCGTGGCCATCAACCTGAGTTATGAGCATGGTTATTTGAATCAATTGTTTACACACAGATGATCATTCTCAATAATTGATATTGTCAACATGATTGCAACCGCTTGTAAATTTTCTTATGATTTTCACGTACAACCGAGCCGTTGGTAGGGAAATGGAACTTCCGCAATTTTAATCGCACAGAAATCGTTCACCATTCGTTGGAAAGCTCCTGAGTTATGAGCATGAATAGTAAATGAATAGTAAACAATGACGCTTGTTTGGTTGTCACTTGGTTGCGCGACAACGCAAACACATTCTGTGTTTCAATAATTTCGTCCGAAGTATGTAAATAGAGGTAACCGGGGGTCCAGGGGGCTTGCCCCCTGGCGAGGCGCGGAGCGCCGAGTTTGACTGATTTTTCAACTTTGAAATTTTTGAAAACTTGATACATATTCTTATAGGAAATTTTACGCTGATTCCGAATATACCACATGTTAGTATGCTGAAAAAATTATTTAGCACAACAAATCGCAAAAAACAGGCTATTTTGAAAATTTTGACTACATTTTTGAAAATTTCAACCCGAAGATGTAATCCGATCATGCTGGCCAACAAACTTGAACTTTCGTTTTGTGTCCTTAACATTTTAAAATTTGTTTGAAGTTTCTAACACAATTCTACGGACAGTTATCGTCTGGAATGACACATACATACATACATATATACATATATACATACATACATACATAAAAAAATGCGTTAAACTTCGGAATATGATTCAGAATAGCCTGAAACGGATTTCTGCATAAAATTTTTTCAAAAATTCACATTCTACAAATTTTGAGGCGAGAGCAATAGCTTAATTTTCTTCAAAAATTCGCTAAAAGGAATACATATTGATTAGAACAAAGTATACCGAATGACGAGGTTTCCATGAGCGAACACAAACCGGGAACAAATGCATGAAGCTAAAATGAAGACGTTACATAAGACATCTATGTGAAGCATGGATATCAGGTTTACACTTGAATTAAGTAAATACAAAACTATAGGCACAATAGGCGAGTGAACCGGATGTTACTCTAGGAGCGCTAGTGTTCTAGTGTTGTCTCCACAACGTAAGTCATTGGTCCTCCCTACTCGATCAGGCTCCCTCAAATGAACCATCCCCGTTTAACCTTTAAAATTGGTGCAGATTCATCACTAAAGATGAACTTGGTTCAAGAACTTGTACACCGGGTTCAATACGTTCTCCGCTTATCCTGCAGCTTAAGCGTTTAGTGAGGTTTAAACTGGTCTTGCACCCAGGGCCGTTGGTAATGAATGTAGTTTGCGTATAATTGGTACACTCGGAAGTCTTTACTGGGACACCAGGAAAATATCCTTCACGCAATTGCAAACCTAACTCATAGGTGTACGACTCGTTCAGCCTGAAAATTGCGTTGCCCTCGGGATGGATTGCCGTGACTGCTGTCCACGACGGTTTTTCCCTCTGATAGGTGGGTTGTAATTCCGATGGGGTCGTCTTCGATATTACCAGTTTAGTCGTGGGATAACCGGAAGGTCGAGCTTCCGGCGTTTTGTCAACTGACGTTCGCACAGTAAATCGGGCACCGGCCAAACAACCTGGGGAAACTCCTCGCTAACCGACTATTAGACACCGACTACTGCCGTTTCCTCCGCCTCCTAAGTAATATCATAGGGACGACATGATAATTATCGCGTGCTTTGTAAATACCCCAACAAACCTTATTATTATCATTGGTTCATTCATTTATTTTATTCGGATAAAGCGAGTATTAATGTTATTGTGTTAGTGATTATACAAGGTGTCAATGTCAAGGTATTTCTGTCAACTCCGTCACTTCAAGAAAAAAATGAGCTAGCAGTTCCAAATTCATACGAAAACTGGTCTTTGATACATACATTTGAACTACCACATCGAACGATTTTTTTTAGGAATTTTCGTGAAAAATGAATTGCAATGGCTCCAAAAATTTTAAAACAAAAATTTTCGAAATTGTCTTCCTTGAAATCCGTTTTGAGACATTCTGAAACGAATGCTAGACTTTAAAGCTTCATCATATGTATGTATGTGTATATATATATATGTATATGTATGTGTGTGTGTGTGTGTGTGTGTGTGTGTGTGTGTGTGTGTGTGTGTGTGTGTGTGTGTGTGTGTGTGTGTGTGTGTGTGTGCGTGCGTGCGTGCGTGTGTGTGTGTGTGTGTGTGTGTATGTGTGTGTGTCATTCCAGACTATAACTCTCCTTAGGATTGAGATACAATTCCGTTCTAGCGCCAAAAAATCAAGAGTTCCAAATGAAAGGATAAGTTCGTCGGCCAGCACTTTTTGAGCCCAATTAAAATGGTTAATTTCAAAAACGTACTAAAAAAATCACTAAAAACGGATAAAAATCATCAAATGTATATTGTTTAGCTGAATTTCAGCCGATTGTTTATCAACAATGAAACAGAACATTATAAAATCTACGCACAAAATTATGCAGAAAAACGTACTAAAATTTCATTAATATTTGCTAAAAAATCTATAAAAACTCCCTAAAAAAGCTAAAATTTACAAATCTTCTTGAATTGCAGAATGCTGAAGATTTTGAACGAGTTTAGTTTCCATATAATAGGTAGTTAACAATTTCTTTGTACTAAAAGTTCTCAAATTTCAAAACTATATAACAAATCTCAAAACAATGTAACATATAATACGTTCATTTACAAAATTCGCTCATACAATCATGCTGCAACTTTTTTGTATAATTTTTGTACAGGTAAAGTCGATAATATTTGAGAAATTCTTGATTAATAGACAAAAATAATATGAAGTGCCAGGTAAGGAATCGGTCGATAAATGAAGGAATACTTGAAATTTGTTTTAACAGGAGACGGATAAATCGAGTTTTTGTTTCAACCAATAAGTAAAAAGCATGTATCATGTCTTCTACCGTCGTATTGGTGCTAAATACCAAATTTCAGCGTCCTCCGTCAATGAGGAGAGAAATGAGATCCCAAACTCACTCAGCATATCTGTGTGGTTTCTCACCATGTCAAAATGAGAGCGTTCCAAAAAGTGGCAAACAAATTTCTAGATTTTTAGAATGTTTTTTGTTTTTTTAAATCGATTTTTTCAGCAAATATTAATGATAGTCATGTACATTTTTCAACATAATTTTGTGAATACATTTCATTATGATCTAACAACTCATCGATGATAAACTCCAATTGACTGAAATTCTGCTAAAACCATAAATTTAAGAATTTTTTTACCTTTTTTGCAATTATTAGTGATTTTTTTAAGCTCATTCTTTGGAATTTGAGGAATTTAATGTGCCCAAAATTTCTGATCGACAAACTCATCCTTTCATTTGGAAAGCTATATATAGGTTTGAAAAAGCGTTAAGCGTTTCGTTTCAGAATGCCTCAAAATGGATTTTAATGCAGAAAATTTTAGAACATTTAAATTTTAAAATTTTCAAGCCATTGCAATAGCTTCATTTTCTATAAAAATTTGCTAAACCCACTGAAACTGGTTCTTACAGCAGGCTCTGGGAAGAAGGGTGATTCTCATTCACAATCGGGCAAGAATCAACACGAGAAATAGCAGCTTCTTAAGATGGCAGATTATTCATCATGACGAAATCAGAAAGGCCATTCATAGAAAACGCCTAAGTAATCACGTTCAATTGACATGGATATGTCTTTGCTCTGGGGGGTCAACCAAAAATTTCCGTCACGCAAAATTTGTGTCACAATTTCAGTGTTTTTCACGTACAACCCAGCCGTTGCTAGGGGAATGGAACTTCCGCAGTTTTCATCGCACAGAAATCGTTCCCCACTCGTTGGAAAGCGCTTGATTTATGTGATAAATGTTCACATCTCAAGCTACCAATTTCCCCCTCCTTACGTACCTGGCTACATTCCTAAACTAAGTTGATTGGACTACAAACAATTTTAATAAGCCGGTTACAATATTCTTAACGTAAAGCAATAGCATCATTTACTCCACTCCATAGGAAACATTTTCATCCTCTTGACAACAGTCGACTGTTAACAACAACTCATTGTAGTGGCTTCTCTCCACAGTTATTTTCAACATTTCTATAAGTAAACCGTTGTTTTGTTGGAATTAGTCGGGATGCGGCCCAGGGATTTGTTTAAAGTTAAAGGATTTGTTTACAACTCTCGAGGACAACCGTTATGAAATCCCCAATCAAAGACATATCCATGTAACATGGTATCTGCTTGTAAAACAGATAGTGGAATTTTTGTAATTCACGTCATTTCCCCAATAGTTGAATGTGCAAAAGAGGCAGGTACATACCAGTGTTTCAAAGAAGTGATTTCAGGAAGCTTCCAAATCCTCAGAACGGGAACAGCGTGAATAGCAGGCTATAGGAAGAGTCGATAATAGCAAAGTAAAGACGATTCTGTGCAAGACAGTTCGCAACGTGTCGCTGCTGGAAGCCGACTATCAGTTCACCTGAAGATCTGTTCCTAATCAGGGGCATCATTGGTCCCTTTGACCAGGTCGCTTTGATATCGGCGAGAGAAGGCCACTCTTTCTTCTCAGGAATAATCATTCGTGAAGTTGACCTGAGAGTGAACTCATATCATGAATGAGTTATTTCAACGCATCATATATATATATGCGTGTATGTGTGCATGTCATTCCAGACAATGACCCTCATAGGGTGAGATGAAAAATCCGTTTTTTCGCAAAAAAAAATCAATCATTCCAAAAGAAAGGATGAATTCGTTGGGTAGCACTCACGTTAAATTTGTCACGCACGCACGCACGCAAGCACACACGCACACACACACACACACTTTTTTTTAGAAATCTCCCCTTAAAGACGGAGGGGGCACGCCATTAAGAAGAAGAAACGAAAAAACTAAATTAAAAAGTGGGGAGGACGCCCAAGTTTACCCGACGCCGGCCCTAGGGATTAGGGAAGTAGAGGAAGATGGAGGAGGGAGAGAGGGATGAAAGGAAGTGCCCCTATAAAATGACCACCAATTGAGGTAAGAGCCCCGAAGGACGCGGGTGGTGATACCACGAAGCACTCCTGCCGAGATGCCCAACTCGAGAAGCTCCGTGGCACTTTTCCCGCACCACACCCCGCGCCATGACACGGTCGCGGCCATGACCTTGATTTTATTAGGCGCCACTCCCTTTAGCTCAGATATCGCTTGTCGCAGGTCGTTCCTATCATATTTACTTATTTTAGCCCTCCAGGTCTGCTCCATGTCCACGCTGCCACGCTGCCACACACTCCATGTCCACACACACACACACACACACACACACACACACATGGGAGGTAAGTTGTTCAGAATGGTCTAAAACGTAAAATGCGAATGGCAATTTCGATTTTGGAGACCAAAATTTTTTTTCTCCCGAAACTGAAAACAATGCTTCCGCTACTTTTAGGTAGACACGGAAGCAAAATGTGATGAAAAAATATCTGAAGATGGTCAAAAGTAGAAAAAATTATTAAATATAATGCTTTTGAAGTAGCAGTAACAAATTTATTCAAAACATTATGCCGAAAAATTCAACTAAATTCCAGTAATATGTGCTAATAAAAATTGATAAAAACTGCAAAAAATGCTTAAAATCCAAAATCTTCGTTTGAATAGTAAAAAATTACTATTTAGAACAAGCTTTTTTGCTTCGAAATTGATAGTTAATCATTTCTTTGCACTCAAAGTGCTCAGTTTTTGAACCAATTTAGCTTTAATATAATTCGATAATTTACAAAAACCCGCTCTTTTTATCATGCTGTTTGACTGGAATTTAAGTTATAGTATTGTTTCCTGTGTATTTTGGCATAGCTTCCACAGATATGGACTCAAAACAAGCCTATTCAGGTCACAGTCGGAAATATCCATTTCTTCCCTTGGAAATTGCTGCAGCATTACCGAATTTATTGAAGCTGTCTATTTGGTTTGATAATTATTCCATTAATAGCGAGATTTAAGGATAACTATTCAGTATTGACGAGGAAGGTATGTTCAGTTTGTTTTGATCATGTATGCTCATTATTCACTCTGTGGACAAGCTACAATAAGCCACTTAGTAACAGGCAATTTAAAAAAAACCATTGATTGATTCGTGAATTATAATCATTTTCACGAACAATGCCTCCTGTAATTCTATTCCCATTATTCGAATCCTCCGTCAACAATATCGCCAGAATTGAAAGGCTATACGCAGTCTAGCGCTTGATCATTTAATTGGATGATAAACGTGAATAATTCGCAATCCATCATTATTACGAGTATTATCATTTTCATTCAGTCATGTTCGGTTTTTCCTCGTCTCCTGAATCTCGAATTTGAAACCATAAAACTCAAATTCTGAAAGATGTAGACCTCGCAACAACTTCCAGCAGAAGCACAAAGAAACGTACATTTATCGATTTTAAAGATTTGTGTTTTCAGAAACTCTCTTAGTCTATGGCTTTAAAACATCATAAAAAAGTTCCAGTCATGCAGCATCAGCCTTTGAGCGAACTTTCGTAATTCATAGTACTATATTATGTTACATTGTTTTGAAATTTGAGCACTTTGAGTGCAAAGAAATTGTTCAATCAATCAATTTCATGACCAAAAAACTCGATCTTAATAATAAATCTTCTATGATTCAAAAATACTATTTTTGAAAAATGAAATTTGCAGGTTTTTTTCGGTCTTTTAGCAATTATTATTTAAATTTAAGTACATTTACCAGCATATTTTAGTTCATACATTTTTTAATGTTTTAGTTCATCGTTGGTAAACTTTTTTGAACTACAATTCAGCTCTCGATATGTTCACACATAACCACCTCTCGATAGATACACTCAACCACCTGATTTACCTTCCCCAACCTCCTACTCTTCAGAGGTGATTAAGGTTCCTCAAACAGCCACTAGAGTGGGTTGGAGTTGTTTCTTTCCCTTATTCCCATAAACACATTTGGTTTTAGGTTGTAATCGATCCATTGTTCCAGAAATTACAGCAGCATGACCCCATGAGCGAATTTTTGAAGAAATCTTCGACATTTCAGTCGCTATTGATCGTGTAGAGAAATTTTAGTTTATGATTTTGATGGACAAACATGGAATCAAATTATTAAAAATAATTAGTAGGTACTCATACTTTATTATTATTAAACTAATCTTGTAGATTTAAAGACAAATGTATTTAAACATTCATAGATTTCGATGTCCAATGTGCCTCTATTGAAGGCACTTGAAATCTTAACAGTATCCTATCATAAAATCATCAAATCTTGACATAAAATAAAACAAGCACCTACTACCTACGTTTTCAACAGCATGGTTCTAGGATTGGTTATACAGGGATACTTCCATATGAGTAGTTCAATCTGAATTTGGACAATGTTTCATGCAAATATTACCGATTTTTACAACTAGCGAACGGCATTATTTCGATTTTTGACTGATTTTTCAACTTTGAAATTTTTGAAAACTTGATACATATTCTTATAGGAAATTTTACGCTGATTCCGAATATACCACATGTTAGTATGCTGAAAAAATTATTTCGCACAACAAATCCCAAAAAACAGGTTATTTTGAAAATTTTGACTACATTTTTGAACATTTCAACCCGAAGATGTAATCCGATCATGCTGGCCAACGAACTTGAACTTTCGTTTTGTGTCCTTAACATTTTAAAATTTGTTTGAAGTTTCTAGCACAATTCTACGGACAGTTATCGTCTGGAATGACACATACATACATATGAAATGGATTTCTGCATAAAATTTTTTCAAAAATTCACATTCTACAAATTTTGAGGCTTAATTTTCTTCAAAAATTCGCTAAAACTCTCTAATGTTAAATCGATTTCAACGGTTAGGCCATCATCAGTAACAAACAATAAAGTTATTGTTATTGAACACGGGTAGACCGATTCCCGAGCAGATCGAATGATAATACACCCCAAAACAACCTTCCAAACCCGGTTGAAATGCGAGCCCTTGAGAGCGCATACCAACTATTGAAGATAATTTTTTCCTTCATAACAAAAAATGTCGTAATATCGGTCGTAAGATAAATGTTCTAGTAGAGTAGTTCAAACCATCGATTTCTAGGAGAGCTTTCCGAATACTTTATGTGGCAAATAGGAAATGAGCGGCAGTGAATGGAAACATAGACAGGAAACTAGTGTTACGTCATTCGCTAAGTATGAGTGAAGCTAGCGTGTTTATATCATTTACACATCAATTTGGAGGTTTGACACATCAAATTGGTGATTTTTAATTTCAAATTGGAGGTTTGATTCATGAATTTGGATGATGATTTCAAATAAAGAAATAAGCATTCATGCCTCATCTATAAATCTTCAGTTTCCTCTCTTATGGTACCTACAGTCACCACTTCGGAATACATACACGAATTACGTGATGAAAATGTTCGTGGATCTGACAGCCGCTGCTACTGGGCTAAACTTAATTTAAAAAAAAATTAAGTTCATTCATATTTTAGCGAATTTTTGAAGAAAATTAAGCTATTGCTCTCGCCTCAAAATTTGTAGAATGTGAATTTTTGAAAAAATTGTATGCAGAAATTAAGCTATTGCTCTCGCCTTAACATTTGTAGAATGTGAATTTTTGAAAAAATTTTATGCAGAAATCCGTTTCAGATTATTCTGAATCATATTCTGAAGTTTAACGCATTTTTTAATGTATGTATGTATGTATATATGTATGTATGTATGTGTCATTCCAGACGATAACTGTCAGTAGAATTGTGCTAGAAACTTCAAACAAATTTTAAAATGTTAAAGACACAAAACGAAAGTTCAAGTTCGTTGGCCAGCATGATCAGATTACATCTTCGGGTTGAAATTTTCAAAAATGTAGTCAAAAATTTCAAAATAGCCAGTTATTTGCGATTTGTTGTGCGAAATAATTTTTTCACCATACTAACATGTGGTATATTCGGAATCAGCTTAAAATTTCCTATAAGAATATGTATCAAGTTTTCAAGTTGAAAAATCAGTCAAAAATCGAAATAATGCCGTTCGCTAGTTGTAAAAATCGGTAATATTTGCATGAAACATTGTCCAAATTCAGATTGAACTACTCTTATGGAAGTAAGAGTACCTCCTAATTATTTTTAATAATTTGATTCCATGTTTGTCTATCAAAATCATAAACTAAAATTTCTCCACATGATCTATAGCGACTGAAATGTCGAAGATTTCTTCAAAAATTCGCTCATCGGGTCATGCTGCATGACTGGACTTTTTTTTTGTTCATTATGTTCATTCATGTTCGTTGATTAACCATGGTTTTCGTTATGAGTTCGTTGGGAAGATCGAAACGTCTCGTCCTATTAATTCCTATTCATATTTACTTGTTTCTTTACCATGTATTATGTATTATATCTTTCGCGTGTTAATTTGTTTACTGCTATTCCAGAATTAAATAAGTATTTACTAAATGTCCGTTATCCGCCAATTTGAAACGAAAAACCTCCAATTTGACGTGTAAATGCTATGTATTGATAACATAAATAAAATAATAATGTATGAATAAAATAATGTATTTACTAAATTTCCGTTATCCTCCAATTTGAAACGAAAAACCTCCAATTTGACGTGTAAATGCTATATATCTATAACCCAATTGCTATCCTCGCCTACCCTCACCCCCGTGCTGTATCTTCTTACCTATCATTGAATCCTATTAGCCAGTCATTTGATCCCATTAGTCAGTATCTTATTAGTCACTTGGAACGCCATTTAAAGAAATTGATATTGATAGATTTCAAGTAATTAATTCCGCATCTCATTTACTAATTTCTTGACCTCACTAAATATAAAGATCTATATTGTAGAGAATAAGAAATTTAATCACGATAATCACTTGGATTGTCACACATTCCGGTAAATTTAGTTTCTAAGTACGAGTAGAAAGTTATTGCACGCATTTACAAAGCTAAAAGCGACTCAAATTTCTCAGGTACATACTTTCTCGGGTCGACATAAAACCTTCAAATGTCATACGGCTCATAATCGAATTTACTATCCCGGAAACCTCATCAAGCAGGAAAGTAGAAACGGGTTTCTCGCTCGTATTTACTCGTAAGCACGAGAAAAGTGGTGAGCTCCATCATTCATACACTTTCAAGAAGACTTTTATGGGCGTTTCTTACCACTGAATATAATTATAATTGCATGGGGAGTTGCTCATGTGATTCTATTGAGAGAGTCCGTGAACAGAAATATTTAGGAATCATATTAGATGATCAACTGTCGTGGAAGGAGCACCTCTCATATTTATTCGAGAAATTGAAAAAATTCATTCATATTTTTTATAATCTGCAGTCTGTATTATCCCATAAAAACCAAACTATGAAAGTTTGGTGCAATCTGTTATGCTGCATGGCATGGTGTCATGGGCTGGTACTTATGTGTCAACTCTGAGGCAGCTTGCCACTTTATTTATTTTTATTTATTTATTTATGAAACATACGGGCTGAAGCCCAATTACAAGAGAAATGTTATATTATAAATATTATAAAGGTACACAAAAATTGATAAGCGAACGAAAAATAATGACTGATAAAAAATAAAATAAGAAAATAAAACAAGGATTTATAATTATAAAGAATCAAGTATTTTTTTTAAACGATAAAGGGAAACTGTGCTGATATCTATTTTCTCGGAGACAGAAGTAGTATTGAAAATGCGTTGTGCTCTATGGAGTGGATCGTTAAGCAGGTAATTTGTGGTTGTGGTAGGAGTATAAAATAAGGTGGAGGTTCTAGTGCGATACAGGGGGGCATGAAAATTTAGAAACTGAAGAAGTTCGGGACAGTCAATTAAATTATGGATCAGCTTATAAATGAAAACACCATCAGCAGTTTTACGCCTAGCCTCGAGCGAAGTTATACCATTACCATTAAGAAAAGCCTGATAATTAAAATCTTCCCAACCTACTCCTCTTTTACATTCAGCATAGCGAGCGAACCTTTTCTGAACTTTTTCCAATCGAGCAATAGCGTTAGCGTAGTAAGGAGACCACACCATCGATCCGTATTCAAGAGTGGGACGCACTAATGCATTGTATAGCACGATCAAGGCATCTACATTATTGAAATCACGGGTATGACGTTTTAAGAAGCCCAACGATTTCATAGCTTTGCCACAGATCTTGTCAATGTGATCATTAAACGATAATTTACCGTCAAACAAGATACCAAGGTCAGTAACGGATGATACACGTTGAACGACCTGGTCGTTTAACACATAATGAAAGACAAGAGGATCGGGAGATCTAGAAAAAGTAATTACTGAACCTTTTTGGATATTTAAAAACAGGCAATTTTTGACACACCACGAGTGTAGTGCGTTGAGGTTGCCTTGAAGATGATCCGAGTCAAACTGAGATGTGATTCTAGAATAAATTTTTAAATCATCTGCAAACAGAGAAAAACAACTGCTACCAGAAAAAATATCAGTAAGATCATTTACAAAAATTAGGAAGCATAAAGGCCCTACGTGTGACCCCTGTGGGACGCCCGATGTATTAGGAAACGAATGGGAAAAATTTGATTTGATTTTAACAATCTGGGATCGATTGGAAAGATAGCTCTCAAAAAGCTTTACAAAAATGTGTCCTTAAAATATGCCTAAACAAGCCGAAATCTTTCAGTTCAGTAGAAATTTTTAATCTTAGCAAAAACTTTTCCATTAGACAGCTGTACGTAAAGAATTTGCTATTGTACTACTACAAGCATCCGGGAATAATTGCTCCTTCTGATGCTGCCCATTCATATCCGACTAGATTTCGTCTGGAAGGCAATGTTGTTAATTTGCGTCCCAACTCAACTCTTTTTACTAAAAGTCCTCTCTATATTTTATCCGTATTACATAAATCTTTGCCAGCGGATATGAAGCCACCATCCCTTTTTAGAAGAGACGCATACAAAAGGCTCATTTACATCTGGCTAATTTCAATAGGGTATGCCGGTCTGGATAGTATTTTGGTCAGCATTTATGTATAACATAAAAAGATGAATAAAATGAATATAATAAAATACAATAAAATGAATGTTTATGGTATATGTAAGAATACATTTTATATAACTTTGTGTATTTACGCTAGTAGTATTATTTAAGATTTTAGAGATTTTAGTAGTATTATATAAGATTATAAACTAAGATCTAATTAATTTAAGGTAATTTTGGTTCGCGAACTACTGTCATGTTGTCGAGTCGCGACACCTGTCAGCGCCACAGGCTTGCCCACTGCTGACAGTAGGTTGACATTTTGGGAGGAACATTTGTATTTCTTTTGCCATTTTGTCAATAAACCTTATATCTATCTATCTGAAGACGTTATCAATTATTCACAGGACACATTATTGGCTTCATCTGACGTGCGTTGTATGGTCAATTTCACATTTTAAAAAATTGTAGGGCCAGTTTCTCCAAAATTTAATCGAATTTGAAAGAAAAAAAAATTATATTTAGATGGCTTCAAATGATTTTAGTTGGTCAAAAAAATCCAAAGTACAAAATTAGAAAAAAATTAAAAATTGAAGTTTTTTCTTCTGATTTTATTTGCTTCTAGTATGAGGTTCTTTCGGCTGGCACTCTTCGGAGCAAACTTCCTCTAACTGTCAGCTTTTGAACGGTTTAATCAATTTTAGTTTCACTTTGAAGATTGGGGGAGAAAAATATATGTTTGTGTGATGAAAAACATGTTTTATTTTCTTTCTTGAAATCGAGGGTTTTCGTGAAAAATTACCGGTTTCTACGTATTTTTCCATGCTGAATCGCATCTCCCTAACTCCGTATAACCGAGTTTTAAAGTTTAACTCGCGAATTTTTAGTTAATTTGGTTCGCAGAGTTTCATATGTTTTAAAGGTAAAACTAGTTAGTTAAAGTGAAAAACAATGTTATAACGGAATTGGGGAGATCTGCAAAATCCAGTTCTCAATAAAAAATCTCAAAGATCAAGTGCAGGTAATTCATATTTTTTTAGCCATGAAAAAAAAAAAAAAAAAAAAAAAAAAAAAAAAAAAAAAAAAAAAAAAAAAAAACACTCTTGGATTATGTTTCCAAATTATAAAATGTAGGTAATAATAAGGTAAGGTATTATCAACCAATTTTCAGTTTGGAACAAACAAAAAAGCCAATATAGAAAAAAATCTAAAAAATCTTTAAAATCTGTCAACATTTCAAACATGAAAATCAATTTCCTCTTCGTCAAGACAATCACATTCTTCTACTTCACCATCGTTTTGTGAGGGTGCCCAAAAGAACGCCAACAATACCCTCCATTCTTGGCAACACCAACACGACACCTTAGCAACGCAAAAACGACAATACACCTAAAAATCTCAAGAGACACGAACTAAAAACAGAAAGAAGCACTAGAGAAATCAGCGATACAGGAGTGAAACATGTTATCACAGCACGTTTAATGAGTGTTTCCATTCGATAAAGTTCGATTAAAATATAGGGAACACGCGGCAACCAAAGGCGAAGAGAGCGCATTGTTTACTCGAGGAGCTCCGAAAAATTGTAAAAAACGCATGCTTCAACTACGTCCTTGCGTTCGAGTTCTGACAGTTCCGAAAAAAATCGGAGACTGTAAAGGACCCCCTAAACGGTCAGTCTGGTTGATCAAAAGATTGTACGAACAGATTGAAGCTCACTTCAATCTGTTCATCAATCATGTCTTCAGTCGTTTGAATCAGTTTCGCCTAGCTGTTCGACTTGTGAAAAGTGACGACTATCACGTGTGACGACTGCCGCAGTGTTCTGCTGAAACAATGGGTTCCAACCAGGATTTGGCCATGCTTTTACTGTCTGTAGCTGCCCTCCAGAAGAAAAAGGATCAAAAGAAAAAGAAGAGGAAAAGGCGGTGGTCAAAAGAGTGGTACAAAATGAGACACCGTTTCAGTCATGAGCATCTTCTCAGCATTCTGCGCGATACGGAGCCAGAGGATTACAAGAACTTTCTGAGAATGAACGATGAAAGTTCTGACAACCTGTTGGAGTTAGTACGACCAAAAATTGAGAAAAAGGACACCGTTATGCGCGAAGCGATCCCTGCAAACCAGAGGTTATCAATCACATTGAGGTACTTATCTACAGGCATGATTTGGAGGACCTCAAATTCATGTGTGCCATAGCTCCTCAGACTCTCGAGGTCATCATAATGGAAACATGCACTTGAGTGTATGAATGCATATTGTTCCGACATTGTTGGTGCCGAGCGCGTGACTGAGGGAAAGATTGTTCAAAACGCTCCTAGACGCTCAAACCCCCCCTTCAGTCATTGACGTGAATCAAACTTTTCATCAATCTCGTCATTCATTGACTCAATCATCAAACGCGCTTCTAGACGCTCAATATTGACTGTCTCAGTCGATTGATCAACCACTTTTGATCAAAATACTGACCGTTTAGAGGGTCCTTAAGAACTTGGCGTTCTTGGTGTTCCGGAACTGGGCGTTCTGGCACTGCGAACGACAAAACTGGACTGCGCTTGCCCAAACCGTTCCGAACTCGCAGAATGCACACTGAGAACGAAGCTTAAGAGGAAGAATGAAGACAGGCTGAAAGGAAATATCAGTTTTCAGCAACCGTCAAGGAGTCCGCCAGTGAAATTCGAAGAGGCCAGCGAGCGAACTAAAAGGCGGAAGACTGAATCGCTAAGGGAGTCCTCTACGCCCAGGGAATTGGGTTTCGCAGCACAAATGGCGCTTTGTGCTGAAGGAAGAAACGATGCAGCATTTGTTATGAAGAACATAGTTTTAACCCTGGAATGCCCCCTGGGGTTTGTCAAACGCCAATCGCGATTTGATGTCAGGTTTTAATGTTGAATCCTGCACCTCTGGCTCTTCTCGCCTCCTTCTATATCACCACCCACTTCTTTCCTAAAGGCTTCAGCCTTTTTCCAATTTAGTACGTTCAAGACTTCCGTGTAGTGCAGTATTTTCTTGTGTCTGGGGTTTGACAAACCCCACCGGGGAGTGAACCGCCAGTGTTTTTCTCTATAGCAAGTGTTATTTTTGTGGGCGTTCCCACAGTTTTGTTTTTGGCTCAGCGTTAGAAATGGCTGAAAAACGCAAGTTTTCGTATCCTGAAGACATTAGATCCGTGTTGGAACAGCTAGAGAAAGAAGCTAGAGGCATATTAGCCGAAAAAATTCAAACACGGTAGATAATATCGAGTTACAAAAAGAAGTTGCCTCCGATGAAGAAGCGTCAAAAGTGACAGTTTTGGAGAAACTAGTTTGATGTTCCTTCTGTGAACTAGGTCGCGACAAGAAAACCAGTTTGTTTGCTCCGTATGCTACAGAGCCATATGCCTTGAGCATAGATCTTCAAAGTGTTGTGAATGATGATCCTATTGCTTGGTGCCAATGTTATGTAGCCTTTTAATTCTAGTTCTTCGGTTTTGTAAGTGATATCAAACTAATCTCAGAAAATTGTTATATATGTATATATTCCTTTTTTTTAATGAAAATTTGCAAATTTTATATTGAAATTATGTTACAAGGTTATTGAAATTATGTTACCTTTCTGCTATTATTTTTTTCTTCAGAGCGTAAAGCTCTTCTGACTATTAATTTTTTTTTTTTTTTTTTTTTTTTTTTTTTTTTTTTTTTTTTTCATTCAGAGTTTATTTCGTGTTTCTATACACTCATTTTAACAGTTTAAAAATAAAATTTGATTTGAGTGTAAGTTATTTTTTAATTTTTTAACATTTTTCAAATTTGGGGTTTGTGACACACCCCACTGGGGAGTTGAGTTTTGAGAATGTAGCCGGGGCATTCCAGGGTTAAGTTCACTGTCGAAGGCTGCCCAATGCCGGAAAGGTATACATATAACCGTTAAAGTGAGAAATCCGTTATTATGCATATTAACTAGTTGGGACCAGTTAAAGTGCGTAATTTCTGCGCATTTCGCACTTTAACTAGTTATTATGTACAATAACGGGAGGCCGACCGGGAAAGTGTGTAATGCGAATGAAAACAAACTCTCAGTTATGAATGGGCTCTGAGTGTCTGCTTGTGTGCGGAGAGAAGCGTGAACCATGAACCTTTCGAGATTCCAAGTTCTTGTCTCTTATCTACCGAATGAATCCAGGTCACTATCAAGAGGAGTCCAGGTCATCTCTGAGAAGTGTGGCTACAGCCCAGGCCTTGGAGACGGTCAAGGATTTTTTGATGCAACTGTTCTACCAAATGCAGCACAAAAAGGTGAAAGTGCGTCAAAAACAGTGTTTTTTGTAACTCTAGATGCCATCACAGCAACCCTTGTGCCAACAAATGATGAAATATATATATATATCAAGTACATCGTCTGCGATTCGAGTTGGAGTAACCCGAACATATTTTAACAATCACGTCTCCAGTTTATTTACTGACGTCCATGATACCCCATTCCCCCCCTCCCAAAACACCCCCTATGGATCAGATTTGGAAAATTTTAGGTAGCTTGTGGTTCAAGTTAGAGTAATCCAAACATATTAACCACTCAGATCCCCAGTTCGTTCAGTGGTGTCCAAGGTACCCCATTTCATCCCCTCTCCCTCCCCTAAAACACCCTCTTTGGCTCAAAATTTAAAAACTTCAAATAGCCTATAATGTAGGTCGGACTGATACAGACATTTCCCACCACTCATATCAGTTGTCCAATGACCCCTGTAACCGTGAAAAGCGGACAAACATACGGACAGACCGGACATACGGACTGACAAACAGACAGGCAGAGAAAAAAATTGAGAAAATCGTTCACAAATAGCATGAAACGGAATAGATACGCAAAATTTCATGATTCTAATCAATGTACAGACAGACATACTTACGATTTTATTCATATAGATATATATAGTGTTCTTTTGCCAATATACGAGTATCAAAATCCAAAAGAAAGGATGAGTTCGTTAGACATTTTTGATCACAGCTCACAAAAAAAAAAAAAAAAAAAAAAAAAAAATAAGCTGCCAAAATCACTAAAAGTGGCAAAACGACTTAAAATCGTAATATTTAAATTCTTTAACTGAATATTAGTAGTATTTTAACTTTAAACTAGAACATTCTAACATTCTTGCTATAAATTATATTGATAAATGAACTAAAATTCCGTCAAAAGTGGCCAAAAAAGACGTTAAAAACGGTAATAAATTGAAAAAATCAAATATGTAATTGTTAAGCTGAACATTATTTAGAATAAGGTTTTCGCCATAAAATGTTTGGTTAATAATTTCTTTGCCCTCAAAATAGTCAAATTTCAAAACAATTTAACATAAATATAATACGAAAAAATACGAAATTTTGCTCATACGACCAAACTGCATTACTGGAACTCTCATGTTTTTCTTTCAATCAGTATATATATATATATATATATATATATATATATATATATATATATATATATACCTATATATATATATATATATATATACCGTCAACTCATACAACTTTGTGCACCCCGTTCAACATTGTGCCAATCTCGTTTTTTGAACCTTAGCTCTCTAACGGTAATAAACTTGAAGTTATTAGTTCGAAAAAATTCCCACGAGCAGCGGGATGGTAGACGATGATGCCAACGCTTCCACAAGTCTTCCCTGTGGATTTCAGTGCCGGCAAGGTAGCTCTTTCTCTAGTCCACTAAAAGGGAATTGTTCAGTTTGTGCTGGGAGTCTCCTTTGGATGAGTATGCTGCGGATTTCTGAATAGTCTGGTAAGTTCATATTTTCATCCCTATACTGTCAGCTACCAATTACAGTATTTGGTGTTATCAGAAGTTTGTTTGTTTCTATGATATGACCAGATATGTTAGAAACGGGAACTTAGGGGTACAACTTTGTGCCACCGTTTTTTTATTATTTCTGCAATAAAATTTAATGCTTTCTCGTTGTATTTTTACAGAAAATGGGTGCTCAGAATCGGAGAAAGGTGGCTGGACGTGTTGAAGATTTTTTAGGATATTTTTGAATGAATTGTTAAGATTTTATAATAAAAACGAACAGAAAGTTGCCTTGCATTGATTTTTATATTCACCTTGTTTAAAAAATCGAAAAAACACTAAAAATTCCGAGGGCAAATTTTTTTTTTTGTATTACGTTGCAAAGTAAATATGCTGATTAACAAGATTCAGACCGCCACAATTTATTAGGTTTTTCATTTCATTATAGGCTAAAAAAGATGGTGGCTCAAAGTTGCACCTTCCTGGGGTAATGAATGTGCCACGAATAAATAGTTCCCATTCTATTCGCTGAACAGATGGAATTTTTTCCTTAGCGACATTTGATCACTGAGATGTGTAAGTATCTTGGGTAAACATTTCAACGAGATACGACGACAAATAAAGTTCTGACGCTCAAAAAACCAAAAAAGTGGCACAAAGTTGTATGAGTTGACGGTATATATATATACCGGGTATATATATATATATATGTATATATATATATATATATATATATATATATATATATATAATATATATAAATATATATATATAGCTTTGTGAATCCTACTCGTTTGCGACATTTACAGATGAATCCTACTCGTTTGCTACATATTATGTCGCAAATGAGACGTCGCAAACAAGTCTATTTTTAGTATATGAAACCTACCTGTTTGCTACATATTCTACGAATCCTACTCGTTTGCTACATTTTCGCTTGCACTGTGGTGTATATCAATGTACAGGGCTTGTTCGCTACCGAAGCTCGTTTGCGACCCAGGAGTGCCACCACTGCTTCTGTCTCTGCATTACTAAATATCTGTAGGTATATGACTCCTATAGTCACATCTTGAAAAGCGACGCTCCTACCTTCCAACATCATTAGGTCTTGTGATGGGGGGGGGGGGGGGGGGGATTACATCGGTTTTACAATCGCGATGGATTGATTTTTCATGGTCCGAAGACGTGGGAGGTCAGGGAGGGGGTAAATATGAAGATTATTATATTTCAGCTATTTAAAATCGGAAAAAAAGTTGTCCACTAGTAAAATTCGAGATGAATTCATTTTTCAAGGTCCCGAGGACCTGGGAGGTCAGGGAGGGGGTAAATATGAAGATAATTATATTTCAGCTTTTTAAAATCGGGAAAAAAGGTTTCCACTAGTAAAAATCAAGATAAATTGATTGTTCATGGTCCCGAAGACGTGGGAGGTCAGGGAGGGGGTAAATATGAAGATTATTATATTTCAGCTATTTAAAATCGGAAAAAAAGTTGTCCACTAGTAAAATTCGAGATGAATTCATTTTTCAAGGTCCCGAGGACCTGGGAGGTCAGGGAGGGGGTAAATATGAAGATAATTATATTTCAGCTTTTTAAAATCGGGAAAAAAGGTTTCCACTAGTAAAAATCAAGATAAATTGATTGTTCATGGTCCCGAGGACGTGGGAGGTCAGGGAGGGGGTAAATATGAAGATTATTTTATTTCAGTTTTTTAAAATCGGCAAAAAGTTTTTCACTAGTAAAAATCAAGATGAATTCATTTTTCATGGTCCCAAGGTCAGGGAGGGGGTAAATATGAAGGTTATTATATTTCAGCTTTTTAAATTCGGGAAAAGTTTTCCACTAGTAAAAATCAAGATGAACTCATTTTTCGTGGTCCCGACGACCCGGAAGGTCAGGGAGGGGTAAATATGAAGATTATTATATTTCAGCTTTTTAAAATCGGGAAAAACGTTTTCCACTTCGAAAAATCGCGATGAATTCATCATTCATGGTCCCAAGGACTTGGGAGGTCAGGGAGGGGGTAGTTATGAAGATTATATTTCAGCTTTTCAAAATCGGAAAAAAAGTTTTCCGCTAGTAAAAATCAAGATGAATTCATTTTTCATGGTCCCAAGGACCTGGGAGGTCAGGGAGGGGGGGTAAATATGAAGATTATTATATTTCAGCTTTTTAAAATCGGAAAAAAATTTTCCACTAGTAAAAATCACGATGGATTCATTATTCATGGTCCCAAGGACCTGGGAGGTCAGGGAGGGGGTAAATATGAAGATTATATTTCAGCTTTTAAAAATCTGAAAAAAAGTTTTCCAGTAGTAACAATCTAAATGAATTCATTTTTCATAGTCCCGAGGACCTGGGAGGTCAGGGAGGGGGTAAATTTAAATATTGATATATTTCAGCTTTGTAAAATCGGGGAAAAAAAACTTTTCCACTAATATAAGTTGCGTAAAGTTCATTTTTCATGGCCCTGAGGACCTGTGCTGTTAGAGAGGAGGTAAATATGAGGATTATATCATTTAAGTTTTGTAAAACCAAGAAAAAAATGTTGCCTACAAGAACTTTCAAAACGCTTGCCTCGCTCTCTGGCCTTGCCTTCATCCCCGTGGTAGGTAGAGATAAGAGGAAGTTGCAAAAACTGTCGACAGAATGCGCTGGTGGCGTCACTGGCATCCCATCTCCAGACACTCCTCACAAAATGCAATGGAGGGATCACATCAAAGTTGGAGTGTGGAAAATCGATGTTAGAATCGATTTTTTCGGAAAAAAAACGGTTAAAAACTGATAAAAACTGTTAAAAACGGTTGGCTGTGCGAACGCGAGTTGGGAAAAACTGACTTGAGCCGACGGAGCGCGCTGATTGTCGCCGTCGCTGCTAGCTTGGTTTAGTTTACCGCGCAGCGAAAACAAATGAGGCTCCGGGGGGAAAAGGATCAGATTCCGTGCGCTTACAGGGAAGAAAGATCAGAGTCCGATTGAAAGACCCCTTTCCCCTATCTCCCACCCCTTTGCATGAGTTCTACGTTTCTCTCTTTCATTTTGTTTCGCAGTCCACTTTCGCGTTGGTTAATTTGTAGTCAAACCTTGCATTTTACTATAAAACTTTAGACATGCCCCGTGTTGAGTGTGGTTTTTGTGATAGTTCATCCTCAGGCGAACCCAAGGTTCATCAAGCACAAAAGCTCTAGATTTTATTTTTGATGAAAAGGATAGAAAGAGACGCCTTCAAATTCGGGTCGTGGTTGCAGGATGACTATCCAAAGACGTGAGATCCTTCACATTTTCCCGGGCGCCCGTAGGAGAGGGGGAAATGATGAAAATATCCAAAAATTGAAATTGCTGAAAATTGGCTTACAAATGGATTGCTAAGTGAATTTCCAAGTTATTTCTGCATTTTTATCCGTTTCATAGATATTCGAACGCACCAACAAATTTTTGAGGAAATTTTTTTTTTTTTTCAATTTTTTTCGAAAATTTTACAAGTGCCCACTGGCCGAACCGTTTACTAGGGGAAATTAAAAGTGGCCATATTTCCGAAACCAAGTGCGGTGCCACCTTGAATTTTGGACGGATTGTGTGCAGATGCAGTACGAAGAGATTCACGGGTCCAAAAACACCCGGGCGCCCGTAGGGGCGCGGTGGTGGGGGGACCAATTTTTCTATTGCTAGATTTTATTTTTGATGAAAAGGGTAGAAAGAGGCGCGGTGCCACCTTCAAATTCGGGTCGTGGTTGCAGGATGAATCCGAAGACGTGAGATCCTTCACATTTTCCCGAGCGCCCGTAGGAGAGGGGGAAAAATGATTAGGTAAATCTCCAAAAATTGAAATTGTTGAAAATTGGCCTACAAATGAATTGAAGGACTTTGGGTACAAAGGGCGTAAGTGCCATAAATCACAAAAAAAGTTATCGCTGTTTCAATTTTAATTTGTTTGTCATTCTCACAATATTCGTTCTAAAGAGATGATTTTTTTTTTTTTTTTTGAAGTTATACTTCTTTGCGCCCGTTAGACACTTTGGGATGGGATGTTGGTCGAGAAACCGCGTCACGCTGAAAAGTAAGAACAAATTTTTAAGAACTATCGATTATACGGCACCTCTCGAGTGAAAGTCGCTCCTCTTCCTCCTCCTCCTCCCTCACTCCTCCTCCTCCTCCTCCCCCTCCCTCCTCTTCCTCCCTCATCCTCCTCCCTCATCCTCCTCCCTCCTCCTCCTCCCTCCTCCTCCTCCTCCTCCCTCCTCCTCCTCCTCCTCCTTCGGTCTTGGCTTGGGTAGTTAATTTTCTAAACAATAAATTTCTAAAACCTGACACTGCACCCTTTCATGTCCTCTGGGTCAGAGCCCTTTGAACGGATTTGCACCAAACTTTACAGGAACAATCCTTGAATCATGCCTAATAATACCTGAAAGTTTCATTACAATCTGTCGAGCGGTTTCGGAGTCTATAGGCAACATACATACATACATACATACATACATACATACATCCTCTTTTATAGAGGGTGTATGTATTTATATATCCTGTCTGTTTGTGTGCGTGAGTGGGTGTATGAGAATGGCCACAGAAGTATAACTTCCACCGTGTGGTCCGACGCACACGATTTTTTATTTCTTAATAGATTGTGAAGTGGCTCCAACAATTTCGAACTGTTTGGTATGAATTTGTGGTAGAAGTTTACTTTTCCTAGGAACTGGCGAACATTTTTTTAAATTAAATATTGCTGAAATACGTTTTATTTGTGCGTTGGATTTGTTCATAACGATCTTCCCAAGATTACAAAAAAAAGATTTTGTTCACGATCCTATGACAACGGCCTAAGTGCCACCTCTGTTTACCACCTGCCTAAGTGCCATACCCACCTAATTCTTCAAGTTTTCTCCAAGTGAACAGTTTTAAAAACATTGCTAATCTTTTTTCACATAGGAAGGTATCTAACGGAGTTCTTAGGGGAATTAGAAGAAAAAAGATGTTCTCACGAAAGTTTACAAGGTTACAAACGAACAGTGTTGCACCGTGGCACTTACGCCCTTCCTACTGAAAATGCCTCATGAACTTAGGTAGTACGGGAAAACGATGAATTTTGGACGGAGGAAGTTGGTAACACTGCGACGTGGCGGGTTATTTAAAAATGATTGGTGCATAAGCCCTTACTATAAAAATAGGAAGTTGGTAACACTGCGACGTGGCGGGTTATTTAAAAATGATTGGTGCATAAGCCCTTACTAGAAAAATAGCTAGTGGTATATAGGTCCAGAAAAAAATATAATATGGAAAAAGTCGATATTGGCACTTACGCCCTTTGTACCCAAAGCCTTTCAATTGCTAACTGAATTTCCTCAAAAATTTGTTGGAGCGTTCGAATATCTATGAAACGGATAAAAATGCAGAAATAACTTGGAAATTCACTTAGGCATTTCATTTGTAGGCCAATTTTCAACAATTTAAATTTTTGGAGATTTAATCATTTTTCCCCCTCTCCTACGGGCGCCCGGGAAAATGTGGAGGATCTCACGTCTTCGGATTCATCCTGCAACCACGACCCGAATTTGAAGGTGGCACCGCGCCTCTTTCTATCATTTTCATCAAAAATAAAATCTAGCAATAGAAAAATTGGTCCCCCCACCACCGCGCCCCTACGGGCGCCCGGGTGTTTTTAGACCCGTGAATCTCTTTGTACTGCATCTGTACACAATCCGTCCAAAATTCAAGGTGGCACCGCACTTGGTTTCGGAAATATGGTCATTTGTAATTTCTCCTAGTAAACGGATCGGCCGGTGGGGACTTGTAAAATTTTCGAAAAAAATTGAAAAAAAAAAAATTTTCCTCAAAAATTCGTTGGAGCGTTTGAATATCTATGAAACGGATAAAAATGCAGAATTAACTTGGAAATTCACTTAGCAACTCATTTGTAGGCCAATTTTCAACAATTTCAATTTTTGGAGATTTCATCATTTTTTTAACTTTCTGAACCTTTCCGTACTACTATCATAACACTTAACTTTGACGAAAATAGAAAAAAAAATTTTATTGCTAAAGAGTATTGCTAACGTCTCTTGGCAATATTTTCCGTTGCTGGAATCTATTGCTAACTTCACTCCGGTAGCAAATGAATGAATAAGTTTAATAGTATACGTTGATAGGAACACAAATATTCAAAATTACAAAATGTATAATGTAACAAATATTTATCTATATTAAACATTAAAAATGACTGCATTATTTCCAAATACAACACGGGTTTGTTACTGCTTTTCATGAATAATAGCTTATAACAAGGTTCCTACTTGATAATAGGAAAGCTCAAAACATATTGGTAAGTAAGCATTACAGGGACGTCCCTATGAATGGATATAATTGGATATAATTTTAGTGAGAATTAAAATGAGAGGAAAGAATATGAATGTCATGATTTTATATGACCCCCCCCCCCCCCCCCCCCCCAACAACAACAATAAAATTGCATGACTGGACTAAAATCTGAATCGAACAAATAATTGAAACTGTGGGCGCGGAAGTAATCGATATTACTTCCTCCGTTCACCGCCTTCCATCATGAAGTGTGTAACTTCTGATATACCTATTTTCCTAAACTAGACCAAATTCTTAATTTAAAAACAAAAAAATCACGAAACTCAGAGGAGAATAATTAAAACATTACGGCTTTTTACTATTACCCCTTCCATTCACCCTCTTCCATGGTGAAGTTTGAAATTCCTGACACATTATCCGAGTATATCCGAGTGAATATATGCATACACTCGGTTTTTTTAAGTGCGCGTTTGTGGGCGCAATTCCGCTCCAAAAGTGCGCAATTCCACTCTAAAAGTGAAAAATTGTGAGACACTGAGTTTTTAAAGATATTCAATTTCCACATGTAATACATGATTTTGATTTTGGGGTATTTTTTTTTTGCTGAACCTCGTCATAATTTTTATTTATTGATATTTTCTACACCAGCTTGGGAAAACGCCGAAAGATTGACCATAATTGCACTTATCTTACAGAGCACAAAGCGTACCCACTAAAATGAAGTTGTTTTGGTGTTTTTACAAGTTGGTATTGCAAATATCAATAAATGAACATCATTACTAGGTTCAGCACGACAAAATACCCCAAAATCATGTATTACATTTTGCTATTGAATATCTTCAAGAACTCAGTATTTCACATTTATTGCACTTTTAGAGCGGAATTTCGCCCGCTTACGAGCACTTAGAAAATCGAGTGGTGGGTCATTTCTTCATAAAATTTTACATTTTTGAGATCCTTACAAAAAACATTAAGATTGGAAAAAAAAAATTACTGTTTATCGACCCATTATTAACGAATTGAATATCTTCATGTGGCAATTGAATATCTTCAAAACTCGGTATTTTACAATTTGTGCATTATTAGAGCGGAATTGTACGCGCACCTAAAAATCGAGTGGACCGCAACAAAACTTGTCTCACATACAAACACAAATTTTTTTTTACCTAATGTGTTTTTGATATCACCAACCGGTTAAAAACCGACACAAAATTATGTAACGAAAAAACGACATGCGATAACGGTAAACTTTGTAGCAAACCTTCGCTTATATTTTATTAACAACAGTTGTTATGCGTTGGATTACTTGACTCCAAGTTATTTCTTACAAATGTTATTATTATTATGAGTACGTTAGTTTATGGATAAGAGCGTCAATGATTTACCCGGTGAAAACACAATTTTTTCCCCCTCCAAGGCTGAGGGGGCCACACAATTTTACCCCTATGGTTTTTCATTTCCACGTATTCGGTGTTAGAATGGTCTGAAATGGATTTGTATGTGGTTATATTTATTGAATTATTTATTTTCGCTTCCTCACTACCTAAGGCTTTGTGTTCGTGATTGAAGTCGAAAAAATTGTTGACCTCCAAAATCAAAATTTACACTCGCTTTTTGCGTTTCAGAGCTTGCTGATCAATTTTGGTTCCGTGTCTGTCTGTAGTAAATCCTCGTCACGCCCAAAACTATACCAAGTTTCAGTCCGATCCCGATGAAATTTTCAGGGATTGTGCGGGTTAGCTCCGAGGCGACCCCGATAATTTTCAATGCCGTCGAATCAATAATAGCCTGTGCGCATGCGCAAACGTGAATTTCTCTTTACGTCGGTTTCTTATCATCTGTTGGTTCGAACAAGTTTAACCCGGATCAGCCCAGAACTATTTTTCATCTTGAAATTCAATAAAATTTCGATACGTTCCTCTAGAAAGGATTTGGAACGTGGGAAAAATAATTAAAAAAATCATCTTGACTTCCAAATACCAAATTTGACCCGTTACCATATGGTTACGCTGGGCATACGGAGTACCTATGTGGATCAAATAGGCTATATGATGATAAATGCTTAGTTTTTAGTGCGAACGATGTTTTATTGAACAGTGTAACGAAAAATTGAAAATTTGATATAATATCAGGGCAATACAAAACGAACAGGAAAAATATGCAAACAATATGGGTAACTTTTCCAAAATAATAATGACCACCAGACTTCAAAATCACTCTCATCCATAATAAATCAGACTCATATAGTTATGACACTTATTACTAAAAGAACAAAAATTAAGTGGACTTGCTAAAACAATTACTTGGTGTGAAATGCTCGAAAGCATGGAATACACAACCTAACTTTACATTTGGAGCAACTGGTCCTAACATGACTATCGCTGTTTCCCCCGGCACACCTTCTACGTTTATTACCTTCGTTTGGTTGGATGAAGTGATCAATTCGGTCATATCCAACACTTTCCTGAAGATCTTGAGGATGCATTCGTAAGCTTGGTGATGGTCCAGTAATTGCTGGAGGAGTGGCGTATCTTGTCAAGTAGTACTGAACAATTGACCTTCGAAAATCTACTTGTGATATTTTTTCATTGTGGCGATACATCAACCAAGCGTCGTGCACAGAAACATCCCCAAGTGAAAAGACACCACCACTATTTTTTTCCCCAAATTGCTATGCGGTATTCAGTAAGATTTCGGTCCATTTGGTCAGTCCCTCCCATGAATCACGAATACGTTGTACTGTCCAATAGATTGAGGCTGGCGTACAGTTATATTTCGGCGTTGTTCTTCAGAATACCGTTTTACTGATTTGAAAGGCAGAGAACCATATTTCGTTGATGCAACAGTTACGATGCCGTTGTCAAGCCATCTAAGATGAAGAAATATTATCATCTGGACTTTCATGAACTTGAGTGTGGTCTCCAAGATCTTCTGCTCCCCCAATTCTACCGGAATCAAAAATTATTTCTGCTGGTGCTAACAGCGTATTTCCTGGGAGATGACTAAATGTCCCTCCTACGTCCTCATCCCCAGATTCTTCATCAGTGAGGATAGAAGGAGTGGAGGTTCTACGAAAATATCGCTAGGCGTGGGAATTTCATCATTCTCCAATAAAATATCAACCGCCTCTTGAAGAGAGAAACCAGGCCTGCAACAAAAGGAAGAAGTTCTATTGCCCAGCGTTACCGTACGGTAACGGATGAATTTATCCCTCTCTACGTAGCACCAAAAATATTTCCCCCGATAATACCCTATCACATTATGTTTTGGTAGACCTTGAGAACCGTAAAACATACCGGAAATAAGAGATAAAAAATAATCATGCACGTAACTCAACAAAATCTCCAAAGCGGACGCATCAAAAAAGTCAGTCATTTTGTGTAGATCACAGGAACTGGGCAAACGCACTTTCTGACACAAAGACACAATAGAACTGAAACTCAAGGTCGTAAAAACCTTCTCTGATTACCAGCCCCCCCGTTCCATCCCTCCACAGCCTTCAGGAGGCAACAGGAGCTAACATGCTTGCCGTTACCATACGGTAACGCTGGGTTGATTCGGGTTAAACTCGGTATGTAATTTGGTAGATATATATGTTCTAGATAAGTGCCGTATAAATTATATTGCAATAGGTAGAGTAATAACCATTGCGCATGCGCACAACTAATATAGATTGACACAGGCATAACTCCGTTTCTAATGGAACGATTTTGATAAAATTTTCAGTGATTGTGCAGGATAGCTTCTAGACGGTTCCCTATAAGTTTCATTGCCGTCATACGAATACTAGTCTGTGCGCATGCGCAAACGTTAATTCACTATAACGGTGATTTCGTATCATCTATTGGTTCGATTTCTTTCAAGCTCGGGGAGTAGAAATACGTTCCAGAAAAATTTCCTATGAATTATATCGTTGTTTGTGGAGTAATAACTATAGCGCACAGACAAAACTCCGAAACTGATGAACCAATGATTTTAATGAAATTTTCAAGGATTGTGCGGTTTAGCCCTTAGACTTTCACCTATAAATTTCACCGCCATGGGATTAATAGTAATCTGTGCGCATGCGCTAATAAAAATTTCTTATAACGCTGACCTATAAGAACTCTCGAGGCGTACCTACTTTTTTCTTCAACTAATTCTATACGTCCTTGTTACAATATGTGAGGAAGCTAAACTGCTCACCCATCTTGGCAGACTTTTTTTTAGTAGATTAAGTGGAGTGTTTTTTCTCGAGCTTGGGTTGTCCAACACCGCCTGAATCAATTCCAATAGGCCGTCCCTCTATTGATGAAGCTTCGCTTAAGAGGAGCGTCTTAAAAAGTCATCATTCTTTTTATGAACTCATCGTAATTGGCTGATGAATCCATAGCATCTAGTATAAGTAGTGAATCAGAGTTAATTCCTTAGCTCATAATAGATTGTTTTCTTAATCGCATCACATTTTTATCAGCATGTTATTGATTGCAATTTCAAAACAAAACGCAAATAAGTTTTGTTAAAAGGGAGGTCGTTAGGTCGTTTTAGGGAGGGACGATGGACGTTAATAAACAGGTAGTTAATTTTAAATAAAATTAACGTATTATTAAATTTTTGATTTAAAATATAATATGAATATTAATTAAATATATAAATAAAATAATTATATTTAAATTAAATATATTTATTTCCAGAAAATAACTCTCCTTAGGTTTGAGATAAAAATCCGTTTTTTTTCTCCGAGAAAAAAATCAAGCATTCTGAAAGAAAGGACGATTTTATTGGGCAGCATTTAAATAAGCACAATAATGATGTACAATGCTGATGAGCACAATGAATGGGACAAATAACAAAAAATGTGCTGAATAAATCAAGTTTTTTCCCCCTACTTTTACCTAAAAGTGGTTAAAATTGGTACAGAATAATTTTTTATATTTTTTGGCTAATATCACTCACAAGAACATCATCACCAATGAATTACAACATTAACAATTTTATTCATAAAATTATGCCTAAAATGCACTTTTAAAATGTCATTATATAAAATCAATAGGTAAATAGGTAACACAAAAAAAAGGTGTTGTAATCCAAAATTTGTTTAAAAAGCTGATTATTATTGAGAACAAGTTTTTTCTCATAACATTTATAATACCATTTAAAAGCGCTAAAGTGCTCACATTTCAAAACAATTCAATGTAAATATGACACGAGAAATCAATTAAGAAAATTTTCTCATGATCATGCTGCTTTACAGGTTTAAATATTTTCTTAATTTTTCCTATTTCTATTTTTGTCCTATGTAGGTTACGCGATTTTTATTGTCCTTTGGAATGAATAGGTAATTTGTCCAAGTTTTTACCTTTATTTTTTATGTTCTCTAATTTTCTGATTCTCATTGTGGATGTATTTTTAATTCCAATACAGAAATAGGGTTTTCCCACGCTTCGACAAGCCAGGTTCAGGGATTGTGTAGTTATGATGTGTCCAGAAAAAAAGAAAAAAAGAAATTTATGGATTGTTTGAGGAGCTGGTATGACATTGATTCATTGCCTACACAGATTTACTAACAAACGTTCGAGGAAATACGAAAATCGAGCGAGAAATAAGTAAAAGCAAGCAAATTTTCGGCATTGGAGGATCAAAGCTCCAGAGCCGTGGTTAGGTCAGTCAGCGGGGGAGGAGTGACAGTGAGTGCCATCCGAATATTCTGACGGCCGCTCTAATGTTCTACCAACTTCACTACCTACGAGATGCAGTGGGCGGAGTGGCGCCGAGGGGAGCTTGTCTTTTGGGGGGTGAGGGGTGGTGGCGAAGTGACCTTGAGGGTGACGGCGGCTCCCCCCACCCCCCCCCCCCACTCTACCTGAGAAAGTGTTAGAAAACCATGAAATCTTGACTATTTTCATACAATTTAAATTCAGTTTAAAATTTTCTTTCTTCGAGGAATAACTACAAACGAAATTGAACTAATCAAGCTTTGGAGTGTGAAAATTGATCAACTACTTAAAATGTTATGATAATAAAACCTCCTGAAGGAGGGTTTGAACAGCCTTAAACAAGTAGCTGCCTCAAGTCGATCTACGAAAAGGACGGATTGCCAGCGCTATTAGCGGATTCTTTTGACAACAGCTCAAGAGCAGCTATTCGGAGCAGGAATAGGTATTCGGTTAGAGCTGCTCGGTTGGCACCCACGTAGGTATCACGTAGGTACTTCCTAAGTAAGTAGTAGGTACAAGTACCTACTAGGTACTTACTTTTTGTGAAATTTTTTTAATGTCACTAATGAGCCGACCTGTTACTGTGTGTGTGTGAAATCCTGGAGGGGGCCCCAAATCAAGCTCACGCATGTCATAGTAACGACACTGACACAGGTTTTTGAAGTGTAAAATTCTATAGGCGCACCGTCGAAAAATTTAGCGGGGTGTAAATACGATTTTACCGTCACGTTTTTTTTTCCGTCATGCTGTTTTTGACATTTTCATGTCTTTGCTTTGGCACATAAACTAAAAAAACGTCACGGAAAATAATTGCTCACGAAAATTGCTCACGAAAATTGCTCACGAAAATTGTCCCAAGTGGCCACAACGATGATTATGACCATCAGAAATGACGTTTTTACCTAATGATCCCACGATTCTGAGATTTGGTATGTGGGCCCTTGAGGGACTTCTGAACACAACTGACCGATCCCAAGTCAGCTGAGTGGCTCTAGAAACCAGTTTTTTCCCTAATGATCCCACGATTCTGAGATTTGGTATGTAGCCCCTTGAGGGACTTCTGAACACAACTGACCGATCCAAGATCAGCTGAGTGGCTCTAGAATCCATTTTTTTCCCTAATGATCCCACGATTCTGAGATTTGGTATGTGGGCCCTTGAGGGACTTCTGAACACAACTGACCGATCCCAAATCAGCTGAGTGGCTCTAGAAACCAGTTTTTTCCCTAATGATCCCACGATTCTGAGATTTGGTATGTAGCCCCTTGAGGGACTTCTGAACACAACAAACCGATCCAAGATCAACTGAGTGGCTCTAGAATCCATTTTTTTCCCTAATGATCCCACGATTGTGAGATTTGGTATGTGGGCCCTTGAGGGACTTCTGAACACAACTGACCGATCCAAGATCAGCTGAGTGGCTCTAGAAACCAGTTTTTTCCCTAATGATCCCACGATTCTGAGATTTGGTATGTAGCCCCTTGAGGGACTTCTGAACACAACTGACCGATCCAAGATCAGCTGAGTGGCTCTAGAAACCAGTTTTTTCCCTAATGATCCCACGATTCTGAGATTTGGTATGTAGCCCCTTGAGGGACTTCTGAACACAACTGACCGATCCAAGATCAGCTGAGTGGCTCTAGAATCCAGTATTTTCCCTAATGATCCCACGATTCTGAGATTCGGTATGTGGGCCCTTGAGGGACTTCTGAACACAACTGACCGATCCCAGATCAGCTGAGTGGCTCTAGAAACCAGTTTTTTCCCTAATGATCCCACGATTCTGAGATTTCTTATGTGGGCCCTTGAGGGACTTCTGAACACAACTGACCGATCCCAGATGAGCTGAGTGGCTCTAGAAACCAGTTTTTTCCCTAATGATCCCACGATTCTGAGATTCGGTATGTAGCCCCTTGAGGGACTTCTGAACACAACTGACCGATCCCACATCAGCTGAGTGCTCTAGAATCCATTTTTTTCCCTAATGATCCCACGATTCTGAGATTTGGTATGTAGCCCCTTGAGGGACTTCTGAACGCAACTGACCGATCCCAGATCAGCTGAGTGGCTCTAGAATCCAGTTTTTTCCCTAATGATCCCACGAATCTGAGATTTGGTATGTAGCCCCTTGAGGGACTTCTGAACACAACTGACCGATTACAGATCAGCTGAGTGGCTCTAGAATCCAGTTTTTTCCCTAATGATCCCACGAATCTGAGATTTGGTATGTAGCCCCTTGAGGGACTTCTGAACACAACTGACCGATTACAGATCAGCTGAGTGGCTCTAGAATCCAGTTTTTTCCCCAATGATAAGGAAATAATAAGAAAACACACATGAAAATGTCCCAATGTGTTGCAGACTCGTATGCAAGCATTTCTGATGATCATATCCCTAGCAACGACTCGGTACGAACTAAATCACTCGCGACGAAGTTGTGGGAACCCATTATAAAACGGAAGTTAGTGAAAAACGTTGTCTTTTTTCTTTTGATTTTCACGTACAACCAAGCCGTTGTTGGGGAAGTGAAACTTCTTTATTTGTCACTGGACAAAAAACGTTCTCCACTCGTTGGAAAGCTCTCGATTTATCACGCATTTCTTTCGTACTTGTTCTTCTATTCAAGTCGCAGTTTTATATTTATTTATGTTATAAACGGATATAGTAAACAATGCCGCTTGTTTTGTTGTCACTTGATTGAGAAGTTAATCTTGCTTAAATAGTAATTGTAGACGCGCACCATAACAGAAAATTACCTACACAAAATTGAGTCAAGAACATTTATCTCTTATTTCAGTTACCATGAGCCAATAATTTCTTTTCTAGAGTCGTCAGATGACTGTAATAATGATAACACTATTGTTGACGGTTAATGAATGAAGAATAAAATAATACCTACCTAATGTAAACAGAAAATATTGAAACAATGTTGTGACTAGTTTATGTGTAAGAAAAGTTTAATTAAGTTTGAACAAAAATTTTGTATACCTACTTTGAAATTGGTCTTTACAAGATTTTTTTTCGGCAACCAAAATCATTTCCATAATATACTTTATATTTATAATATTTAGCAGAAAATCGTCATAGAAGTTTTCACTTCTCCCGTATGGTCTTTTGCACACCTGGTTTTCTCTATCAACTGTAATGTTTGTAATAATAATAACGTTGATAACGAAGATGTTAGTAGGGAATTTGAACAAGGTAGGTACCTACTGCATACCTAACTAGCTACATTCCTTCGTATCTATGTTGGTTAGACCTTTAATTACCTACTAAGGAAGGTACCTTACCTTACATGCTGGGTAGATAGGTAAGGGTTGCCATCCGTTCTGGTTTCCCAGGACATGTTATGGTTTGGAGGGTGTTGGGCTTGGTCATGTCCTGCCTTGTGACCCATCCTGGGAAAGTTTCCACGTTTCAAAAACGTCCTAAACAACCTGGTTTTCTCAAATTCTTGCATTATCGAGAAAATGTGATTATTATTTTAATATCTACCTCTACTACAGCTACCTACCTACCTACCATTGTTTTCAATAATTACAAAAAAAGTCTGCCAAAAACTTCCTCGCATTTTCAACATGACTGTATAGGTAGGTACCTACTATAGGTACCATTCAAATGCACAAATATCTTTACTATAATTAATATTCTTCTGTGTATTATCTATAATTATTATTCTCAAATTCTTGCCTTATCAATAAAATGTCATTATTATTTAAATATCTTCCTCTACTACAGCTACCTACCATCGTTGTCAATAATTACAACAAAAAAGTCTGCCAAAAGCTTCTTCGCATTATATAATAATATTCATATTTACCCCCTCCATGACCTCCCTGGTCCTCGGGACCATGAAAATTCAATCCATCGCGATTTTTACTATTGGAAAATTTTTTTTCCGATTTTAAAAAGCTGAAATATAATAATATTCATATTTACCCCCTTCCTGACCGCCATGGTCCTCCGGACCATGAAAAATGAATCCATCGCAATTTTTACTAGTGGAAAACGTTTTTTCCGATTTCAAAAAGCCGAAATATTATAACCTCATATACCCCCTCCCTGACCTCCAGGTCCTCGGGGACATGAAAAATGAAACCATCGCGATTTTTACTAGTGAAAAACGTTTTTTCCGATTTCAAAAAGCCGAAATATTATAACCTCATAGCTCATATTTACCCCCTCCCTGACCTCCCTGGTCCTCCGGTCCATGAAAAATTAATGCATCGCGATTTTTACTATTGGAAAACTTTTTTCCGATTTTAAAAAGCTGAAATATAATAATATCCATATATACCCCCTCCATGACCACCCAGGTCCTCGGGACCATGAAAAATGAATTCATCTCGAATTTTACTAGTGGAAAACTTTTTTCCGAATTTAAAAAGCAGAAATAAAATAATCTTCATATTTACCCCCTCCCTGACCTCCCAGGTCCTCGGGGACCATGAAAAATGAAGTCATCGCGATTTTTACTAGTGGAAAACGTTTTTTTCCGATTTCAAAAAGCCGAAATATATAACCTCATATTTACCCCCTCCCCGACCTCCCAGGTCCTCGGGGACATGAAAAATTAATCCATCGCGATTTTTACTATTGGAAAACATTTTTTCCGATTTCAAAAAGCTGGAATATAATAATATTCATATTTACCCCCTCCCTGACCTCCCAGGTCCTCAGGACATGAAAAATGTAACCATCCCGATTTTTACTAGGTAGTGGAAAACGTTTCTTCCGATTTCAAAAAGCCGAAATATTATAACCTCATATATACCCCCTCCCTGACCTCCCTGGTCCTCCGGTCCATGAAAAATTAATGCATCGCGATTTAAAAAGCTGAAATATAATAATATTCATATTTACCCCCTCCCTGACCGCCATGGTCCTCCGGACAATGAAAAATTAATCCATCGCGATTTTTAATATTGGAAAACTTTTTTTTCCGATTTTAAAAAGCTGAAATATAATAATCTTCAAATTTACCCCCTCCCTGACCTCCCAGGTCCTTGGAACCATGAAAAATGTATTCATCTCGAATTTTACTAGTGGAAAACTTTTATCCGATTTTAAAAAGCAGAAATAAAATAATCTTCATATTTACCCCCTCCCTGACCTCCCATGTCCTCGGGACCATGAAAATGAAATCATCGCGATTTTTGCTAGTGGAAAACGTTTTTTCCGATTTCAAAAAGCCGAAATATTATAACCTCATATTTACCCCCTCCCCGACCTCCCTGGTACTCGGGACCATAAAAATTCAATCCATCGCGATTTTCACTATTGGAAAACTTTTTTTCCGATTTTAAAAAGCTGAAATATAATAATCTTCATATTTACCCCCTCCCTGACCTCCCAGGTCCTTGGGACCATGAAAAATGAAGTCATCGCGATTTTTACTAGTGGAAAACGTTTTTTCTGATTTTAGAAAGCTGAAATATAATAATATTCATATTTACCCCCTCCATGACCTCCCTGGTCCTCGGGACCATGAAAATTCAATCCATCGCGATTTTTACTATTGGAAAACTTTTTTTCCGATTTTAAAAGCTGAAATATAATAATCTTCATATTTACCCCTTCCCTGACCTCCCACGTCTTCGGGACCATGAAAAATGAATTTATCGCGATTTTTACTAGCCGAAACGATTTTTTTCTCAATTTTACAAAGCTGAAATAAAAGCAGGAGGAAACGTCCACGCTAAACTCGTAAACGAGTTCCACTATCCGCTTTACAAGCAGATACCTACCATGTTACATGGATATGTCTTTGATTGGGGATTTCATAACGGTTGTCCTCGAGAGTTGTAAACAAATCCTCTAACTTTAAACAAATCCCTGGGTCGCATCCCGACTAATTCCAACAAAACAACGGTTTACTTCTTATAGAAATGTTGAGCGTTTACTCACAGAAATGTTTACTTACAACTGTTGAGAGAAGCCACTACAATGAGTTGTTGTTAACAATCGACTGTTGTCAAGAGGATGAAAATTTTTTCTATGGAGTGAAGTAAATGATGCTATTGCTTTAGGTACGTTAAGAATATTGTAACCGGCTTATTAAAATTGTTTATAGCCCAATCAACTTAGTTTAGGAATGTAGCCAGGTACGTAAGGAGGGGGAAATTGGTAGCTTGAGATGTGAACATTTATCACATAAATCAAGCGCTTTCCAACGAGTGGCGAACGATTTCTGTGCGATGAAAACTGCGGAAGTTCCTTTCCCCTAGCAACGCTGGGTTGTACGTGAAAAACACTGAAATTGTGACACAAATTTTGCGTCACGGAAATTTTTGGTTGACCACCCAGAGCAAAGACATATCCATGTCAATAGTTCTAATATATCCCCTCCCTACCAGCCCGGGTCCTCGGGACCATGATAAATTGACAAATGAGATATAGATTCTCAACTTCCCACTTGGGCTTCACTCATACATTCTACATCTCTCTGGCAAAGAAAAAGCGCGAGAACTGGCATGCGCCAATGTGGCGCTCATTTTTCCATTGTAGTTGACAAAAGTAATTTAGGTCCTACACTGCCCACTCGTCTGTCAGACAATACGTAGACAATCCATCCGTCGTCTGGAGAAGGAAGTTAGTTGGATTCTGCTGAGAGCTACTGGGAAAACAGAAATATAAAAAAGGGTTGGCATCCCTGATTTCGTGTAGCGAATGAGTAGGATTTGTCTAGTTCTACAGAAAAAACCGTATATCTGAAATCCCTTCGTTAAGTAAACGAATCCTACTCGTTTGCTACATCAAGGCTTCATGGCTTGGAGGTAGCAAATGAGTAGGATCTAGCTCAATGTAGCAAACGAGCTTTATACACGTGTATATATATATATATATATATATATATATATATATATATATGTATATATATATATATATATATAAACAGTTGCGTGCACTACACTATTTCCATTTCAAAATTATCATCAGGAAGACTCAAAATTATTTTCTGATTGATTCTTATCTTTACTTTGTCTTCTATTTTGCAATGTTTTTCAATTATGAAATAGCAATTTCGCTAGGTAAACAAAAATGTTTGGCTAAAACGCGCTGAAAATAAAATTTCTAATGAGGGAAGAAATGAAGGAATTATATACATTATACATATAATAATATTATAATTACACATATCCCGGTTATCGAGCTCTAGAACAACAACTATGTCTAATATTTCGCTGCCACGATGCCATACTGAATTTTATCGGCGAAACTCATATGTTCGAGCATTGAAATTTTTCTATGACCACAAAATTAAATCCTTTGACTTTCGTTCCGCTGATTCTCTTAAAGAACATTTATTTCAAATTTTGCGAAATGACGTATAATTTTCATGTATATGTAATTTTATGAAGTGGGTATAATTTTAATTTTATGTTCTTCATTCGTAATTTATTTTGGCGAAAAGCTTGATTTTTTTTTTTTTTTTTTTTTTTTTTTTTTAAGCAAATTTTTGACGAGAATTAAGCTATTGCTCTCGCCTCAAAATTTGTAGAATGTGAATTTTTGGACAAATTTTATGCGGGAATCCGTTTCAGGCTATTCTGAATCATATTCTGAAGTTTAACGCATTTTTTTATGTATGTATGTATGTATGTATGTATGTATGTATACTCGTATGTATGTATGTATATGTATGTGTCATTCCAGACGATAACTATCCGTAGAATCGTGCTAGAAACTTCAAACAAATTTTAAAATGTTAAGGACACAAAACGAAAGTTCAAGTTCGTTGGCCAGCATGATCGGATTACATCTTCGGGTTGAAATTTTCAGAATTGTAGTCAAAAATTTCAAAATATCCTGCTTTTTGCGATTTGTTGTGCGAAATAATTTTTTCAGCATACTAACATGTGGTATATTCGGAATCAGCGTAAAATTTCCTATAAGAATATGTATCAAGTTTTCAAAAATTTCAAAGTTGAAATAATGCCGTTCGCTAGTTGTAAAAATCGGTAAAATAATGCCGTTCGCTGGTTGTAAAAATCGGTAATATTCTTCAAAAATTCGCTCATTTGGTCATGCTGCATGACTGGACTTTTTTCTCAATAGGTTTTCTCAATTTTCTCAAATTTTAAAATGTTAAGGACACAAACTAAAGTTCTAGTTCGTTGGCCAGCATGATCGGATTACATCTTCGGGTTGAAATTTTCAAAAATGTAGTCAAAAATTTCAAAATAGCCTATTTTTTGCGATTTGTTGTGCGAAATAATTTTTTCAGCATACTAACATGTGGTATATTAAGAATCAGCGTAAAATTTCCTATAAGAATATGTATCAAGTTTTCCAAAATTTCAAAGTTGAAAAATCAGTCAAAAATCGAAATAATGCCGTTCGCTAGTTGTAAAAATCGGTAATATTTGCTTGAAACATTGTCCAAATTCAGATTGAACTACTCTTATGGAAGTATCCCTGTATAACCAATCCTAGAACAATGCTGTTTAAAACGTAGGTAGTAGGTGCTTGTAAAAAAAAAAAATAAAAAAAATAAAAATGTAATCACAACTGATGAGTTTACTCTGTGAAATATTTTTAATAATTTGATTCCATGTTTGTCTATCAAAATCATAAACTAAAATTTCTCTACACGATCAATAGCGACTGAAATGTCGAAGATTTCTTCAAAAATTCGCTCATGAGGTCATGCTGCATGACTGGACTTTTTTTTTTTTTAACACTTTTTTGTGAATAATATTAATAATTGAGGTGTAAGCAACGTCAGGACTCCACCTGGGAACTCAAGTTCATCTGAACTTAAACCCAGGTGGGCAAACTGTAAATTTGAATTTTTAAATTTAGTCGTTTATTTAATTCTTACCTACTTTACTAATGCACTTTTTTTTCTCATTTTGTACATGTAACCAAAGTTTTATATTTTTTGCAAATAAAATAATAATAATAAATAAATAAATACATTTTCGTTAATCTGTTATTTTTTGTCGTATTTCACTTGTGTGGATACAGGTATATTTCATGTTATTTCAACTATCATTCTTATCTATTTAATTATTTTGTAGGAATTTAATCGGGACTAAGGCGCATTTGGCAACTGACTAACTCTAGCTGATCAGGGGTAGACGAGAGATGTGGGAAGCGCATGATCAGGGAGGAGAAATGCGCAAGATCAGAGAGGAGATCAGAGACTTACCTGCCCAAGAGCCACAGGATTTGAGATCGGTGTTGAGGCGGAGGAGCGGAGCCGCGAAGTGGTAGACGATGAGGACGATGGAGCGGAGGATCTTGACGCCGATGAAGACGACGCAGACGATCCCGATCTTCTCGAGGAGGGTGAACATGATGGAGACGAGCGGCGGAGGCGCCGACGGGGTGACGAAGGGATCGGTGGTGCCGGGGTCTCGTCCAGAGGGGACTGTCGACGGAGGTTGCGGCGGCGGTATCGACCCGAGCGCCGGAGTCCGCCGGGAGGGATGAGGAAGAGACGACGCGCGCGGCGGCAGCGGCTGCGGCGGCGGGGGGTGAAAGTTCCCCCCGCCGACCCGCCCCGATCATCCCAAGCAGCGTTTGCTTTCCAACGCTCTCTCTTCCCTTTCTCCTCTCACAAGGGCTCCCGCTGCCGCCTAACGCCCTTGACACCGCGAGGCTCGAGATGCTGAGATAAATTGACGTAGATTTACAGCATTTCCTCGTCACTTTGTAATGCTAATCTAAGAAGAAATTATTATTAGCAAATAATAATAATAATAATAATAATAATAATAATACGGCTTCTGGAGCGAGATCTTGAATTGAGTGCTTCAATTTGTTTTGTCAGTGATGCGATTTGAGCAGTGAGAGTAGTTAGTATTTCAGCTGGAACATTACTATCAGTACTGGTGTTCTTCTGTTCTGTTTTGTCTTGTTGAATGTTGTAAAGTTCGTTATAAGGATTTATTTCTGTTATCCTGTCTGCCATACCAACTTTTCCAAATTTTCGTCACTTACTATGAGAATGTTTTTAATTGAGTTTGGTAATTTATCAAGCCAAAGTGTTTTTAATACTTTTTGCGTGATTTCTGAACCTGCTAATGACTGCATTTTTCGCAAAAGTTGACTGGGTTTCACGTCTCCAAGTTCAAGACCTGTCAATAATTTTTTAATTTGCTTGTCTTCACTTTCTTTGAATATATTAAGAAGCCTTTTTTTTGCAGCAGTGTATTTTGCAGCTTCGTCACTAGTAATTATGTCCCATATATTTTCAAGATACCTAGTGTCTAAATTTGCAACTAGTTGATTAAACTTACTGGTCTCCGACCTGATTTTCTCATTCCAAAATGTGGCCTCTATTTGAAAAAAGTCCAGTCATGCAGCATGACCCTATGAGCGAATTTTTGAAGATGTTTCATGCAAATATTACCGATTTTTTCAACTAGCGAACGGCATTATTTCGATTTTTGACTGATTTTTCAACTTTGAAATTTTTGAAAACTTGATACATAATTTTTATAGGAAATTTTACCCTGATTCCGAATATGCCACATGTTAGTATGCTGAAAAAATTATTTCGCACAACAAATCGCAAAAAAAACAGGCTATTTTGAAATTTTTGACTACATTTTTGAAAATTTCAACCCGAAGATGTAATCCGATCATGCTGGCCAACGAACTTGAACTTTCGTTTTGTGTCCTTAACATTTTAAAATTTGTTTGAAGTTTCTAGGACAATTCTACGGACAGTTATCGTCTGGAATGACACATACATACATATATACATATATACATACATACATACAAAAAAAATGCGTTAAACTTCAGAATATGATTCAGAATAGCCTGAAACGGATTTCTGCATAAAATTTTTTCAAAAATTCACATTCTACAAATTTTGAGGCGAGAGCAATAGCTTAATTTTCTTCAAAAATTCGCTAAAATAATTTTCTTCAAAAATTTGCTAAAATAATTAAATTATGAATTCATTAAGTTTTTCGATCGACCTTCTGTGATAAGCCATCTCACAAAATCAGATGGGTTGTAAAAATAAAACAAAACCTTTAGATTACCACCACTTATATTTAAATAATGAAAAAACTTCTCACTCAGATTCTGAGCATCTTCAGGTCACAAAACACAAACACGATAACAGTGAAGCAAACAAAACCTACTTATCCTAACCCTAAATACATGGATCATTACCGTGGATCACAATGACAAAATGGAAGAAGTAGAAATAGACTGACCCTATCACTAAATTTTTATGACTTAGGACTATTGCACTTTACTTATTATTAAAGGTAACATTTTTATATATTTTATACTAAAATATAGGTAGGTATATTAAAAATATTATTATTTTGAATAGTTAGTTACAAATTATTGGTTATTCAGGTAATAGTATTAACAATAGCCTACTTCTTAGGTTGGTACACCCGCAATAGAGGAACTCGGAAGTATACCCCATTTGTTTAAACTTTTTTCCCAGGTTCTAATGAATTTAAATTTTTCTTCTGCAAATCGGTCATTTAAATTTAAATCTCCTCTTGTCTTTTTTGATAAATAAATTTCCAAATTTTCCCATTGGTCCATCCTTTTACCTTTTTGAATATTTTTAACAAAATTAAAATCACCCCCATAGTTGTGTCCCTTCCTGAATATATGCTTAGCAATTCCCGAACTATTTTCTCACTGTTATCGTGTTTGTGTTTTGTGACCTGAAGATACTCAGAATTTGAGTGAAAAGTTTTGTCATTATTTAAATATAAGTGGTAATCTAAAGGTTTTGTTTTATTTTTACAACCCATCAGATTTTGTGAATTAAATTATGCTTTTTATTTTATTAAAACTTGAAACTTACATCTATTACTACATCAAAACTTCGGTAAGCTGCTCGGTATTGAAAAAATCACTAATTAAAGCCTCAAAACATCATAAATTCGTGGTTTTTTAAATCAATTTTTTGACCTAGTATTTGACAGCCACATTTTTGTTGTACCTGTGATTGACACCCTATAATTGACACAGCAGTTCTTCTGCAATAAATTATTCCTTGTATCAACAAAACATTTTATTTCAACATTTTACAAATAAATTGAGCATTTGAACTTAGTTTTATTAATCTAAATATTCCCTCAAAGGGCTCAAATTTCAAAACAACTTAAAATAATATACCTAATACAATAAATCTATAAAAGTTCCAGTCATGCAGCATGATCGTATGAGCGAATTTTCGTCAAATATCGATCATATTATTTTACTTACATTGTTTTGGAATATGAGCACATAGAGTGCAAAGAAATTTTAACTACCAATTGTATGGTGAAAACTGAATTGAATTTAATTACTTACTAGTTTTATTATCGACCCATTTTACTGTTCTCTGTGTATGTTATTACGTTACCGAGTTCTAAAAGGAAAAAAAAGTGATTTCAAATTCAAATATAGGTAGCTGAGAATTTATTGTTAGTAGATTTTGGAAAATAAAGTACTATTTTGCAATTTAGTTGTCTTATTTACAAATAGTACAAAAAATATTAGTATAAATACTCGTATCTAGTTCAAGACTGAAAATCACATGAAATGTTGATTGAATAAATTTGAGACTGAACTTGGAATTTGTGATTTTATTTAGCGAAAATCATGATATATATACGCTGTTTGACCAATAAAGATATATTTGATAGACGTAGTAATTAGTGATAACCCAAATCATGGCTACTGATTACACACGAAAAACCGTATACATGTGTTAAAATCAATAACAATGTTTCATGCAAATATTACCGATTTTTACAACTAGCGAACGGCATTATTTCGATTTTTGACTGATTTTTCAACTTTGAAATTTTTGAAAACTTGATACATATTCATATAGGAAATTTTACGCTGATTCCGAATATACCACATGTTAGTATGCTGAAAAAATTATTTCGCACAACAAATCGCAAAAAAACAGGCTATTTTGAAATTTTTTACTACATTTTTGAAAATTTCAACCCGAAGATGTAATCCGATCCTGCTGGCCAACGAACTCAACTTTCGTTTTGTGTCCTTAACATTTTAAAATTTGTTTGAAGTTTCTAGCACAATTCTACGGACAGTTATCGTCTGGAATGACACATACATACATACATACATACATACCTACATACATAATACATACATAAAAAAATGCGTTAAACTTCAGAATATGATTCAGAATAGCCTGAAACGGATTTCTGCATACAATTTTTTCAAAAATTCACATTCTACAAATTTTGAGGCGAGAGCAATAGCTTAATTTCCTTTACAAATTCGCTAATAATAGACCTAATACAATAAATCTATAAAAATAATCTATTAATGATTTAATAACTATTAATTAATTGATTAATTAATTATTAATCTATAAAAATTCGCTCATACGATCATGCTGCATGACTGGAAATTTTTTTCTACATATTTTGTGCGTGAATTTTTTAATTTTTTATTTCATTGTTGATATTCGGAATTTTTTACCCCTACAATTAGAGAAAATAAAGGGTGAGGGGGAGGGGCGGCTATCTCGTGGCCAACAGAAAATCAAAACAAGCAATATTTCACTCACACGCCGCACGGCGGGAACTCCTATTACTATATATTATGAAAGACAGGATAGTGAACCGCTGGGGTCGCGTGTCGTCAAATTGAGCTGGAAGGCATAATTAGCCAGCTGGTAGGTGATTAGTTACTCAATCCGCTTCTTCCTCCATTGAGGGGGAAAATTTGCGTCCGGTTCCTCATCACGAGAGATCCTCTGCAGTTTCCAGAGTCATTACCGTCTTTCTCATCACAGATTTGACAAATTTGTTTGCTGCACCAACAACACAGTTGAAAATTTACTAAATCATGCATAAATCATAAGAAATCCGTAGCAACGATAAGGTTGTATTCGATAATCATCAGAAACGCTTGGATACGGGCCTGCAACACATTGGGACATTTTATGCCTTTAGTTGCAGACTCGTATGCAGTCAAATTAGAGAAAAAATTCATAGTAAAGAAACTTCTTCACCAAGCTCTTCCTTCACACGTCGTAAATCTTATCTCAAAAGTCCCCTAGTATGGGGGGTGAGCTCGACGAGGGGGGGGGGGGGGGGTGTTTTTCTCCTTTTTTTCGAATTTTTTCGGTTTTTTTGCCTAGAACTCGAAAAGTAAGAGTTCTAGCGACTTGTTAACCATTACCAGAATTAAAGTTCATAAAATTTGCTACAATTCGCACTTCTGGCTTCATTCTCTACGATTAGGCGTTCCGCCGCTAGAGCGCGTTGGAAAATAGGTGTAATTTCAAAAAACCAGCAAGAAGGCCTTTATGCTCTTTTTAAGCAGAAATCATTCGTATGAAGCTTCTGGGTGGCTTAGAATACATCATGACTTGTTTCATCATGAGTTTTTTTTGTTTTTGTGATGCTCGGACAGTGACTTGAGCAGGTTTCATGTATGTATTTTTGGTTGTGATGAAAGCAGGTGGGCTATTTCCAGACAATTATTATGGCTAGTGAAAGACCTGTCACCAGAAGTGGGGTATGTTGGCTCATCCTTAGCCTGGAACCAAAGGACTTGCTGAGGAGACGTGGCTGCAGGAGATGAGTCAGAAGAGCCTAGCTCCTCCTTGATGGTCGCTTCTGGATCTGAAAAGATATTTTCATTTAATATCAACACAGAAGAGCATTAAGACGACAAAGTACCTAAGTAGTGAGTAGGATGAAGCTAAAGTTTAACGCCCTTCACAAAATGAAAATTCTGCTCTTGCTTCACACAGTTCTAGGTACGATTCCAGATTGACCAGTGAGTCTCTTACTGTTGCTTATCTGCGCTTCAGCGGCCGAATTCCTTTCATGTCAAACCACAAAGTGAACATTCCTTGAGTCAGATGATTTTTCCAAGGACTTCCATTTTTCGATTTTCGTTCCCCTAAGGGCCCGTTTATCAATTACAGCAGTAACCTCCAGACAAACCTCAGGTAGATACCTAGAGGTTACTGCAACCTATCAAACACATTTGGTAGGGCGTTCATCAATCAACTTTATGCCCTCAGGTAGCTCTACCTACTGATAGGTAAACTGCTCAGATAACTTCGTCTGTGGGAAAAAGGAGTACCACTACTACAACAATGATTTCCCCGCTAAACAGCCTTACAAGACTAGTATTTTTAGTTCTTCGCGACGTCCATGGGTAAAGAGTAGATAGGTATAGCACAACACATCATCAACAACAACAACACTCCTGTCCTTTCGGTTTCATCTCAGGAGGACATCGAAGCAGAGAATCACCACCATCTCTGATGCCAAGCGATTTAAATTTATCATCGAGTTTATATTTATTTGCAGATTATATCGCTCTAATTGTTGATGGGAATACGTGGGATGAAGCGAAAAGCACCCTGGGGGTAGATCTTATCAATAATAAATTGTGGATGAGTTTGAACAAATTAAATTTAAATGCAAAAAAATGTAATGTGCTACCCATAGTTCTGACAGAAACAGGTAGATCTTATCAATAATTAAGTAGATGAGTTTGAACAAATTAAATTTAAATGCAAAAAAATGTAATGTGCTACCCATAGTTCTGACCGAGAAACAATGGCCAGATACTTTAGAAATACGTATTCATACAGAAAGTTGTAATAAAGATAAATGCTCCTGCACTTGTGACCATCTAAAGTTAGTAAAGAATGTGAGATATTTGGGGGTTTATATGGATTATAAGTTTAAGTGGGATGAGCATATTAAATTTCTCTGCAATAAAATAAGAAAAATAGCATTTATCGTGAAAAAGATTAAATTCTTGGGTGGCTAAGTTAAAAAAACTGTTTATTACGCCTTAGTGCAATCTTTATTATAGTTCGCCATTATAATGTGGGGGGGGGGGGGGGGGGGGGGGGGGGGGGGGGGGGGGGGGGGTACCTTCGGTACTGTGCTGGACTCACTTTTCATCTTACAAAAAAAAGTATATATCAACTTTTGCCTTGTTCAAAGAATTGAATATTATGAGCGTCCACCAGCTCTATACCTTTAATTTGGAGAAATACAATACTAAAGAATAAATGTGATTTTAAAGAAAATATTAGGTATTTAAGAGGAAAACCATATAGAATGGAACTCCCTAAAATAAAATTTACTTTCTTTGGACGCAACCCCAAGTATCGCATGATTGTCGTTTTCAATTGTTTATTTGACGTTATTCATCCTTTGTTTATCAACGTAAATCTTTACCCTTTGTACAAGTTGAATAACACTCTAAAAGAATATGTTTTAACAATGGATAATTTGATATTGTATACTAATGAAGTGAGATATCCCAAGTATGCGCTCATATAATATGAAGTGGATTATTGGGTTAAATTAGAAGTCCTTAAAACAAAACAAACAAGAACGTTTTTTCTCTCCTTTTCATGAGTAATATTAAATAGTTAACGCGCGGTTCTACATCGGATTGCTGAATTTGGCTCATGTATGCCAGCGCAAGCTTAGCTTTTAGGCATACATTGTCCTTCAAAGTGGACATAGAACTGATTATTTTTTATCACACCACGTAGGTATATTAATTTTATTTATTATGTATTTTTTCAATTTAGATATAATTGAAAATTGTTATTATATTCTATATAAATTGTATGCATCAAGAGGAAGGAAAATAAATGTCATTTCATTTCATCTCGATTGTCATTTTATGCTACATTATGGTACATTATTAGGTAGCAACTACTCACCAAGACCATAAAATCTGAGTTTAAAGAGAAGTTTTGCGATCTGCGATATGGAGTTGTTTCTGTCACTGGGATTCTAATTTCCCTTCAATCAACTCCAACATAAACATCGTCGTTTCTTCATCGAGTAAATTCAAATAATCCGGAACTGGACGAACTGTATAAGGTCATCGTTAGTATTCTACAAATTGAACGATTTCCTCATCCGAAAAATCGGGATCAATCAAGTTAACATCGTTGTACATTATGACTTTAAGTAATATGACTTTATATCATTATAATATATTATGTTATTATTACTACTACTCGTAATAACCTCCCTACAAAACGTTATCCACCAGATGAATCGCTAACTGAGGGAGATGAGTCTCCGATAAGAATACCAAGCAGATAGCAGCATCTTGCAGGTAAATTGTGAGTCGATAAACAGCCGACAAGAAGTTATCCGAGGTCGCTAGTTACCTAGAGTTTGCCTAGGCTTTATCTGTGATTGATAAACGGTTATCAACCACCAACCGCCTGGTTATCGCCAATATAGCACTACGTGGAACCTGGATGATTCGAACTTCTTTAATTCGAAATCTTCTTTAATTCGAATATTTCT
>CM061045.1:83765859-83881998 GCA_030762985.1 Adelphocoris suturalis
TAATGGCTGCTCCTTCCACTATTTTATTCACATTCAGCTTAACGTACGCTTTACACCTCGGCACAATCGTCTTAAAACACTGGTATTGAGAAACGCCGCCACTTAATTCTTTATGAAATGAATTCTTATAGCCTTTTGTGACTTCAATCATTTTTCCGCGTTGCTCAACATTTCTCTGACTGTATACATTTGTTTCACCGATACCGCTCAAGGGACACTGAGTTGATCTCAGGATAACAGTAATATCAACCGCTATAACGATTGTGAATCTTCATGATCGGCATTCCTAACTGAATACGCCTATTTGACATTCACTTGGTAACGGGCCGGATTAGAAAGGCAATTAGAGCTCCATGCAGCAGCTTAGGATAATCCAGGCTTGGGCATGAGTTGCCAGGTACCCTCTTGATCGACTCTACCTTTTCATAAGCAAGCCACTTATCAAACATAATTTCAAAAGCTATCAGAAAACTGGATTGGAAAACTGGACTGGAAACTTGGATTTATCCTCAGAATAACTCGTCGATTCAGGAGTGTTTCTTCTCTTCAGTGCTTCATTAGATGTAGTGCCATCTCGTCCAACATCGGATTTCCTTGAAAAAACTGCCATCTCGTTCAGCTCAGTTTTACAGTTGATTAAGCACACTAATCCGCTGGTAAAATATAAATAATTAGGAAAATAAATCAGAATTGTGTGTAAGGAATTTACGTTTACGTTCGAATCTCAAAAATACATACCATTAAGTAGTCAATCTCTTAGTAAAAATTCAGATTAGTTGGACATATAGATCTATCGACGTTATGATAAATCCACGTGCTACATGCTACTGTTAATTCGGCGGCATTGGAAATTATGGGAGACCTTCTAGGAGATAACCCGCACAATCCCTGAAAATTTCATCGGAATCAAATAATTTCATTCAGTGATTTGATTTCCAACTAAAATAGTTTTGCGAGCAAAAGTAAACTTTTATTATAAGTTTGACAGTAGGTTAGCAAACTAAATACATATATATATATATATATATATATATATATAATATATATATATAAAATGCTTCAAAACGGATTTCAATGAGAAATAATTTTTTTAAATCTTGATTTCAAATTTGTTGGAGCCGTTGCAATAGCTTTATTTTCTAAGGAAATTCGGTAAAAGGGAGAACTTCCCTACAATCACCCTAAAAAGTAGAGCGAATTTGAGCTCCGTCGATCGTGATATATAATTTTCCTGAATGCTATATAATTTCCAAAGTTTGCGCATCCACGTACGTTCACCTATTAGTCGAAAAGTGAACCGCTGCGGGCAGCGGGGGCAAAATTATTGGGGCAAGCTATGGTCATTCAGGTTGTGTTATTGTTTGATTGATTCATGATCCATCCGTCAGGCTTTTATGGCCAATGGGGTTGTCAGGGTGAGACGGATATAAGCAGGAAATTTATTTTCTCCTCTGAGTTTCTTTATTGCAAGCTTTCAACATCAAAATGTCATCTTCAGGCCCCTTCGTTTCTGTCTAGCATCCTCTATCGCTCATCCGCCTCTGTTCCACGGTCAGGTGCATCAGTCTCCGGGGGGGATCTTTAATTTCTTCAATTTCCATAGGAATTGCTGCCAGTCCCGAAATTAACTTCTTGGGTTGTCTTGTGTGATGTTGAAGCTTGAGTCGAAATATGAAGGATTTTCTGCTGCGGCTATAGCTCTGACTTGTCAGAGATGATGAAGTTTAATTGTGTGTTATGCGGATTCATGAAATTTACTAATTTATGGAGAAGAGATGTAAAAATAAGAAATTAAATTGAACTGTAACCCTTCCTCCGAGAAGGTCGGGTGTGAAGGTTTCGGAGGAAGGGTTACCGTTCAATTTAATTTCTTATTTTTACATCTCTTCTCCATAAATTAGTAAATTTCATGAATCCGCATAACACACAATTAAACTTCATCATCTCTGACAAGTCAGAGCTATAGCCGCAGCAGAAAATCCTTCATATTTCGACTCAAGCTTCAACATCACACAAGACAACTCAAGAAGTTAATCTCGGGACTGGCAGCAATTCCTATGGAAATTAAAGAAATTAAAGATCCCCCCCGGAGACTGATGCACCTGACCGTGGAACAGAGGCGGATGAGCGATAGAGGATGCTAGACAGAAACGAAGGGGCCTGAAGATGACATTTTGATGTTGAAAGCTTGCAATAAAGAAACTCAGAGGAGAAAAAAAATTTTCTGCTTATATCCGTCTCACCCTGACAACCCCATTGGGTTGTATTATTCTGAAACGAATAAGGCGAATTAAACCAAAATTAAGAAAACTAATTGTAATTATAGCATTGTATTCTAATAATTTTACGTATGTCATATATTAATATCATTTATCTCGGGATGAACCAGTAAAATTGACTACACCGTCCAAAAGAGTATATAATGAAGCAGTTTTCATAAGATTTGCCAGTTTCCTGGAATGTTTTTGGAGAAATTATGACATTTTAAAGATTTTCTGAAATTCTATTTTTTCTATGTTTGAGCTGTTGTGGTCTGTAGATGGGAGTTTCCCTGAATCAAAGTGTACCCACTTATAGAAAATTTAACACTGATTCCGAAAATGTGGTCAAAAACTAAATGAAGTAAGTAGAATTCAAGCAAAATACACTGCCAAGGAAATGGCACATGAGCTTCCTCGTGACCTTCACAATACGTCACCATTAAATTCCAGAAAACTAGAAACGACCGGTTCTGGCATCAGGGAATTAATAAGGTGGGAAATTATCAATAAGAAGGAAGTACGGTGCGATTCGTATGGCTCCTCAAGGGACTCTACCGGGGTCATCTCTGAATATTTGAACAAAATCCGATAAAATTAACTAAGCTGTGACCGTAACAAAAACATCACTTTCACGCATGCGCCTAGCGTACCGCTGCTGATGATCGCGAAGAATGTGATACGGGACCTCAAGAAACCTTGCCAGCATCATCCCTGAAAATCTGACCGAAATCCGTTCACAATTGTCTGAGTTATGACCGAAACAAGAAAATTTGTTTGCGCCTGCGCAGAGGCTAACGTTGATCCGATCATGACGGAACTGATAGGGGACCATGTAGAGCTATACCCGCACGATCCCTAAAAATTTGAAGAAAATCGCATCAAAATTGTGGAAATTACGGCTGTTGGAAGGAGGGTAAAAGAATATTTCGTTTACGCATGCGCAGAGCGTACCGCTAATGCAATTATGATGATTGTCTTATGGGACCTCAAGGGACCTTACCCACATCATCCCTGAAAATCTGACCGAAATCCGTTCAACATTGACCGTGATTATGACCGTCACAAGGAATTCACGTTAGCGCCTGCGCAGAAGCTACCGTTGATTCGATCATGATGAAGTTGATAGGGGACCATCTAGAGCTTAACCCGCACGATCCCTGAAAATTGGGTTAAAATCGGATCAAAATTGTGGAAGTTATGGCTGTTACAAGGAAATGTGGACGGACAGACAGACACGGAACCAAATTTGTTTAGGAGGCTCTGAAACGCAAAATGCGAGTGGAAATTTTGATTTTGGAGCAAAAAATTTTTTTTTATTTCGAAAGTGAAAACAAAGCTTCCGCTGCCTTGCAGTCTCGAAAGCAAAATTATGCAGAAAATTTACATAAATTTCATTAATATTTGCTGAAAAATCGATGAAAACTCCCAAAAAAGCTAAAATTTCCGAATCTTTTTTGAATCGCTGAATATTATTTAGTACGAATTTTTTCGCCGTAAAATTGGTAGTTAACTATTTCTTTGCACTCAAAGTACTCACATTTTAAAACACTGTTAACATAACATAATGCGATAATTTATACGAAAATTCGCTGTTACGATTATGTTGCATGACTGGAACTTTGAGTTTTGATCCGAACTGGTCACCGCAGTGATGACCATGAAATGAGGTGTAATGGATGTCCAGCCCAGGGTGTGATGCTATATAATCCCATCAAGACGTCGTAATCCGGCGTGAGGGGCTCGGATAGCTTGCGCACGCATGAGCCGTTCGTTCCGGTTCCGGACAGACTTGATTGAGGGAACAGGTCCAGCCGGCTCTGCGACGAGATGCAAAAGCGGATGGCGAATGGAGCTGGTCGGGTGTTACACTGACCATCCCGCCGGTTACCTCACAAGGTCAGCAAAGATATCAGCGATGTTGGCTCGACCAGCCGGACCGGTTCATCTGAACGGTCAAACACCTAACGACGTAATATTAGGTAAGGAATTCTGATTCAAAACATCGCGATCTACGGATGCGGCCTGAGCCACACTACTACGACACCCCTGCGACACGTATCGCTGGAAAAGTAAACACAGGAGTTTGAACCGCGTAGTACACAATGGAACGACACTCCTCCTGCACGACACCGACACCCCAACGATACGGCACCGAAAACATAGTAAAGCCCTCCATATGAATCGCCCATGTTTCCAGGCATGAGTGTATTGTGGGTCTATATGAACCAGGATCATTGTGATCCACAAACATTTTTAGCCCCCATCTACCTATAGGTAGCAGAAGCATTGTTTTCACTTTTGGGGGAAAAAAATTGTGGTGTCCAAAATCAAAATTTATCCTCGCATTTTACGTTTTAGACTATTCCTAACGATTCTGGTTCCGTGTCTGTCTGTCTGTGTAAGTGTGTGTGTGTGTGTGTGTGTCTTTTGTATGTCCGCAAATCCTTGTAGCAAGCTTATTCTCCACAGTTTTCATTTGATTTGGATGACATTTTCAGGGAATATGCGGGCTAGGGTGTGGACGGTCCCCTAACAGATTCATCATTCCTGACTCAATGCTTCAATCTGCGCATGCGGAAACGTAAATTCTACCAAGCATTATTTTTTCAAGCCCTAGTCGTTCGATCTCGCTCAAATTTGAATGATTGCTGGAGGATGACTATTCGATCATTCCATATCGATTTCAACATGATTGTATCATTGATAGCTACTGCGCATGCAAATTGCATGCAAATGCCTACAAACTGATACTCCACTCTACGCATTTTATCGTATCAAATTACTAATCACGATAGCATAATTAGTAACTGCTGCGCATGCACGAATATTAAATCCTTGCAACAAACATAACTTCTACAGTTTTCGTTTCAATGATAATTTCTGGGAATGAGCGGGTTAAGCTGAGAATGGTCATCTACATATAAATTTTAGTAATCAGAAATTGATAGTTTCCTCTGTGCATGCGCAAACGTAAAATCCATCGCGTGTCATTTTTGCATGGCCTATTTTTCCTATCTCGCTCAAATTCGTAAGGTATTTGGAAAATTACGATGTGAATACCTCACATAAGTTTCATCACGATCGTAGTTTTTGCTTCCTCACTACCGAAGGTAGGGTAGCTATGTGTTCGTGATTGAAGTCGACAAAATTGTTGTCATGAAAAATAAAAATTTCCACTTGCTTTTTGCGTTTCAAAGCTTGCTGATCAATTTTGGTTCCGTGTCTGTCCGTCTGACTGTCAGTCTGTGGTATATACTTGATACTGGTAAACAATGACATTTTCAGAGATTCTGCGGGTTAGCTACTAGACGGTCCCCTATAATTTTCAATCCCCTCGAATCAACAGGAGCCTGAGCTCATGTCCAAACGTGGATTTCTCTTAACGTCGATTTCTCAGCATCTGTTGGTCCGTTCAAACTCGGTAGGTAAATGGGAATATTAAATCCTCATGCTGGATTCTCTGCCTCTTCCCCTGGTATTAGTAGTAACAGTGATGACCTGCGGGCGTTTCTGGTTTCGTTTAAGGCAGAACTTTCTGCTGATATGTATGCTTTGAAAAAATCCATCGAATCACAACCTGAGCACAATCACACAACAAACATCGACAATCTGAGCTCTCATCTTTAATGGGAAATATCTAGGCAAAGTTAAACGATTGCTTATGCAAATACGCAGATCTGTCCACCAAGGTTGAGCAGCTTCAGACTGATGAAGATTTGATTAGACGGGAGGGCTTGGTTGAAAGAGTGAGGAGCTTGGAGGATTCCGTTCCTACTTCTGGAGACTCATTGGTTGATAAGAATGTTCCCACTAATCATATTCTGGAGACGGATTTCGGTAACCCCGTGAAAGAGATAACTCGTCTTGGTGCTACCATTCGTGATAAGCCCCGCTCTATTGTTCTTAATTCTCCTGAGTTGGTGTCCAAAATCCATATGAAGAATAAACCGTTTACTCCTCCGAGGCTCTCTATAAGTGCCGATAAAACTCTTGCACAACGTGCATATTAAACTGATCTTTGTAAAATTTTGAAGAAACTGATTGATCAGGGTGAGGCAGATTTGACCATCAAATATGTTCATGGCGTACCTTCAATCGTTGTCATCTATTCGTCTGTCAAAAAACGCCAGGCGAAGCACAATACAGCATTAACTTTCTTCTACCAAAACGTCCGAGGTATCAACACGAAGCTATCTAAAATTCATTCCCTAGCCCCACTGATCACGCATGATATATTATTTCTTACCGAAACGTGTCACCTAATGTTGATTCCTCCAGACTGAGGCTGCTAAACTTTCACATTTACCGAACCGATCGCTCTTCTTCCAATAATATTTTTAAAAATACTGGTGGTGGTGTTTTGGTGGCGGTATCCTCTCGTATACGTTCATTTAGGTGAAGGTACTGTAGATCAGGTTTTTGAGGTGTTGCCTGATTGTAAGTTAATACTTCGAACCGTGTATTTGCCAGACCATCTTCCTGTTTCCTACTATGAGCGGCATTTTAATGAATTGGAGTCCATTACGGTGGCATACCACTACAACTTACCAAATGTTCACTGGAATCTATGGAACCAAGATTCGATCCCCAATGAAGTAACTCTCAAAACCACGACAGTCTTCGAATTTATCCAGTTATTTGATTTAAAACAGAAGAATTACCTACCTTTTTTTTTTGAGACGTTATTGCCCAATTGCTGGGACCTTTCTTATACCGGGATACGCTCTAGACCCATGCCTACGACCTTGGTATTTTTCATCATTCCATTCAATTCGAAAAAGGTTTTCGAACATAGTAGAGCAGCAGTAAATATTAATTAATTTATACTGCAACCTTTGTATTAACTTTCATTTATTGTCTATTTTTTCACCTTCGTGCGGATCCTTACTTATCAATAATTATTTTTCATCCTTATGCTACATTGTACTATAAACTTCTTTATTGGACTTGCCCGTATTGTAAATAAATATGTTCTAAAAAAATGCCCTATAAATTATATTGAGATTGGTAGACTAATAACCATTGCGCATGCGCGGAACTAATATCGATTGACACCAGCAAAATTCCGAGTCTAATGGAACGATTTTGATGGAATTTTCCGGGAATTGTGTGGGATAGCTTCTAGACTATTGTCCTATAACTTTCATTGCCGTCACATAATCAGTAGTCTGTTAATTTATTATAACGTCAATTTCTTATTCTCTATTGGTCCGATTTCGTTCAAACTCGGGAACTAGATGGGTATGTGTTCCAGGAAAATTCTCTATGAATTATATCGCGATTGGTGGAGTAATAACTATAGCGCATGCGCAAAACTAAAATTGATCGACACAGACAAAACTCCGAGGCTCATAGACTGATTTTTACGAAATTATCAAGGATTGTGCGGTTCGGCTCCAAGACGTTCCCCTACAAATTTCTTTGCCGTTGGAGTAGGTAATAGTCTGTGCGCATGCGCAGAAGTTAATTTCTTATAACATCGACTTATCAATCATTTCGACTCGTACTTTGTTATTCTTCAACTAATTCTATAAGTTCATATTACAATATGTGAGGAAGCTATACTGACCACCTAAATTGGCAGACGTTTTTTTCTAAAATTCATCACAAAGACGTGATATTTTTTTAAAAGTTCCATTTCAAATGTGAGCTTCATATGTTGAACAGCAAAGATTTTTGATCCAGTAATCACAAGGCAACGGTAACACTAACCTCCTTGAGTATGTCATTGTTTTGTGTCGTTGTTACGTGTCGTTGTTAGATGACAATTTTCGGCAAGAAGGTCTCCGTAAAAACCTATTTTGCGTTAAAAACCGGAACCGACCCGAAGCTAGACGACACGGGCCTTTATATTTTATTTTATTAAAATGATCTAATTGTGAATTTTCAAAATAAACTTTTTTTTCTATTTTTTTTTTTAGGTTTAAGCCGCACCTCAACCAGAAGTGTCATTAGCGGCATTGAACAAGGTGTCAAAAGGGACACTGGAAGTATCTCGATTCTAAGGGGAGCCATGTTATCATACTTGACTAAAAAGGAGCGCCATCATGCAACTCGGACTCCAATGGCAACTTGGAGGGAAAAAAATGAGTGGTACAGTGATGACGACTGTTTAGCCCCCAAAGTGGATACAAAAAACCCCAAAAATAAAGTAATACAACTAAGGCTTGATGCAAAATAGACTAATAGCTGTATACATGCTACTATATACAATCAGCAAAGTGAAATAAAGCTAAGACTAGGTATATGTATATGAGTATATCGCAGATCAGATACCACAGTTCGTAGTAGAGCTCAGCGGCTCTAAGGTACAACAATGATTTCTTATTATTTTTAAATATTTCTTGAAGACACGTTTTCTTTTGGGTACTTTTCCGTTATACCCCCCCCCCCCCCCAGTCAATTTGTCTTCAACACGCCCGCCCGATGTTTCTAGGCATTACTTCTAACTTAGATTATGTTATGTATTCTTGAGATGCGAGCTTGCGAGCATCCAGACCGCCAAAGTAAACACATCATTCTAATCTGTGTGTCCAACTAATCTGTATTTTTACTAAGGGATTGACTACTTGATGTTATGTTATTTTGAGATGCGAGCTCCCGAGCACCCAGACCACCAACATATATTATATACAGTATTCTGTTCTATTTGTGCGAATTCATGTGCATGTGCATTCTACTTGTACGAATTCATGTGGAGGCAATCAAACCACAACCACGCCAATTTGTTTCAACAAATTCTCACCGACATCGGCAACTTCTGAAAACACGGTACCTAATTCTTTTTTTCCTTCTTTTTGCTTCCGAGACTGCAAGGCAGCGGAAGCTTTGTTTTCACTTTCGAAATGAAAAAAATTTTTTTGCTCCAAAATCAAAATTTCCACTCGCATTTTGCGTTTCAGAGCCTCCTAAACAAATTTGGTTCCGTGTCTGTCTGTCTGTCTGTCTGTCTGTCCATCCACATTTCCTTGTAACAGCCATAACTTCCACAATTTTGATCAGATTTTAACCACATTTTCAGGGCTCGTGTGGGTTAAGCTCTGAATGGTTTCCTATCAACTTCATCATGATATAATCAACGGTAGCTTCTGCGCAGGCGCTAACGTGAATTCCTTGTGACGGTTATAACTCGGTCAATGTTGAACGGATTTCGGTCAGATTTTCAGGGATGATGTGGGTAAGGTCCCATTAGGTCCCATAAGACAATCATCATAATTGCATTAGCGGTACGGTCTGCGCATGCGTGAACGAAATATTCTTGTTACGGTCCTTGCAACAGCCGTAATTTCCACAATTTTGATGCGATTTTCTTCAAATATTTAGGGATTGTGCGGGTATAGCTCAATATGGTCCCCTATCAGTTCCGTCATGATCGAATCAACGGTAGCCTCTGTGCAGGCGCAAACAAAATTTTCTCGTTTCGGTCATAACTCAGGCAATTGTGAACGAATTTCGTTCAGATTTTCAGGGATGATGCGGGCAAGGTTTCTTGAGGTCCCGTATCACATTCTTCGCAATCATCAGCAGCGGTACGCTAGGCGCATGCGCGAAAGTGATGTTTTTGTTACGGTCACAGCTTAGTTAATTTTAGTTTATTTAGATCAAAATATTAATGAAATATTTTAGTTTATTTAGATCAAAATATTAATGAAATCCTGTAAATCAATTAAAAACTCCTTCAGTTTTGATCCGATTTAGACGAAATTTTCAGGGAACATGCGGACTACATGCTGGATGGTCCCATATTAAAATCAAAATTTTCCTTATTAATTTCATTTATTATATGTACCATTCAGCTTCCAATTTCCCACCTTATTAATTCCCTGATGCCAGAACCGGTCGTTTCTAGTTTTCTGGAATTTAATGGTGACGTACTGTGAAGGTCACAAGGAAGCTCATGTGCCATTTCCTTGGCATTTTTAAATAATATAATTTCTTCCCACAGCTTGAAATCGTCACCAATTCTACGTAAATATGTAATCTAAGTAAGAAGGAATGCCTAAAAACATCGGGCGGGCGTGTTGAAGACAAATTGACTGGGGGGGGGGGGGGGGGATAACGGAAAAGTACCTTCTTTTGTTATTTACTGAGGGCTTATCCGTATCATTTAATGAATAAATTTATAATTTCGTATTTGATCGCGTTTGGCTTCTTGCAATTTCGCCCTCCGCCGCCTTTCTGGTTCAGTGTCGTTGCCAGTTCTGCGTGCTGTGTTCTACGCACTATTCATGAGCCGAGTGTCTTATAGCGTGATCTTGTGGGGGTTCTGGTGGTGTTCTCTCTATATTCAGACTGCAGCAGGCAGCTGTTAGAATTACCTTGGTTACTTGTAGAGGTTACTTTAAGAAATTGAATTGTTTAACTGTTCCCTCCCTATGTGTATTGGAGTGCTTAAATTTTGTAAAGAGTGAGATGACCTTAATCAATAGTAACCAGCATCATCATAACTATAGTACGCGTTCATCTAACCTATTATGCCCCCCTTTTGTACGTCTCTCTGCGTCTCTACGTAACGATCCCCTGCAAAACGGAATCCGTTTCTTCAACAGACTACCAATGTCATTAAAAGAACGGACAAGGCTTTCTTGAGAGAATTAAAATGTATCCTGGTTGAAGCCGAACTTTATGACGTTGAGTTTTTTAATTTAAATTTTATTGACTAGCATGCCGAGGAATACTCGATGATGCTTATTTTAGTTTAGTTTAGTTTATTGCTGGATGTTTACCTCCATCGGGTGATTGCATTGCAGAAGAAAATTTATTACTGTGGCTTTTGTATGTTTTTTTATGCCAGTTTTGTTATTATATTGACTTGTTGACAGTTTCTGTTAGTAAAATAATTACCTATATATTTTTTATCTTCTGTGTAGTATTATCTTGTTAATGACGTACCTATTTATGTATTTTTGACTATTGTTATTCCCATTTTGGGCCCTATAATAAAAAATATTTGATTTTATTTGATAAACGGTTGTCGTATGCGGAATCAACAGCTAGCAGACGATAAGAAATCATTTCTCAACTTTTGAATTTGAACGTAAAATTTTTTCTTCGTTAGCCCCACTAAGTGGCGGCGGTGTCGCCGAAATGAAAGTGGGGGCTCCCATTTCACTGTGTAGGGCTCCAGAATTTCCGTGGGCGGGGGCCCTTGAAGACCCGGGCGTCCGCTGGTGAAGGATTTTCTTTTCCCGTTAGCCGCGGCGGGGCTGAAGCCTGAAAGTGGTAGGAGAAAGAGGATGGAGGGTAGTGGGTCAGGTTTGGGGGTCCCGAGGGGGAAAGACAGCCTCCTGGACAGCTGGGAGAGGGCTCGTTCCATCAGTCCTATCCACCCTGCTCACTCCAGTCTTGATACAGCCATGGATCTGGGATTTTTGGGACCCATACAGAACACGGGGCAGCACCTGTATGACTACTATCTCTGGACACTTTCCCTCGCCGGTAAGTACAATTGCACCTTGGCTTCCTCTCATGTCAATCCCCAGGTTCGTTCAATGCTTCCATGCACAACACTTCAAAATGCCACTCTATACTCGAAAACAGAATTTGCCAATATTTTGTATGAAATGGCTGCAACGCACAGTGTTTCAATTCTGTAGGTTTTGGTGGGAAAAATCCTGAATCCACCAAATACTGATATGATGCGTATTGAAGTTCCATTTCTCTTATCCGATGTTAAGAACACAAAAAATAAGATTAATAGAGAAATTAGAACCATTCGAGGCGTAAATTCCTTCATTAATGAATTTACCTTAAAAAAAAAGAAAGAAATTAATAATTCTAGAGTTACCTAATTGAATGTCATTTTGCATTACTTTTATTCCATTCTGAGAAATATTCTTTGCCAGGCTGTATTCAGAAACTAGGTATTCAGACACAAATGTCTCTATTTCTCTTAGCTTTCGTTTTTAGGGCCGATTTTCTAAAGAAATCCTCGCTATTTGAAATTGTACAAGGAGCCTCTAGAAATCGATTGCGGGGAAATATATACATGTTTGGACAAGTTTGTGAATTGAAATTCTTAAAGAATAATTAAAATTTCTAATTAAAATTGAAATGTAAAAAAAAGAACGAATTTAGGCTCATACTCCGTTCGTTCAATGCTTCCGTGCACAACACTTCAAAATGCCACTCTATACAACTTACTCGAAAGCAGAATTTGCCAATATTTTGTAAGAAATGGCTGCAACGCACAGTGTTTCAATGCTGTACGTTTTGGTGGGGAAAATTCTGAATCCACCAAACACTGATATTCTTTGCCAAGCTGAATTCAGCAACTAGGTATTGACAAATTTCTCTTATCTCTTGGCTTTCGTTTTTAGGGCCGATTTTCAAAGATAAACGCTATTTGAAATTGTACAAGGAGCCTCTAAAAATCGATTGCGGGAAAATATATACCTACATGTTTGGACAAGTTTACCTTAGAAATTTTTAAAGAAGAAAAAGAATATATCTAATTAAAATTGAAATGTATAAAAAAGAAAAAAGAATTTAGGCTCATAGTCCGTTCGTTCAATGCTTCCGTGCACAACACTTCAAAATACCACTCTACTCGAAAGCAGAATTTGCCAATATTTTGTATGAAATGGCTGCAACGCACAGTGTTTCAATTCTATTTCTCTTGGCTTTCGTTTTTAGTGGCACAGACTCTTTCTAACATATATATTGTAACATATATATTGATACTGTTCAATAATTTTAAACTCAACGGTCTGGGAAAAAATTTTCCGATGCACTGAAATGTGTAATTTTACATGAGAGCGGTTTTTTAAAAACGGATGCTTTCCCATTTCTCTGCACAAACTGTTGGTATTGGTTATCGTGAAATCATAAATATAATCTGCTGGCCCACGCTGAGGGATACAGCCAACGAGGGCATATTTGAGGCCGAAAATGATCCAAGACTAAATTCCTTAATTAATGAATTTAACTTAAAAAAGTTCCAGTCATGCAACATGATCGTATGAGCGAATTTTCGTAAGTTACCGTAGGTATTATACTTATGGTGAATTGTAATGAAATTTGAGCAAGTCAAGTGCACAGGAATCGTAACTACAAAAAAAAAAAAAAAAAAAAAAAAAAAAAAAAAAAAAAAAAAAAAAAAAAAAAAAAAAAAAAAAAAAAAAAAAACTTAATATTCTGCAATTCAAAATATTACCGATTTTTACAATTAGCGAACGGCATTATTTCGATTTTTGACTGATTTTTCAACTTAAAAATTTTTGAAAACTTGATACATATTCTTATAGAAAATTTTACGCTGATTCCAAATATTCCACATGTTAGTATGCTGAAAAAATTATTTCGCACAACAAATCGCAAAAAACAGGCTATTTTGAAATTTTTGACTACATTTTTGAAAATTTCAACCCGAAGATGTAATCCGATCATGCTGGCCAAAACTTGGACTTTCGTTTTGTGTCCTTAACATTTTAAAATTTGTTTGAAGTTTCTAGCACAATTCTACGGACAGTTATCGTCTGGAATGACACATACATACATATATATGTACATACATACATAAAAAAATGCGTTAAACTTCAGAATATGATTCAGAATAGCCTGAAACGGATTTCTGCATAAAAGTTTTTCAAAAATTCACATTCTACAAATTTTGAGGCGAGAGCAATAGCTCAATTTTCTTCAAAAATTCGCTAAAGAGAAAATGAATAATTCTTGAGTTTCCTAATTGAATGTCATTTTGCATTACTAAGAAAAATTCCATTCTAAGAAATATTCTTTGCCAGGCTGTATTCAGAAACTAGGTATTCAGACACAAATGTCACTATTTCTCTTGGCTTTCGTTTTGAGAGCCGATTTTCTAAACAAATCCTCGCTATTTGAAATTGTACAAGGAGCCTCTGAAAATCGATTGCGGGAAAATATATACATGTTCGGACAGGTTTGTGAATTGAAAGTTTTAAAAATGCTTCTACTTCTAAAAACTGACATTCCGGAACTCTCTCTCTCTTTTTTTTTTGTACCTGTCAAGTTTAACTACTACTTTTAAATACTTATTGTTAAATGAAAAGAGATAAATTTATATCAGACAATTAAGAATGTAGGATGTGACCCATCACCGTAAATCTAAAGAAACATCCAGGCTAAAATTATCAGATGTTGGGAAAAAATGAACCAAGTTTATTTGATGAGCTGAGAAATGAAGGAGCTAAGTGAGGAGAACGGAAGTCAGCGGAAAACATCTATTTCCACGAAAAAAAAAGAATAATTCATTAAAAAAAATCATTCATTAAAATCATTGAAAGTCGATAATTAAAACGGGGAAATAGACAACGTTCTATTCTAACAGCCGTTTCGTGCATTGAAGTGGGTTTCCACAATTTCCTCGCGAGTGATAAAGTTCGTGATGAAGCTAAATTCTAAGGTTTCCGTACTGCAGTTTTCTGTTTGGTGTTGTTGGTGGTTGGACAGAACCAACCAGAGTGTTTTTATGTAAATATCATCAATTTAAGACTTTTTCCAGGGACCCAAGTTGCTAAAGTTTTATTTGCCACCAGATTTTATAATATTTAGGTACATCTTTTCCGTCAAAAACACACGAGTGGAAACACTCCGTAGCATCAACGAATTCCCTTATGTTTTTGGGACGATGGAATACTGAATTTTTAACCTCTTTCGTATTGGCAAACTTTTTCTTAATCGGGACTTTAAAGACGACTTAATAGGAAATTCATTGCTACAGTAAAATAAGCTCCTACACAAGCAGCATCCTACAACAACTTAACATTCAACTTCACTGAAAGCCTCCAAAGTAACTGAACTCGTAAGATTCAACATTTTCTATTTTCAAATAAGAGGGCCGTTTTGAAATGCGGGCCCCGCCAGAAACACAGCACAACAAGCACCCAGCAGGCTTTTTCTGCTGTTTCTGGCTAAATCAGAAATGCAGTTTTCGTTATCAAATAGAATTTTTTCTAAGTTTATTTTCAAGTCGAGAAGCTTTGAACTATATATAGTCCAGTGGAAGACAAAATCAATCTTAATGTCTGTAATACTTTCTGGTGTCCTGCCTGCAAATCTATTTTTTTATGTGGGTAGTAACTATTTTGATATTACCTATAACTATCTAAAATTAAAGTTCTTGGTTGATAGAACTAACTATGTACTAACATTGTCACACTATATTGGTCAATACACAACTAACCGTAAAAGAAATTTGTTCCGCGTCGAAATTTATCTCTGTCTACTCTCATTTTGTTCCAATACTTCTTGTACAAACTTTGTTCATTACTCAATTACACTCGTATCTCCGGGAACCTTCCAGTCACTTTTGATTGTGCGTGTTCCCAGACGGTCCACGGCTCAGCTTCTAAATTTTCTAAATTGCACCGTAATCCAACAGTAGCTTCTAGGTAGGTAGGTACGCATTTAGTGTAGCCAAAAAGTATTAAGAACAACGCACGATCGGAGCAGTTTTGAAGATTGAACAAATAAAATAAAAAATAAATAATAATTGAAGTTATTGATGAGCGTGATTTGCTTCGATTGCCGACAGTGTAACCTTTAAACACTAGCCGCCCGATTTTACCAGTAAAGTTAATAAGTAAAAGGTTAATTGAAATCTCCTGAGAGAGCGGGGACTGAGGAATCCACAGGCCTAGATAACCGCAGGATATGAAAGTTGTCCATTATTTAGAGATCTCCGCTGTCCGAAAAAAAAAGACGGTCTCTCTTTATCTTGATCGTCTCGGTATCACATTTATTTCAATATTGAGGCTTACTATAAAGCTTATTTTAATTGTAATGTGTTTATATTATTGAGTTGCTTCACTGGTAGCGTGAATATGAAGAGGGTAGATAATTTTGAATGAACTATCAACCTGTGTGGGTCCCAACAACAACGTGTGAAAACATCATGTTGAAGTATACGTATGTAGGAAAGGAAACCCACAACAAGTATGGGATGTGGATGTGAAGTAGGAAAGTAATAGATGTCATAGGAAACATCACAATAATAAAAATCCATTGAGATTTTTTTTGTTCTCTTCATTTTGAAATTATTAGGTAGTGAAAGATAAAGTTCATCAGAGAATTTCCAAGCTTTCCCGTTGTTTCGTCGGGCACTGCACCCTGTAGATATATGCGTACAGGGTCCGAGAAAAGTATTCGTGCTCGTGTTATGTTCAGTGATTAGAGAACTCGATCTGCGTTAAGAGATTACAAAATGGTTCTACAATAACCAAAATCCCATGACAAACGATTATTTTTTTTAATCGTGCAGATATAAGCAATTTGAGGATCCCAAGAGAAAACTATTCCCAGTTTTCAGGAACTATTTCTCAACAAACTTTCCCTTTCACCATGATTTGTACTCTCAAACATGTGCTGAGCAGTTAACTTATCTAACTGTTATAGGCGAAAATTAATTGTGCCACTATAAATACCTACCCTCTCAAGTGATTCGTGCAGAACTCCATTCGTTTCTTTGTTTTAAAAATCTTGTTCTTTTCAAGTGAAGTTTTATATTTTTACAGCAGTGCCAATTGATATTAATATAAACCACTCAATGTAATTCGTTGTAATTGATGGATAAATAAATTACTACATGTATCTGTGTAAAAGCGGAAATATCGAAAATACGTAGTCTCATACCAAATAATGGAAGCCGGTTAGAGTGTACAAATTGCTAACAGTGGACACTTTACCAGGTCTCTACATTCTCTCAGTAAATCACGGAGTGGAATAATTGCAAATCATATCTTCTATTAAATGACAGGTACGAAAACTGTCTACCTACGTACTTTTAAGATTGATGGATTCATTTAATCAATCAGTATCATCGTACTAAAGACCAAACCAAGAAGTACCTTTCAAATCTACTTAGGTAGATTGAGGTAGGTCACTCGGTAAATGAATCAGTGTATTTTTCTTCCGAATGAATAACGACATATATCTTTTAGAACAGGGGTCTTTCCAGGGGTTTCATGAAAGGCCGAAGGGAGCTGCGGACGGTAGAGGCCGATATTCTTATGTAAGGAATGTAAGGAAGAAGTGGTTAGGCTAAACGTTAAGTGTACGGAAATCAGATTATAGTGGTAATAAAACTATTATACTGTGAGTGAAACCAATTAATGCACAGTGATCTCTAATTAAGAAATCTAGAAATGATTTTGGGACTAACTGTTTCAAGTTCGGATTAATTTATCTTACAAAATGAATTCGTCCTTCGTAATATATATATATATATATATATATATATATATATATATATATATATATATATATATATATATATATATATATATATATATATATACTAATTAAAGTTAAAGAATTTCGCAGAAATAAAGAGGAGTACCCAGGTGGGTACTGGGTTCAAATCGGCCTCCTAGGCTCAACCTAATTGTTGAGGAAATCCAACATAACAACAATGAAACGTTGGATACAAGCTTGGTTCCAGGGAATATTCAAAAAATACTCTTTCTTCTTCTAATTTTGACAAAGACTAATTCGAAATATCAAAAACCTTTTCCTCTTTATTTCTGTGAAATTTCTTTAACTTTAATTAGTATATAGTGCAGTAGCACAGTGTCCACAATCAAGTGCATATATATATATATATATATATATATATATATATATATATATATATATATATATATACATATATATATATGTATATGTGTGTGTGTGTGTGTGTGTGTGTGTATATTCATTTGTCATTCCAGACGATAACTCTCCTTAGGATTGAGATAAAAATACCGTTCTTGCGCCAAAAAATCAAGCTTTCCAAACGAAAGGATGAGTTTGTTGGCCAACACTTTTTGAGCACATTAATTTGGTCAAATTTCAAAAAAGTACTAAAAAATAACTAAAAATTCCTAAAAGCGGCTCAAAATCGTTAAATTTATAGTTTTTAGCATAATTTTAGTCAAACGAGGTTTATCAACGATGAACTAGAACAATAACAAATTCATTCATTAAATTATGGTGAAAAATGTACTGAAACTTCATTTATATTTGCTGAAAAATCTATTTAAAAAAACTGAAAAATTGCTAAACATCCAAAATCTGTTTTGAATCGTAGAATATGATTCGGAACGAGTTAATTTTGCCATACAATTTATGGTTATCAATTTCTTTGCACTCAAAGTGCTCAAACTTCAAAACAAAGAAACATAACGTAATACGATAATCTACGAAAATTCGCTCATACGATCATGCTGCATAACTAGAACTTTTTAATAGTTTTTTTAGTACAAATTGAAGGTATAAATTACGTTTCTCAGCATAATTTTGTGCAAAATTTTTACATGTCCTAGTTAATTTTTGATAATTTTGATTTGACTTTAATTCTGCTAAAATAATAAATTTAACAATTGTTAGCCGTTTTTAGTAATTTTTTTAAAGCAAATTTGTGGAAATTTGATCAATTTAATGTACTCAGAAGTGCTGGCCAACGGACTCATCCTTTCATTTGGAAAGCTTGATTTTGTGGCGCAAGAACGGAATTTTAAATTCAACCCTAAGACGAGTTACCGTCTGGAATGACACACACACACGCGCGCGCGCACACATATTTTTCAATTTTCATATTTTTCAATTTTTCAATGAAGAAAATTTTCCTAGCCATGGATATAAGAGCTTCATTTTTTACAATAATTCGCTATTCACCGGTTACGGATATGACAGCGTGGCAGACATGCACTCTTACATACGAGTGCATTTCGGTGATTAGTGAAGATACGATACGATATACGTGTATACATATATACGATATTGAGATACGGTTCAGATTGGGTTCAGACTTCTATTTGAGAGAGTAATAGAAATATTATCGCGATTAGTCCACACATTTGGAAGTTAGCGCGTCGGGCAGCAATAAGCGGACAGCGCCAGGGCGGCGCAGAGGCGGATTTTTCGTTATTAAATTCGATATTTGTTATACTCTACGTGTCTTGGAACATTACACCATTTTACTAAGTACTATTTGTATTACTCGTTTTTTTTTCGCTAAAGGATCACAAAGGTTTTATTAGAAGTAATATTATTATATTAGAAGTAATTATATTGGAAGTAATAAACTAATATAATAGCACCAAGACCAAGACTAACACTGTCAACACACAGTCCAAAATTTATTATATGCATCATTCACAGAGGGGTAGATAGTCATATGAAAAGAGCTCGAAATTATACTAGACCAAACTACAAAAAGCAAATTTTAACGTGGCTTGTGAAAAATGGGGCAGTGGATTTGGATTACATTTATGTATAATATTATAAAACAATAATTTTATTACAGAAAGTTGTTCCACTTATAAGAAGATAGGGACATCAAATACCATTGTAGCTTCACTTTTCAACTTATAGTCCTTGATTTTCACAGATTGTACAAACAAACCACAACGATATATACATACAGAATGTTCTTAGCAAATAAAATTGTCAGATTACATACAGCTAACAGGAATGGCGACAAAATTACCTTGCTCACGCCGCGCTGTAACACGGCATCGGCTCAAAGATTTTACCTCTTTGAAGGGGCTACTTTCTACTTTCTTTAATAGCCTAACAACAAAATTGAGAAGCTCCGCGGTCAATTTGAATGTTTTAAAGAAAAATATTAAAAAATATTATGCACTTCAGTAACTAAGTAGTAGTAGTAAGTATTATGCACTTAAGTCTTGTACTTATTCTATGTTATTGTAAATATGTACAAGATTTGAATAATTTTCTCATGTAGATATTAGGTATACATACTATATGGCTCTTTAGAAGAGAATTATATTATTTCGTTTTGACGCTCCCTCTTCCAGCACGAGTTTGACTCAAAGGAAGAGTGTAGCATTACATTTATGTTCTTACTCTAATTATGTAATTTTTTTATATTATTATTTAATAAATGCGATATTAAAAAAAAAGAAAAAAAAGTTATATTATTTGAGCTATGTGTAGATTATGTAGACGCATATGCGATGTTACGTCAACGTGCCATGTTTGAAATTATGGGCAAATCGCCTAGTCCATAACCAACAGCACGGGCCAAGCCTACCGTTGGAAAAGTAAGCTAGGCGAGTAGCGTAGTTCTACTTTTGTCCTATCATCATATGTATGTGTCTCTATCGAAATAAATCTATCTATTTAAAAAAAAGAGGGATACCGAAACAAGTTTGTTTTGAATTTTGAAATGAAAGTACAAATTTTAGGAATACCAACTGCACTCTTCTACGATAGGTTGTTGCCTTTCTACGATTTTTCAAAGTTTTGGCTAAAAAACTACGTCATCTCACCCCTTCCGCCAGTTGGGGACACCCCTGCCTAGCGTGACGTCATATTCGGCCTAAACTTCGAAAATCGTGTAAAGCGAAATCTCCATCGCAGGTAAATGCAGATGGTGTCAAAATTCTCAGGATGAAATTACTTTAATTTAAAAATAGTAAACTCAAAATTCTCTGACTAATGGGTAATCATCATTGTCATGCTGGTTTCATGTGCTTTTTGTACACATAGAAGCGTGACGTCATATTCGGCCAAACCTTTGAGAATCGTGTAAAGCAAATTCTTTATCGCAAGTAAATGCAGATGGTGTCAACATCTTCAGGATGAAATTACTTTAATTTAAAAATAGTAAACGCAAAAATCTGTGACTAACGGGTAATCATAATTGTCATGCTGGTTTCATGTGCTTTTTGTACTACAGAAGCTTATGCTATAGCTACCTCTTTTATGAATATAATTACAGCTCATTCAATGTAAAAGTAAAAAAAAACTTAGTTATAAATTTAGAAAAGGTATTTCCTTCATAAGAATACTGGATCAAGTTGGTACCTATCGTTTTATAATGGTGATATATGATTAACATTCCGTTTTCTGTTTCGAACGACATCTTTCGACACACGAGTAACCGTTTTACAGGAAACATGACAATCAACATGCTACTGAATTAAATTAAATGTTATATTAAAGAAGAGTTCCTCAACAGCCTTTAGAACCTCTAGTTGTATTATATAATTACAAGGAAACTCTTACGGTATCGAACTTTTAAATGAATTAGGTTTAGTCAACAGTAATTTAAAATCGTCATTGGGTTTGAAATTAAGAGTTTTGAATGTTTCGTTTCGTTTATGTTCCGTTATAGTTGAACAATTTTTATGATGTCACGGAAGATTGAATCTGGAAAGACATTTGACAGAAAAAAGAGACGGGGAGATCCGAGATACATATACGTACTAGTTTGATTGATGAATGAAAAAGAGTAATCTATTCAGGTGGTTCGTCTGACTGTATTTTAAATATTGTGATAAACTTAGAAAACGGGCTCCTGCAGATGAGTTATTGAAGCTGATTGATTTAATATTTTGAATATAGATAATCTAATAGTTGATGAACCGTAGTTAGGAGATTTTAAAGTTGCTTAGGGAAACTTGATCAATGCGAACTGGCATTCGTTACGGAAGGTAAAGATCTACACCTTACGGACGGTTGTATTGAGTGCCTCCCAAGGTTCTATAATAGCCCAGCGGACAACCGATGTTTGGTAGGTAGCGTATAAATACCCCATTTCCGATTTCAAGTGAAAGTGGAAACTCGGACCTGGTTCAAGGACACGTCTAAGGTAGAAATCCGACGGACGTTTCTGCAACTTTCTTTTCCAATGAAAACGTTGTGAAAAAATATTACTGCATCAACTCCCGAAAGAAACTCATATTTCACGGGAGGGGAAAACAGATAGAAAATACTCGGGCTGTAGCACAATGACTTTGCTTTTAGCGGATTTTGCATAGAAAATGAAGCTATTTCAATTGCTCGGAAAACATTAAGATCAAAATTTTTGAAAAATGTCTTCATTGGAATCCGTTTTGAGGCATTTTGAAACGAATCCTAGAGTTTAACGCATGTTACAAGAGAGTTTAACGCATGTACACTTGTTAATTTTCGCAGTGCACAGTGCGTAGATTTGTGTACACTCGTACATAAAATCGGCTTGTAACTTGTCACTTGTTGCTTTATGAAACAGGCCCCTGGCATTCCTGACTGTATCTACATACACACCTCAAATGAATTAAGGTCAAACACCAAACGCCAAACACCCCAGATCAATCGGACAAAGATAATATTATATCTCATGATTAGGTACCTGAAGGAGATGGGATGCCACCAGGTGTTATGAGAAAAAAAATCTGTCAAGAAGACAGAGTCAAAAAACTATTAAGAAATTATACAACAATAAATTCGATGAATGCAGCACAATAAGTGGTATGCATTTCATTGATAGTTGATATGAATTATCAGGATATGCATTTTTCATTATGTATAATAATATTTTCTAAAATTGATTCATTTAAGATCAAATTTTAAGCGATGATTTAAATACATGTATATGCACCAATCATTTTATGAAATCGGACCAGCGGATGATAAGAAATCAACGTTATGGGAAATTCATGTGCGCATGCGCACAGGCTGCTGTTGATTCGACGGCATTGAAAATTATAGTGCACCATCTAGGAGCTAACCCGCACAATCCCTGAAAATGTTATCGGAATCGGACTGAAACTTGATATAGTTTTGGGCGTGACAAATATTTACCACAGTCAGACAGACAGACATCAAACAGACAGACACGGAACCGAAATTGATCAGCAAGCTGTGAAACGCAAAAAGTAAGTGAAAATTTTGATTTTGGAGGTCAAAAATGTTTTCGACTTTAATCACCAACACATAGCTTCCCTACCTTCGGCAGTGAGAAAACAAGAATTCGTAGGCATGGTTGATGGGACGTTTCTATATTATCAAGCGATAAAATGAAACTATCACCGATTGCGATTTGGGCTCAAAAAAGATCTAACATCAGAGGGAAATTTTAAAAAGTATTAGGATTGTTGAAATTTGAAGTACCTACCACAATTTTCTCATCCAAATTTGTTAACACTAATGATCAAAATATCATATGTGCCTCTATCTTCCTGCTTCAGCATGATTGTGTTCCATTTTACATTAATAAATGGCTTCGCAAATGTTTAGCACATATTTGCCTGAAATTGATCACAATTTTCGAGAATAAGAAATCATAGCGAGTGGCTAAAACCTTTATTTGACAGTTATTGATTATCATAACCTATTAATTGACTTTGGGGATATCCACATAAATACGGCGACAAAGTTTCAGGATTTTGCATGTTTGCGTCTGCATTGGGCATGACGTAAGAGACATTTGGCGAAGTGGCATTTGGCAAGACTTTCTTTTCTTCCTATAGTGTAGGTACTAGTGAAAGGGAATGAGCGATGAAATGCGCCTGACGTCATCTGCCCACGATTCTTTATCCTATTTTCTCCTCCTTTCCTTGCAATGAGATCCCACATACTGAACCCCGTTGGAAAGCTCGCTTGGAGGTAATTTTTCATTTGAAGGAATTAAATATCTTATGTCACTCGATGATGATTGTCTTAACTATATCCATTCCCAAAATTTTTAGGGTCTTCAGGGACGATTGGCAAAAGGCTCAAATACGTCAGTACGATAAACCTGTACACTTACATTCGAACGCTCATTAAAATTAACGTTCCAGTCATTATTTCGTTTCAGACCATTATCCTTTTTAAAGTACTCCACCTGAAACTCAACACAACAAGAATTTGTCAGCAACAAATTTGAAATTTGGACATATTTTTTCGTAATGGTGCCTTGGTAACGATCTACAATAAATTTTCGGGAAATATAGTGAGTAATAACAAATGGTCGAGTCCACCGGTCCTTTGCTGGTTGGATGGCAATTTTGTTTCAACCTTTGATTTTTCCTAGTTTTTGTTTCTCGAAGAAACAGGAAAAGAGGATTTCCAAATTATATACTCGTCTGCGAAGTGTTTCTATGGTTTGCAGTGTGATTATTAGTTGATGTGTGTGTTTTTTAATTTGATTATTGTGACTCTATGCTCATATTGTATACCTTGGTACATATGTTGAGAAATGAATGAGACCAGTACACTTTTGAAGGGGTGCATGCCACAAGCATCACTGTAGCTTAGAAAGTACTTCAACGCTGCCGCAAATCCTTTGTATCTGTATCAACTTCTGTAAAATTAAATTTGTTTTTCTGTATGCATGTTATGCAGAATAGAACTTCGCGCTATACTGTGCTTATTTTCTAAGAAAAAGTGAAAACCCAATTAAACAGGGTTCTCACAATTCACTTCTCGTTTTTCATGCAGTAAATCTTCGACAAGTAAAACAATAGACAGGCAGTAAAACATCGATAAATTGATCGTTCAATGTGTATAGAATAGCAAATTTATTCAAAATCCTTCTAGTGAAAATATGCACTTCTACATCTGCACTGTAGTTTAGATGTTTTTATCGTCAGTTGGGCTTTGCTAAAATTGATTTAGATATAGTTTTGTTAGTTTTTGAAAGTCCAGCTACATAAAGGCGGCGTTCTGGCCGTAAACATACAGAACCGCTGATCTAATTTGCGTATCAACAAGAAGTGAAACCAGAACAACGCGGACAATGCCTGAAAAGTTCGTGAGTGGTTTAAACGGATTGTGGCAATGGTAATCCGAATTTGGAATCTTGCCAGCATCAAGAAGAGATCGGCAGAGTTCATACTGCGGTCGCCGCGCGCTCGGTCAGCTTTTCATATCAACTTTTTCCTCTTTAGCATCAACCACAAACGACCCTTCCCAAACACCGGTTGAATGGAAGGTAGACAATTGGTTCTCCCGACCAGCCTCCGAAGTATGAAGTCCTCGGCCAACAAGTCAGAAAGATTGCGTTATGGGTAACGATTGAACCTTCAGCGTGATAATATTCGATTGGTTTAGGAGTTGAGGAGAAAGCAACCAACCACAGCTAAATCTTCTGCTGCAAATGCACACCGCATGTTTAACGGGCATTCCAACATGAGAAGCTCGAGGTAGAGCGCAGCGCTTAAACAAGGACCTTACCTACCGATTTGCACTTCTTCTGTTGATTATAAGGACAGACAAGGCAGACCCTAGTTGTTTTTTGATTTTTGTCGGTTTTTGTTTGTTTGTGTGTGTCTCTTTATGATAAAAATTTATTATACATGTAATTCTCATTTTTGACCAGGACTGACGAGGGTGATGGTGCGAGGAACGATTGTCGAGCGAAAAGGGGGTGACGCAAGGTATTAACAAGGGGAAAGTCCTGTCAACCACCATGTTCTTTAGGTCCTTCATCCCCTAGCGCTCCTAGCGGCGGACCTTGTTGGTCCGGAACCCCATTGGAATTAGAATCTTAGTTTGACTCCAAAATTTATTTCAACATTACGTTCCTAACACATTATAAACACACGCTGTTTCAATTGAATTGATAGTACGATCAAGGATTCGTAATCGAGTGTTTAGAGTTGATCAACAAAACTAGAAAACATAAAAACTAATGAATAAATAAAGTGAAATAAATCGATTAATAGGTAAATGAAAAATTGTATGAACAGGCACATTCATTATTGTAGTAGATTTCAATTTCAAATTTCACCCCATCTCTTTCAAAACCAACACGCATGATACGATTCATGAATCTACTAACCATTCAATTCTAATTACTTATTAACTTTCTTCGGGCCCTTTTTACCTTTTGCTGGGATCGGGCCAGTATTATCATAATTCGGTACTATAAAATATGAACAATGCATCTAAACAAATCATTACAAATAGGTTTTTGCATTAAAAAATGTGTATATTTGAAATAGCGCTGCACGATGCTCTTTCTTTCTTCTTCTGTTGAATTGTTTTCACAATCAATCATGAAGCATATTTCTTGTTTGTCATAAATTTCAGTTGGAAACGGGAGGAGATGGTGAAAATGACTTTGGACATCATTCCACTGTTTCCGAAATTTCTCAAAATTTTCAAAATGTCTGAATAAATAGTAGTTGAACTTACATGCACGTTAATACATGTATGCCACGATATCTATTATATAATGTAGTAACGATATATTATTATAATAATGGTAATGTAGTTGAAGGGGGATAGACCCTTGCATTGTACCTCTTGGTTTCTTCATTGCAGAAGTAGAACATTTCATATTTTCTTATAAAACACAATAGGTAATGAGTGCTCCTGATTCAAAGCATACGAATGCAAATATAAATGAAAAAATCCTACTTATAAAGTGGCAAGGTAGGTATTTGTTTACTATTCATGTCAAATTTTCTTGTACAATTCGGCTGTTGCTTACCTTTTTTAAATTTATCTTTACATGGCTCGCTGATTGCAGAAGTAATACTTATTTGAAATGTATTTTCATTCCTACAACCCCGCTCAGGGTCCATCTAACAAATGTCCATATTTTTGGGCGTTTTGGTACTAATTAGAAGGCCTTAGAAGTACAGCTTATCTGTTCCAAGCTATAACAATTTCTATTGAATTATATAATAATTTCTCCCTATAACCATACCCTATTTCTACATTTTGCTTCCTCACTACCGAAAGTAGAAAAACTTTGTGCTCTTGGAAATAGTAGAAAAAATTTTGTCCTCAAAAATCAAAATTTTCACTTGCTTTTAACGTTTCAGTGCTTGCTGATCAATTATGGTACCGTGTCTGTCTGTCCGTGGTAAATCCTTGTCACGCCCAAAACTATACCAAGTTTTAGTTTGATTTCTATCAAATTTTCAGAGATTGTGCAGGTTACCTCCTAGACGGTTCCCTATAGCTTTCATTGCTGTCGGATTAACAGTAGCCTGCACGCATGCGCAAACGTGAATTTCTTAAAACGAAGATTTCTCTTCATATGCTGGTCCGATGTCGTTAAAACTCAGTTGATAGTTGGGTATATGTTCTAGAAGAATGCCTTATAAATTACTAGCCTAGTTTTCTCCCTCGCTGCGCTCGCTCGGTATGGCTGTATAGATCCAATGGTCTTTACTGTCGAGTGGGACATTTAGAATGATTGGAAACGGTGGATCACTGAAGGTGTTGTGAAATGTGTAGGGGTGGGTTTTCTCGCTCGCTCCATGTGAGATGTATAAATGCGACTGGGCATAGTCCTCATACCATCGAGACCTACAGCCCATGGTACGGGTGGGGGTGGAAAATTTGAAAATTGCTTACGATCCCTTTATATAGATAATCCCCATGGGGGGGGGGGGAGTCTTATTAAAGGGGCAAAACGAAAATAATAAATTTATGTTTAATAATTTGCTGTGTTTCCTATGTGAGACCACAAAAATTTTATTAGATGCAACACAGATAGATCATTTATCTGCGTAGAAGGGCTATCCAATAAAGATCATGTGGAACCACGAAAAGTTTAGTTTTAAGAACATTTCAGTACTAACAGAACTGCCGGGTGTTAAATGTTTGTACGTAGTTGTTTTCCCCGTCCATTATTCTTTTGAAGTGTCTTTTAAACGCGAGAGAGGTTCCTTCCTTCAAGAGGTTCGACGGCAAAGTTCAGAACTGGTTAGGTTTCGGCGGAATGGGAAGAGTGGTAAGTAGCTCGAAAACCAACGTTTTCGTCTATATTTTCGTTCACTACAATCGGAAAAGACAATTTCATGTCTCGAAACGAGCATTGGACCAAATCGGAACCCCAAAAACCATTTTAAGACCAACCCGAGCAGAATCCGTAGACATTTACTGGGTCTAAAGCGAAAAAAAAAACAGCGGGGAACTAATTTTTTTCGTCATTCCCCGCATATTCTCGCTGATTTCTCCGGGAAGGCAGCATCTTTAGGAAATTTTGACGGCACCATCGTGTTCTACGGGTCCAGAAACGTAACTTTGTCGCTGACATATGAAGTGCTCTCGATCAAATTTTAATGAGGCAGTGGATAGAAGATCGAGCACTCAGCGAAAAAACGCGCATTGAAAGAGGCTCTCATCCCCTTCCCGCCGTTCAGCACATGCTCCGGGTGGGTATAGAAAATTTTAAAATCGCTTATGTCCCTTTTCAGAAAAATCCAGGAAGATCCCGCCACTCGTTGACCCCCCCCCCCCACCCCCTCAACCGTTTGGCCGTGCATAGCATGGTCAAACAGACAGATTAACAGACGGAGTTTCATTCTTATAAAATAGTATAGACATAGATATAGCGATTTGTGAAGTAATAAACTTGCGCATGCGCAAAAATAATATCGATTGACACAGGCAAAACTCCGAGTCTAATGGGGGGGTTTTGATGAAATTTTCAGGGATTGTGCGAGTTAGTTTCTAGGCTAACTCAGTCTAGAATGCCCTCAGTAGTCAGCAGTCTGTGCGCATGCCCAACGCTAATTTCTCACAACGTCGATTTCTTATCAACTATTGGTCCGATTTCGTTCAAACTCGAGGAGTTTTTGGATACAGGGTGATGCCCTTTGCATTTTATCGCATTTGCTTGAATTATCGGTAACATTTGCGCAAACGCAAAACTTGAATTGGAAGACATTCCGAGGATAATGGATCGATTTTGATGAAATTTCCAATTACTGTGTGGGTTAACAATTAGAAAATGTTCGCCCATGCAAACATGAATTATAGTCCTATTTTGCATTCTAGCATGTATACGCAAGTATTAGATACTGTTACATTTTGCATTCAATCATTTCGACTGACTTTGTTCTTTAACTAATTCTATACTTCCAAGTTACAATATCTGAGGAAGTTACACTGCCCACCCAACTCAGCAGACGTTTTTTTCTTGTCTCCAATACGAATTTCCTAATTCTTGAGCGAGGCTCGCCAAATGTCAATATGGTTAACACCAATCTGTTCATAATTATTCATCTGTATGAGAACACTCTCTTCTTCGTTTTGAGTCATTTTACAAGTACTAGTGAAGATGATTGTTTTCATCGTTATATGGATTGTTTGGAATGCTAGAACCTCAAAGTACCTACATAAAACAGGGTGCCTACACCGAATTTGGGCAAAAATCAAGGGATCGATTCTGAAGCTCATTTCTGATTGAAAGTTTCTCATAACGATTTTTTTCTAACGCTTTGTTTTCGAGTTATTGAATTTTTAAGATTTTTTTCGTGTTTTGTATCTTATGACATTAAAATGGCCATAACTCCCCTTAGAATCAATGTAAACTCCAACTAAGAACACTGTTGGAATGAGCGTTCGATCTCCTATAACCCTGTTATAAAATGAAGTTCTTTTAATTAGAAAAAATGTTTAAATTTAATTTAAATAGTTAAAGTACGAACAAAAAGCATGAAAAACATTGAACCGCTATGGTCCGCCTCCTAGTCAATATTCGCACAAATCCCATGGCGATTCGATTCATGTTGGAACTCGTTGAATAAGTTCGTAGAGTTCTATTTTGGAAATTCTACATTTTATTATTCGCTATAATATGGGAATAATTCTGTTCAAAGTTCCAAGGAGCTCGAGCTGAATGTAATCCATGGATTACTGTAGGCAAAATCTTTTAAAATTTATTGATGGTATTAGCTGATCATGTACATGTTGAACTTTTTGTTCAATGTCCGCCCTGTTTGCAGGAAGTGTCTTTTGAGTGTGTGTTTGAGTATGATTATCACAGCCCATCTTCTCGGAGTTTTAAACTACATATAATCGAAGTTTTACCATGAAAGCGGAAATGCCGGTGAGTGATTTGATACTAATTAGTTCCACTTTAATGAAAGGATGAGATGCGTTGAAATACTTTCAGGCTTGCGTTATAGTTGAGCAGGTGGACTGCGGCGAAATAATCGTATGGTATTGAATGCACATGTATTGAAGAGGGTGGTAGGACAAGGGAGGGGGTAATTTCGTTGGTAGGCCTGCATGTATACCAGGAAGTGGGTGGGGTGGCTTGAACTCACCTCCTGCCATTCCTGTTCTCCTGTTATCATATGTGAACCGAACATGCGTTCCTTACTCCCTCTCTTTCATTCTACCCTTCATGTGATTGGATGGACACATAAGATAAGACACATGGACATAAGATTCTTCATGATGAAATTAAAATATCAGTTTTTAAAATGAAAATATAAATCACGTATATGTACGTATCATAAATATACATAGCATAAATATATACATAGCATAAACATATATATACATAGCATAATATACTAAGAAATGACCAGCAATGCCTGCTTACTTGATGTTTATTTCTTCAGTCCCTTTTGAGATAAGTTCGAGCAATCTTACACCAGCATCTTACACCACATCACATCTCTCCATGCAATGAGCGAATTACCTTTGTATCGATCCACGCAACCAGTGTCACTGACCAACACGTGATTAGCCAGAACATCTGATTTTATTTCTGTTGACGTAAAAAGTGATTGAGATAAGTTTATGATAGTTGGGGTTGTTGGAGTGATTCTACGATTCAAAACACGTAGAATCTAAATATCAATGAACATATTGGTAAGTTATGCATGCATTACAGGGACGTCCTTGCATTGAGATGTACCTTGTAGAGAATGGCGGATAGATCCATGAGTTTACCGGATGTAAACCATCCATTATAACTGACAAGTATATGTTACAAGCATCCTCCCCCCTCCCTACCCCTATCCACCCTCACAACCACAATACAATATGAACAACTTCAACAGTAAATTGGTTGGAAATATCACGACACATCGATATTACCTGCCCTCCTCCCCATACATCGTGAATCACCAAAATGGGTTGTGAAATGCGTGAATTAACAGCTCATTTCTCCCTGCATTACTCCTCCTCAAAAAAAATCCGCCATCAAAATGAATTCCCCGATTTTTAGCAGATATAATCCAAAAGGTAAAAGAAAAATCAAATAGCAGGATTTATCGGAATTACCCCCCCCCCCTCCATTAACCCCCTCCATATTCAGTAAGATTGTATAATATTGTTGCATAACTGGGCCGAAATTTGAATCGGGGGGAAAAACAGTCACGAAAATCAGATGATTATTGTGAAAATATCATGATTTATCACTTTTACTCTCTAAATTCACACCTTCTATGATGCAATTTGAAACTCCTGATATATGATGCAAAACTAAACCAAATTCATTATTGAGAAAGAGAAAAGAGGGGGAGGGGGGAAATCCCGATAATTTGACGAGAATAATGAAAACATCAAACTTTATCAGTATAACCGCCTCCATTCACCCTCTTCCACGATGACGTTTGAGGCTCCTGACTAGATCTTCAAGACAACCGAATTCGTAATGGGGGATGAAAAATCGCGAAAATCGGTTGAGAATTGAAGCCTGGTTGGCGACGACAAAATTTGTTACAGCTTCTTGATACTTATTGTTCAGTCTGAAAGGAATCAGTGATTTTCTGTATTTCGCAAAAAGTGGAATAACTCAGAAACGAAGCCCCAAAAAGAAAATTTCAAGGAGGCATTTTCTGTTCCAAATTCAACCTAGATTGAAAAAAAGCGATGAAAAAAGGGGGGTTCAAGAGGAAACCGTAAGTTTCAATCAATAATATGAGACCATAAAACATGGAAAAATAAAAATCGGACTTCCGCATCGTGAAGCTGAGTTAAAATACAATAAAAAAGGTCCAGTTATATATACATATAGTATATATCTTATGTATGAGATAGCGAGAAAGCAAGAAAAAGCGTTAAACGCTGAGATTCGTTTACGAATGCCTCAAACGGATTTCAATGAAGACAATTTTCGAAAAATTTAATTTACAATTTTTTTTTTTTTTTTAGCTTTTGCAACAGCTTCATTTTCTGTGAAAATTCGGTAATGAACTGTCACTTTACAAACAAAGGAGAAAAAAATGTTCAAGTATCCCCCCCCCCCCTCCTCACTTCCTTCAGGGCACCTCTAAACAAAAACTTATGGTGTTTTTTTGTGTGTGTGTCTAAGTATCAGACACCTCGAAGTTCTCTCCTAATCACCACAAAAAGAACAACATGTCTTTGAATTTTTGGTAGAAAGTGACTATTTATGTTAGTATTTTACTTAGTTTCTTTCACAATACCTGTGATTGGTACATAAGTTGTCTGGGGTATTCCTGGTTAGCGGCTTAATGGCACAAACGGTTCTGTTTCACAAGACCTAAAGAAAGTGAAAGCCAATTTGTTGGTCCTCCGAATACCAGGCGGGCTTTATTGACGAACTATCGTTTAGGCGCCTCGTCATCCCAGGAAAGCTGCTGTCAAACGTATTTAACTATACTTAGTACCTGCCGTCAATGTCGCGGATCCATTCCCTTGAGGAAAATATGAAGAAGAGAGTTAGGAAAGTTGAGTACTATAATAATAAACATGAATGGGGAACTTTCGTGTATCGGAATTTCATAATTTAGACCTCAGATTCGGATTCAGCGCACTTGAACGTTTAGTTTTGCTAATAAACGGGTAGGAAGATCACGCGTGACGTAGTAGTGCAAGGGAGCTGAGGGTTCCCCCCAGGCGGGCGGGGGCCTTGACGTCATCGTGCAAATGAATTTTAAGATACCCATCATATGGCACATTTTTGGAAAGCTCTCGCTTAGACCTTTTTGGTGAGCGAATTAAAAATATCCATGCAAATTCCCCATTGAATTCCAAGATTCAGGCTCACCGCAAGTTACATACCACAACTTTATGATTTAAATGTCGAATTCTACGTAATTTTTCACGCTGAATCGAACGATGACACTTGCAGACCTCTAAGACTAACGAATGAGGGTGAAAGTGCCCTTTGACCCATCAAATGAGTGGGAATTTTTTAACAATGGCTCTAAGGCCGGTTTTTAAAGGGCCCTTCTCTGAGGTTCGAGGGTCAAAGGGCACTTTCGCCCTTATCTGTTAGTTAGAGGTCTGCAAGTGTCACTATTCGATTCAGCGTGAAAAATCACGTAGAATTCGACATTTAAATCATAAAGTTGTGGGGGATCGTTTTTTTCCTGAAATCCTTCGGTTTTTGTTGAAAATACCACGTTTTTTCGCATTCAAAAGCCGTTTTTCCTCCTTGTTGGTAATTTTATCAATTTCAATTTTTTGGCTATACCGTTAGAAAGCTGATGAGATGTTGAAGTTTTTACTGTACTTGCAAACGACTGTTCATTTTTTTATGGAGGGAGAAATCAGATTGAAAAAACCCAAATTTTTAGAATTTTACAAAGTTTGTACTTTGACCTCTTTTTTCGGTCTCTTAACTCTCTTGAATAATTATGATTTGGCATCAAAAAGATAGGAAATTTAACGTTCTTTCCAACGGTATCCTCAGGTTTGAGAATACTCAAAGAATGAAGGGGTCACAGCCATTTTTAAGAGATAAGATCCAAAAAAAAAAAAAAAAAAAAAAAAAAAAAAAAAAAAAAAAAAATCTTAGATAACTTGAAAACGAAGCCTTTAAAAAACAAAACTCTGGGAGGCACTTTTTGTTGCAAATTACTTGTAGAATTGATCCCTGAAGTCTTACCTACTTAAGTCGAGACACCCTGTATATAAAGTATGCGTGTGAATATTATAGCAAACGAAAGGTATAAAGTCTGAATTCCGAGAAATGATTTTCATCTTTATTTAATATATTTTACATTTTTTCATTATACAACATAGGTACCTACTACAAAACAGCAATGGGTAATTTTCAAGACAGCATTAGTCTTCTGGGGTTGCTGGCAAATTGATCAACAACCTCTTCACAATGGTTGCCTTCTTTGATTTCACCAAATCTAGGTGGAGGCTGAGCATACACAGACCATTCAGCCTATATTCCCCCATTGTAGATCGTGTCCATGTTTTTACGCGCTTTGTCGTTCTTGTCCATTTTCGCCCACTTATTTTGCCATAATCTAGTTCTGCGTACAGTAGACCCTCATCAAAATCATAAAACTTGGCAATTTTTTCGGCTTGGAGTTTGAAATGGTCTAATTTTGAAGCCAACATGACGTGGGGGTGAAGAGAAAGAAGGGAAAACGCCGGTTCATTATTATGAGAAAATCTGTCTGTCAGCGCTGAAGAAAACGAGTCTAGGTAAGGAATCAAGACTGATCGTTTCCAATATTCCTCAGGAGTTTCTACCTGGAACCAGACTGTATGAGAAGCTTCTAGAATTTAAGCTTATCAGAATTACTTCCCCTTTTGCGCTCTTCCCTGTCTTATGTTCAATCCCAAATGTGTTTTCAATACCTACCTAGAACCTTCTCTTACTATGAAGGTACTCTTGCTCTCAAAATACGTGTTTACGAATTCCAATAATACCTTCCCATGCCCCTAACTACATTACAATCAATACATTCCATTACATTCGATATTCTAGTGTTTCTTTTAAATACGTTCAGCACGATTTATTTTTGTCTTCCCAAAAGTCTAGGGGGGGCCACGGCCCCACCCTGTCTACGCCCTTGGTAGGTTTGAAGGTTATGTTTGTGGGGAGGTTATGTAGATAGGCAGGTTATGTTGGTAGGAAGGTTATGAGGAAGGTACAGGCGAGTGGCGGCCGCTGCCGCGTCCCTACCTGCTCAATGCCACCCATCATCCCCGCAGCTCCTCTTCCTGGGTCAAGGATATCTGCTTTCTTTCGGCTCCCCAGGGGCGCATCTTCCTCTGGAATCTACTTTTACCGTCACCTACAAATCCCCTTTCTCCGGGACCTGTTTCTTCCCCCTGAGGCCGTCTGCAGCCGTCGCGCGCCCCGTCCCGTCCCGTCCCGCCCCGTCGAGGCCGCCAGACTCACCCACGTTTCCCCGTTCGTCGCCAAATACCGCGTCGCTTTTCCTCGTTGGGCGGAGACGCCGCCGCTTATTATCCGCCGTCTTCCTTCACGCAGTTCCGTAGCCTTCCGACCTCTCCCACGGGACTTCACATCCTCATGACAGCTCATCATCTTCGTCCATTACCACCACCCAGTGTTGGGCATAATCTTATCGTCGAATACGAATACGATTGTAATCGCGATAATTATTCGTTGATTCTGAGTCAACTGCGATTATATTCGTATTCGTGTAATCGTATTCGTCTGTCGGCGATTACACGAATACAACCCATAAAAATGCGTCACGGTCATCAATTTCAATAGGGCGTCCCTCCTATAATATGCGAAGCCTTGCTAATATTACCTAGCTTCAGAGGGACGTCCAATTGAAATAGATTATAGGAGGACGATACCGCATTAGTTTTCTAGCACAAGAATCATGACGATTTGATTAGAATAGCCAGCTCAGAGCTTTTCGTGGTTCGCAAATGGTTTGACTTTAACTACCTAAGAGTAAACATTGTCAAGACATCAGTGATTCGTTTTTTATCATCAAAAAATTGCACAAACAGTAATATTTTGGTCAAGTACCATGATTATCTGTACTAACTCCTCCCTAAACTGTAATTGAGTCTTTGCCTTATAAACAAAATTGTAAATAGTTGGGCATTATTTTTGATGAAAATTTAAAACACATATTCAGACACTAATGAACAGGCTACGTAAGTTGTTTTTTGTATTCAAAACAGTTCGAAACTTTTTGACTGAAAGACAGCTGCGTTCTGTATACTTTGGTTTGGCTTTTTCTCTTATTAAGTATGGCATAACTGTGTGGGGAAGTTCTTGTAAAACCCATCTTAATCAACTACAGACAGTTCAAAACGCATTATTAAAAATATTATATAACAAACCCTTCAGATACCCTACTACAAAATTGTATTTAGACCTTAATGTTTGTAAAGTAAAAGATATTTTTCTAATTGAATCATGTGTGCAAGTTTTTAGGTCTGGTATCAATAGTGATCACATATCCCGGTTATCGAGCTGTAGAACAACAGCTATGTCTAATATTTCGCTGCCACGATGCCAAACTGAATTTTATTATTATATGTAATTTTATGAAGTGGGTATAATTTTAATTTTATGTTCTTCATTCGTGATTTATTTTGGCGAAAAGCTTGATTTTTATTTGTTAACACCTTTTTGTGAATAATATTAATAATTGAGGTGTAATCAACGTAAGGTCCACCTGGGAACTCAAGTTCATCTGAACTTAGACCTAGGTTGGGCAAACTGTAATCTTGAATTTTCAAATTTAGTTCTTTATTTAGTTCTTACTTTACTACTGCACATTTTCTTTTCTCATTTTGTACATGTAACCAAAGTTTTACATTTTTTGCCAATAAATAAATAGAAAATAAAAGATTTGGGACAAATAGACTGAGCTCCAATCGTTGAATTCGCTTTAAGGACGTCCTTCTGAAGCTTGGTAATATCAACAAGGCTTCCCACATTATAGAAGGGACGCCCTATTGAAATTGATGACCGTCACGCATTTTCATGGGTTGTATTCGTGTAATCGCCGACAGAGGAATACGATTACACGAATACGAATATAATCGCAGTTGATTCCGAATCCACGAATAATTATCGCGATTACGACGACGATAAGATTATGCCCAACACTGACCACCACCCACTACCTACAGATCATTTTCCATGACAACCAATTATTTATTGCTTTTGCAATGGCTCCAAAAATTTTGAAATCATAATTTTCGAAAAATTTCCTCATTTAAATCCGTTTTTTGCCCGACTTTGTTCTTTCTTAGGAAATTTTCCTTATCATTTAATCGCGACGACCGTCAATCGCATCGTCAACTTTCACCCCGACCGATGTTTTTGATCCAACAACCCCTGGGGTCCAATCTATTATAAAGCATTTTGCTATCCAATGAAACTTCGTAATTACCAAATCAAACTTGTTCCAATCAAATGAAACCTCGTACCAATCAAATGAAACTTTTTTTTCGAACAAATGGAACCTTATTTCAAACAAATGGAACTTCATCTAATCATTCAGAGAAAAATGACATTTTATTTCAAATTTTTGCTGAACAAGTTAATACAGAGGCACTACAAATTAATTTAGTGAAGCGGGGGTCCAGAAGCTGCGGCAGCAGTTTCATCATCATGTTATCACGAAGTTGGAGCAGTCTGTCGCGGTGATCAGCAATATGGTGCACCGAAAAGTTTCATTTGAATGAAATGAGGTTTCATTTGTTTGAAAAAAAGTTTAATTTGGTTGAAAAGAGGTTTCATTTGATTGGTACGAGGTTTCATTTGATAGAAAGAAAGTTTCATTTGACTGAAAAATGCTATAGTTTCTGGGGCGAGTGTGAGTCCAGGAGTTCAGCTCTCAACAATCTGTCCTGCTGGCCAGCCGTATGAACGCGATCGATATTTTTTTATGGAATTTTCTCTGCCGATTCGGTGTTTGATGATTTCAACATACGTACGAATTTTTGGCTTCCAAGTCCGTGGAAATCACGGTGAGCAATCATCAAATCAAATCAAATCATATATCACTTCTCATGATCACTTTACGTCATACAGAAATATACGTAAATATACACAAACATATGTATATATAGAAAAAAGAAACATAATCACCCAGAAAAAACTCCAACACTATAAGTAATCAACTATCTTCCTTTTAAATGATGATAGACTATTAAAATGAAAAATATTAATGCCATTGTCAAACAAAAATCTCAATACTTTAATATATGCATTTCTTCTATAGAACTCTGTATTAATCCTTGGGAAGAGTATACGAGAGATCATTCATCCTTAATTTGGATTAATGAATTTTGGCATATCGATTCGCCATTCTTGCTGTGCGCACACACTCTGAAACGCTTCCTAGCCGTATTGAAGCCCACCAAATGGCTTTCTGCAAGGCTATCTGGACTCCAGGAATGTCTTGGAGGATCTTCAGCCCTTGGATTTTCTCCATCAGTAAGGCAATCAAGTTGGCACATGTGTGTGGAAGGCAATGGAGGTTTTCTCACGAACACGATGTGCCATACTTGTTTATCTGAATAGATACGGGCGTAGCCCAATTGTAATATACATAACAAAAAGTATATATATATATATATATATATATATATATATATATATATATATATATATAACTTAAATGTCCTTTAATCGGTAACGGGTGGTATGAAATGGGGAGGTTTAACGATTATAAAAAATCAAATGAAGTTGAATTAGAAGTTTGAATCTTCCTTCAAAATTTGCCGGTGATCTCGCTACTCCTGGAGAATTAAAAGATGAAGCTGGGTTGGTACTTACAACACGACGAGAGTAAACATCTGAGTTTTCTTATCTCGGCTTTAGGTGAAGGTCGACAGAGTAGGTACCTCGGTGTCTTGTTGCGGCCAGCGGCTTCTGAGAAAAAGATAGCGAAGGAGCTCGGCGTTCTTCCGTCTTCACAGGCGGAAATCCACTTCTATTTATTTAACGAGCCAAGTGTCTTTGCTCGGGCGTCCTGGTTTTTGGCGAATTCGCGTAGTTTCCTCTTGTGGAGCGTGTGATGTTCTCTTGAAGTCACAGAGTGAGTAGAGATGATGGATTTTCTTCTTGGTGAACAGCAGGTTCCCTTTGGGTCAGAATGCAATCGATTTTGATTGATTGATTTGCCCAAAGTTAATTGATTTGTCCACGAGACTGCGCCACTTAAATGTCCTTTAATCGGGAATCGGTTTTTAAAAAACAATCGTTTAATTCCCGAATACAATTTATTAAAATATGAAAAGAAACACACACGACTATGTACAGAGAGGGAACGTACCGCACGAGAGATTGCCCAACAACGACTGCACCGAGCTTCGGGAGGTCCGAAGCGAGGTGCTTCCACTAGGAGGGGAGAACTGCTGAAGGCATTAGTTTTATTATTTTTCCTCCCTATGTTAGAGGATCACATAATTCCTCCCTCCTTAAGCTGAAAATTTAGAAAATTAAAAATAAACTAAATTTTCACAAGAAAAGACTTGAATAAATAGCAAGGCCTTCATGTTCTCGTTGCGGTTAGCTTACTCTTCTGTTTACAATACGCAATTATGGTATAAGTAATAAACATGATAATAAGAAGATACAAAATTATAGTCCAAAAGCTTGGAACAAAATATTCAATTATATTTAATGGCTCTAGACGTGTTACTCTGTTTAGTTTGACATTTTTGAAACTGAGTTCTTTTAGAGTAAGCGTTGTATTTGACATTTGTGAGTCTTTAATTTCAAAATTTAAGTCGGTTAATAATTTAGGTTGGCCTAATGATTCACTTTCTGAATGAAGGGGTTGTCCCTTGTAATACATCCTACTGTTACCTTCCGAAATTAAAAATATACCTTTTAATTCCACTATTTCCGAACCATGCCTATTATTTATTTCTATTTTGTCTCCAAAAGGGAAGACTGCTAGATGCTGATTTGATTCTGGAATTGATTCAATCCAATTATCCTCAATGTTTACTGTTACGTATTCACAATGTTCTGCAGTACTGGAACTAAGTATTTCTTCTTCACATTTAACATTCTGGTTTGATATTAATTTTTTACTACAATGAATGATACTACCCCTTTGACAATTATCTGACAGGGGTATTGTTGTATTATTTGACTTAGACTTGAGAAGATAATTTATCTTAGGAAATATAGAAACATACTGATTTTGCCTAAGTGTGGGTATTGGTCGTAAAAAGTACAAGTGGTATTGTAACCCATCGGACAACGGTAGATTGAGAAAATACATTATTTCATCGTCCTTGATTGCACAAGTAACTTGAATAGTGGATTCTATTTCTAGAATATTTTCGTACTTTATTTCTAAAGGTAATTTGGAACCGTAAGTATTTGACAATTTTTGGAGTTCTACAAACAGCTGATGCGTTCCAATTATACTAGGATGTAATGTTCTCAATTTGCAAAATGTTATTGAATTCTCAATATCTTGGAATATTGTCAGTATCACATTAAATACTAGTTGTTGAAGGTTGAGTATTTCCTTTATGGAATCAGCGAGAGCCTGATTAGAACTAATTTTCATGAAATTATCAATTTCTAACAGTTTGTTTTTTATTTGCTCATTATTGAAACGAATGTCTTGAATGGTCGAATTAAAATCGGACATCAGATCTGCAATGAGTGAGAATTGAGAATCCAATTGATCCTGAACAGTTATTTCATTATTCTTAATTTGAGTAAACAGCTTTTCATAACGTTTACCGTCAGAGGCGTCTAGATTGCCAGTTATAAATTTAATTATATTACCTAACCCATTTACTAATCCCCTTTTTTTTCTACCTTGATTAACATTAATGTGGGTAATTTTTTCCTTAATAATACTAATAGTATAATTTAATAATTTACAATATTCGTCTGTCTGTCTGACCTGGAATTGATTTACTTTGATCTTATTCAACAGATTTTCGTACTGTGAGGTTAGTTCGTAAAATTCATCTATTAAGCTGTCAATTTTATAATGGTGAACCAGAGTATGTTGGGAGTTTATAAGTCGGGCTGGTCCTAATAGAATAGGCAGTATCCCTTGATTAGTTGTTATATTTCTCACCTCGGAGCTTCCGATTGAGAAGAGGAGGGTCCTGGAACAGGTTCACGAGGTGAAGTGTCAGTGGGTAAGTCACTCGTAGTTTGTTTGCGTGGTCTTTTTATATTAGACGTATGAATTTTTCCTTGTGTGTTATGGTGTCGAGGAACTATTTGAGCGGTTTTTAATTCGGGATTGGTTGATTGCAAGGTTTCCTTATGATATTTTTGTTTAGTTTTATCTTGAATTTGTCTAGTTCTTACAAATATTTCTGTGGGTAATTCTGGAACTTCCTCTCTATCCTGATTCCTTCTTTCAGCAATACGTTCCTTTTGGGCTTGAGATCTTTCTTTGATTATGTCATAAATTAGTTTTACTTTGTCTCGATGTTTGTCTATAAAATTCGTCATTAAGTTTTTCTCTAAGTCGGCTTCTAGTAAAGGGTCGTTCTCTACATGACCATTTATTACTTCGAATGGCGTTAGTTTTGTAACAGAGTGGATACTACTATTATAAGCTATTAGTGCATAGTTAACTTTATTTTTTATGCTTTCATTTTTGAATTCGTCTCTATTTGACAGTATTCTAACGTGTTCAATTAGAGTCGAGTGAAATCTTTCTATTAATCCATTCGAATTTGGGTTTTGAGAACAAATGTAATGAACTTGAATTTTGTGGGTCTCTAGTAACTCCTTGACCAATGAGCTACCGAATTCTGCTCCATTATCGGCCACGATCATTTTTGGTATCCCATGGTGGGAAAAGAATTTTAGAAGGGCTCCGACTGTGTCAATACTATTAGATGATTTTAGAATATAGGCTTGGGCATACTTTGAAAATGAATCGATGATTGTTAAAAACTTGGATTTCTCCAGAGACAATTTGTCGATATGTAGGATTTCGAATGGTCTAGAAGGTGTGGGGGTAACGTTTAATTTTGGTTTAATAGGATGTCTGTCATATTTGCAGGCAAGACATATTTCGCATTTATTAATATAATTTTGGATTGTGGTTTTCATATTCGGCCAAAAATATTTCCTCTTGAGTTTCTCTAAGGTCTCAGTAATGCCTCGATGATTGGTTTTCCCTATATGTTGTTGTTGGATATATTCCCTAGCTGTTTCTGGATCTGTGACATCTTCTAGCCTAGCGGAACACTTGACGAAATTTATCTCAGAATGTTTGAAATTTCTTATCATTATTCGGCTGAATTCTTCATAGATATCATTGACAAAAAATAAGGAATATTTTCTCTTCGGAACTATGTAGGTTTTCACAAAGTGAATTATATCTGATTCAAGATTATTTTTCCTAAGCGTTACTGTTATTCTAGTGATTCTTTCAAAAATATTTTCAATCCTAGGGTTTCTGATTTCTTCTCTGTCGGCTACTACAATGATGATTTGGTTAGTTCCATAATTAACAGGTTTTTCGGTTATAGGAATATTCAGTATTGTGTTTCCCTCGTAATTAGAATGAACAGTGGGAGCTAAAGACGCAGAATCACTGGCGTTCTCGTCCACATTGACGACCATTGATTCCGATGAATTATTTACGGCATCATTTAGTTCTCCCAGTACTTCATTCATGAGTGGAGTTGGAGGACTATCCCCGGTGAGAGCATCTTGAACAATTTGCTCAACATCAGGTGAATTTTCGTTGATGTTAATTTCCACTCGGGAAAGGGCATCGGCATTTTGATTAGTGGATCCTTTTTTGTAGTGGATCTCATAATCATATTGCTCTAATTTAAGCCTCCATCTGAATAATTTAGAATTGGGTTCCTTCAGTGAAAATAACCACTGAAGAGGCTTATGGTCAGTAAAAATTTTGAATTTTCGGCCAAAAAGGTATGGTCTAAAGTATTGTGTAGCCCAGACACATGCAAGGCATTCCTTCTCGATGGTAGAGAGGTTGCGTTCATGGTCATTCAGAGTCCGGCTAGCGTACGCTATAGGTAAGTCAGCACCGTTAGTGCACTGGCTTAAAACCGCGCCTAACGCAATGTTCGAAGCATCAGTTGTAAGGTTAAAGGGCTTCGAGAAGTCGGGATATTGTAAAATCGGATCATTTATGAGCAGAGTTTTACATTTCTCAAAACACTCTTTATACTCGGGGTTTTGAGGATCGATCGTCGCTCCCTTCTTCAAACATTGGGTTAATGGTTTGGTTATTTGGGCAAAATTTTTAATAAATTTTCTATAATAACCCAGTAGTCCGAGAAAACCCTTAATTTGTTTTGGAGTTGTGGGAATCGGATATTTGGATATAGCTTCGGTTTTGAGGGGGTTTGGCTTAACTCCTTCAGGGGTGATAAGATGTCCTAAATAGACACATTCTCTTTTGAGGAACTCCGTTTTATCCAATTGTATTTTCAAATTAGCTTCACGGAGTCTGTCAAAAACTTTTCTGAGACTATTTATATGTTCTTCGAGACTTGTACTATAGATGATAACATCGTCAATAAAAACAGTGCAAATTTCATTCTGCAAACCGCGTAATACATTGTCGAGCAACCGTTGGAAACTAGGAGGTCCGTTTTTTAAACCCATCGGCATTCTACTAAATTCCCAATGACCATTTTCCGAAGAGAAAGCAGTTTTGGCAATACTATCCGGATGCATTGGAATTTGATGAAAACCGCTTTTGAGGTCAAGGCAAGTGAAGTACATACACCTACCAAGTTTGTCGAGCAAATCATTTATGACTGGAAGTGGGTATTTATCGTCTATTGTCTTGTTGTTAAGTCCGCGGTAATCAATAACCAGTCGATACTTTTGTTTGCCGGATGCATCTAATTTTTTGGGTACGAGCCAGAGTGGACTATTCCAAGGTGAAGAGCTGGGTTGAATAATTCCCTGTTTGAGCATATCTTGTATTTGGTTATCAATTTCCTTTTTATATACCTCGGGATATCGGTAATTGCGGGTATACACGGGGATCTCGTCAATGGTACGGATTACATGTTGGACTTTATTAGTACACGTTAAGGTGTTTCCTTCACAATGAAACAAATCTTTGTACTGATATACTAAGTTCAAAATTTGTCTCTTTTCTTCTTCGTTCATATGATCCGTTCGAATATTAGTGGGGTCAAATACATAATTTTGCGTATCATAATAATTCACATTTGGACTTTTCACTTTGTCTAAAATGGGGATTTCTTCAACTTGGATGGGTTCAAACAGTTTGAAATTACATTCAGAATCACTATTATTTAAAATTCCTACGTAACATTCCTTATCTTGAATTTTGACCAGGCATTCAGGAATTTCTAGTGAATTTTGTTTCAGATATGGAATTACTCCTTCCTTTTTTGTTGAATCACATCGTACGGGAATTTTAATCTGCGAAATTGCCCTAGGTGGTATTTTTTGTTCATAGATCGGTTTTTTATTTATTTCTTGATCAACGTAGTGATATTTAAAAGGGATTTTGAAATTTTTTATTATCAGTAACTTGTTCTCATAATCAATATGAGCGCCAAGTAACTCAAGGTTATCTGTACCTAATAGCAATCCGAATCGGCTATGGAATTTGTGAATTCTAAAAAGGAGATTTAGGTTTTTAATTTTGAACATTTCGCCACATGGGATCCTTGCACTATTGCTCCCATATGACAATCCGTGGATTGACCTAACTTGAAATTTCTCTGTTATGATTTTGTCGGGGAAAAATTTTTTAATGACCTCTGGATGCACGAAACTTGAAGTGCTTCCGGAGTCCAACAGGATTCTAATTTTATGCTTCGGAAATACTATGTATGGCAGTTTTTGTCCAGCTTTTGGTTTCAAATGTATTAGGGAGAATGTAGCGATTCGGACTCCTCCTCTAAAAAAGAGTCCTCATCGGCCGGATTTTCCGCGTTGTATTCGGGGTCAGAACTTCCCATACCTTCTTCCTCGGGAATTTCCACATTGTTTAAATCTAAATTCGGTCGAGTCGTTTGCCAAGACATTGGAGTCGACTTTGCAAAATTGGACGTTCCTTGACTTGGAACTTGAGTCTGTGGGGGCCTTGTGATTTGTGAAGTGTTATTTTTATTGGGGGTAAAGGGCTTGGATGGCACTTGATTTTGGGTTTTATTTGGGAATGTTTTGGGCTTAAATCCTTGGCCATAATATGACGGTTTGGTTGCCGGAGTCGTATTTTTATTTTCCGGTTTTATCGCCGGTTTGTGTTGGGGGTTCCGATCGAGTCTACCCTTTTGATACTGCATGATTTGATAATCGTTCGTTAGTATCGAAAGGGCTTCGCCCATCGTTTTCGGTTTCCTACTCCGAAGTTGACTTCCGAGCGGTTCCCGTAGGTGCAAGAGTAACGTCCGTAGACTAATATCTTGGTAGTGCTCGATCAATATCTCTTGTTTCGTTTCAGTTTCATGGTTTTTAATCCAAGCAATAGCCAAATTTAGTTTTGCTTTAATTTTATTATGAAACTGAAAAGGATCTTCGCTCTCCCTATGTCTCAGTCCAGTTAGTTCGTGGCATAAAGTAAATATGTCCCGTTTGTCGGAGTATGTCTCTAGCAATGCAGTTTTAATACTAGGAAAGTCCGTAAGTGCGTAATTATCTAGCATATCCGAGGCTGGTCCCTGTATTTTGGACATAATGGTCTTAAGGACCTCCTCATTTTGATAATTTGTGGGATCTTCATCATCTATGAACCTATTAGCTATAGATTCACACGTATCCAAAAATTTCCGGAGCTTTCCTGGGTTTCCCTCAAAGGTCGGGATCATGTCCGCATGTTTCTTTTTAAATTCGGGGACTTGGTCCCTAGTATTTTGATTGACATTTAAGTTTCTGAGGGACTCTTGAATTTTTTGAGAAATAAAATAATCTACAAAGTTGGGATCATTGAAAGGGTTGCTCGGGATCGGGTTTGCCGCCCCAGGTTGTGACTGTCCCTCAGACATATCAGAATCTTCCTCTATTACAGGTAGTCTTTCGAAAGGTGAGCGAACCTTCCTTAAGAAATATTTTCTGTAGTTTTTTGGAATTTTGACAGGAAAGTATGTACTGTTCAGTGTCTACTCCAAGTGTTCGTTTGTGTCAGTGTGTAAATGTACAAAAACACAAGTTTATAATATTCAATTATAAAAGTGAAATCAAGTATCTTAAATTAAGACAATAAAATTGATTAATTATGAAATTAACGTCAGATGACGGGTGGCTTGAAACGCAATTTCAATAATTAAATACAAATAAAATAAAGTGTCTTTAAATTAAGACAATAAAAATTGATTAATTATGAAATTAACGTCAGATGACGGGTGGCTTGAAACGCAATTTCAATAATTAAATATAAATAAAATAAAGTGTCTTTAAATTAAGACAATAAAAATTGGTTAATTATTTTTTTTTCTGCAATACCGCGCCAGATGACGGGTGGCTTGAAACGCGGTTGCAACAAAAACTTGATCGTTCCTTCCCACCAGGTAACGGGTGGTATGAAATGGGGAGGTTTAACGATTATAAAAAATCAAATGAAGTTGAATTAGAAGTTTGAATCTTCCTTCAAAATTTGCCGGTGATCTCGCTACTCCTGGAGAATTAAAAGATGAAGCTGGGTTGGTACTTACAACACGACGAGAGTAAACATCTGAGTTTTCTTATCTCGGCTTTAGGTGAAGGTCGACAGAGTAGGTACCTCGGTGTCTTGTTGCGGCCAGCGGCTTCTGAGAAAAGATAGCGAAGGAGCTCGGCGTTCTTCCGTCTTCACAGGCGGAAATCCACTTCTATTTATTTAACGAGCCAAGTGTCTTTGCTCGGGCGTCCTGGTTTTTGGCGAATTCGCGTAGTTTCCTCTTGTGGAGCGTGTGATGTTCTCTTGAAGTCACAGAGTGAGTAGAGATGATGGATTTTCTTCTTGGTGAACAGCAGGTTCCCTTTGGGTCAGAATGCAATCGATTTTGATTGATTGATTTGCCCAAAGTTAATTGATTTGTCCACGAGACTGCGCCACTTAAATGTCCTTTAATCGGGAATCGGTTTTTAAAAAACAATCGTTTAATTCCCGAATACAATTTATTAAAATATGAAAAGAAACACACACGACTATGTACAGAGAGGGAACGTACCGCACGAGAGATTGCCCAACAACGACTGCACCGAGCTTCGGGAGGTCCGAAGCGAGGTGCTTCCACTAGGAGGGGAGAACTGCTGAAGGCATTAGTTTTATTATTTTTCCTCCCTATGTTAGAGGATCACATAATTTATATATATATATATATATATATATCTTTATATATATATATATATTCTTCAGCGAATAGAAGGCAACTCACATTTGACTCGAACATTCACACGACACTGTTGATCATCAGAAGAAACCACAATGGCCCCAGGTGGCTTCCTTTCGGAATGCCGAACGAAGCTTGAAACGGAGACAATGCTCCCTTCACTCAGACGATTAGCTGGCGATCCCACAGATAACTCCGCATCAAATCAAAAAATGATCCATGAACACCCAAAAATCTCAGTAAAGCCATGAAATGGTTATGAGACAATTTTTCAAATGCCTAGGCGAAATCTGCTACAATGACATCAGTCTGAAGAACAGTCTGGAAACCATTCAAAACGAAATCCTGGAATCCCAGTAAATTCGTAAATTTGAAACGCAATAACTCACTCAGTTTTTGGGGGAAAATATTGGTGGCTAATCGACGCAGAATTGAATGATCAACAACTTTCCTTAAATGAAAAAGTAGATTATATTTAAACGTCTATCCTAATTTTTCGAATGCTTGCCTTGGCTTTTCCAAGTACTTGAAACACTGAAATTCAATTCTATTGAATCAATCAATCAATTCAATTTTATTGTATAACCCGTAGGTATTGCAAGTAGTTCCTTAAACACATATTAAAAATAGCACATGATATTTTCCTTCAGTCCAGCCTCAACAAACAATGTCAGACTTTTACGTATGATGTATCAAATAATTACTTATATAGGTCTACATAATTTACGTATAATAAATGAGCACTGCACAGTTAACATAGGCATTCAGATTAATTTCCACTTCTGAGCCAGTAGATGTAAAATCCTCCATTGTAATTCGTCCATAGTGAATGATAAGTTTTTTTCCATCAACCTGCTGTATCAGAGTGGGTAGATTGTATCGGGGGCCATTCAGGCCCAAAACAATCTATTTTATATTTTTTTCCATCAACCAGTAGTTCATCTCCAATCAAGACGGCATGCTTCCCGTCTTTTCTTGCATGGAACAACTTGGGCAAGAGATGCTTCCTAAATTCCCGTGTTAGTCAATTCTATTGAATCAATTAATTTAAGTATTTCTGGTAGTAGATCAGAATTTCATCCTCTATAACTTCTATAAGCAACAAAAATTGTTTAGAATCGTATTTTTGATGGAGAAAAGTGGAAAAATACTGAAAACCTTGGTTAACCCACGAAAAACATTAAGGAGCCATTTGTGGTATGGGATTGAAGGTAACATTCAGAATCAGCACAGGATTCCCTATAAGAATAGCTCATGAAATAATTTTGTTCAACTTGAATCGCATTTGGCCCCATTAGTCAAATGACTGTACATTCAAAACGGATCGTCTGGTGTGGGGATGGTTTCATTCAATACAGGAAGAAAAAATACATTAGAAAAGTAAAGGAAAAGTACAATAGAAAATCCCCTGTCATTAGCATGACCATTTGAGCTAATTTTCACGAGAAAAAACTTTTAAAAATTTATATTCTCCCATAGAAATGAATTGTTAAATGTTTACCATTTACTGCAGTTTTTAATTTATTTAAAGCATATTTTGAATAAATCTACGTACATTTTTAACATGGATATGTTTTTGGGCTGGGGGTCATTCTAAAATTTGCGTAACGACACCAAAATTTGTGACGATCCGGCACTTCAGATTATTATTAATTTGGAATGCTCGCATTTTATCACATCTCATGACCTATAACCGATGTTCCCTATAAATAAGCCCGTTACCGCTGATTTCAGTTTGTTCTGAAATTTTCGTATGTTCTTGCTCATAGAAGATAAACTTTTCCTGGAGCTGTTACGCGGTTTCTCACGCAGTGGCGCTTTCACACGCCACCGAAATAGGCAGTAAATGACAGAATTGAAAGAAAAGAATTGATAAGGGTTTTCCGTATAAATGAAAAAAAGGCCTTGACGCCGCGTCCTTCCTCGGGCTATAACCACATTACATTATAATGACAGACTAGGGTTAGAATAACCAGGTGTCTACCAGCGAAAGCGTTGTGGTAACTTTCGAGAGGTGAAAAAGATACTTGATACGAAATCAAAATTTCTACTCGTACTTTACGTTTTAGATATTTCTGAACATCATGGTTCTCTGTCTGTCTGTCTATCTCTATAGCTTTACGTCAACTAATGTCACCTGATTCGAACCTCAAATGACCAGGTTGGTTCCACCGGACCCGAGTCACAGTGAGTCACGATATATAATACTCGAAATGATAAGCTTTACTTGCCATAAGCACTTACATACAAAGTAAGTAGGGTAATTGCCAAACATTAATAAATAAATTGTAACGGGTTAACTGTTCACACAAATAAAAAAGTTCCAGTCATGCAGCATGATCGTATGAGCGAATTTTCGTAAATTATCGTACTATATTATGTTAAAATGTTTTGAGGGTTCTGGACTTTAAGCAAAAATAAATGGTTAACTACCAGTTTCATGGCGAAATTAGTTATATTCTAATTAGTAATAATTTTCGTAGAAAATGAAGCTATTGCAATAGACCGGAAAAAAAAAATTTATATAAATATATATATAAATATATATATATATATATATATAATAAATATATATATATATATATATATATATATATATATATATATATATATATACGTTACGTAATAATAAACCGCCTCTCTTGAAATAAAACCTGCTGATGTAGGCTTCACCCACATCAGCCGAACCAGAAGCTATAAATAGGAGACACCGAGCGCGACTCGTCAGTCTTCCTCTGAACCCAGTCACGTAACCGTGTGTTCCTAGCCTCCACCTGTAATTTTCCTGTATAAATAAATCGCAACTTTTTTAAAAAGCGATTTATCCTTTAACCTATCATCACTGGCGCAGTCTATGAGGACGTGAAGAAACCAGGACCTTTTTGAGGGAATATCAAAAGGACCCGGACTCCACCAGACCCTACTACCCACGAAGAAGGTACCAAACAGGCACGCAGAAGGCATCAACAGGACCCGGCGGACAAATTTCAACAGAGAAGACTCCTCACGTTGGCAGATGACGGCTCCAGCGTGAGTAAACCCAAATCAATTAACATATTAACATTTTCCCCGAATTTGGAAGAAGAAAAAGCATATTTCTTTTTCCCAACTAGTGAAAAGCACATTCACTCTCCCAAATTTCACCGTCACAAAACCCCATTCGAAACATTTCGAATCAACCTTAATTTTCAAATCGTTCGAGAACGAACGTATCTCAAACAATAAGTCGCGAAGACTAAAACATTTTATCGTCAACTTGAAGGCATATCAAGTTGTCACCTCGTCACCTGACCCGCACGCAGACCGCTCTTGCTATCTGCACGTACACCCGCTTGCCTTATCAAGCCCTTTAAAAATCCTCCGTAATCTCTACCAAGAATTCCCGGCTGGAAGAAGACGCTCTCGGATCTCTTACGACCGTGACCTTCAGTTTACAAATAAGACATCTAATTTTAATTTTTCATTGTCTCATTTGCATGATTAATTAATGAATATTATTTGTATATTATAATTTTTGTATTACAGCTACAAACTAATCAATAACTGAAACCCACTCGAGTCGATTTATAAGACGAAATTTTCGTCTGAAAAGATAAATCAAAATTCCAAAACACAACAAAAAATTCCCTCACGCCAGCTTCCCCTGGCTTGATCTAACACTCTTTCCTAGAAATTTTCAAACGATACCCGAAATGGACGGAACTTCAGGAACCCAAAACGTTCAAATTCAACCGACTGACTATGTAGGAATTATTAACCACCAGACGGAACAGATAGGCCAACTGACCGCCCTAATACAGAATTTACTTGTAAACCAGGTGATTTCGCCTAGGGAACAGAGACCCACTAACAATGACTTACCCACTTTGAAAAAGGAACATTTGGACCTGATTCCGACCTTTAAAGGTTCCCCTGAAACACTAAATCATTTCTTGGAAATTACCCAACAAATCCACAATAAATTTTTCAACAACAATGACCCTCTAGACTTTCAAAATGTAATGATCATCAACGCAATTAAAGCTAAAATTGTATCCCCCGCCTCGGAACAGATTTTTTCGGCAAATCTCACAACCTACGAACAAATCAGGCAGGCCCTAATTGAGACCTACACGGATCGTAGAGACGACGTTACCCTATTAATTGAGTTAGTCACGTCAAAACAGAATGAAGGGGAATCACCCTTCAAATTCCATGATAAAATAACTAAAACCCTAAATCTCCTAATCGCTTACCTCCAAACTCACGATGTCCCAAATCACGAAATTTTGATCATGAATTATAAGAAAGTAGCACTTCGCTGTTTCTTACTACAATTAAAAGAACCCCTTGGCAGCATCTTGAGAACGAGACAGCCCGCCGATTTGAACACGGCGCTGTCATGGCTAACGAACGACTATCAGATGCTTTGCAACAACAAAACTAAGACCCCTCAAAGTTCTCAAAATTCATCGCAAACCAGGTCATATAATCAGAACAAGCCACATCAAAATTTTTCACGACCATCGCCAAACACCTCACAAAAACCTAATAACCCGTCAAATTTCAGACCAAATCACGGTTATTCAAGCCAAAATTATTCCAATCGGAATACAAATAACCAGAACCAAAAATCAGCCCCTCAGGCAAATTCCTCAAAACCAAACTCGAGCCCTCAGCCTTCAAACCAAAAACCAAATGCACCGCCCACGAGACAAAACGTCCCTAACCCATCAGGAAAACCGACACCCATGTCTTGGCGCACATCTAATCCAAACTTCAACAACGTTGAAGTATCCGATATACAATCTGACGACCCCGAAATTTGCGAAGACACAACTTACGAAACGGACGTATACCAACCAGTAGAAGAAAACGAATTCGATAGCCCCCATTTTTTAGAGGAAAGCGACCCAGAATTCCCCAATACGACTTAATGAACTTAAACAAGAAAACCATTAGTGAACTCCCGTATATAGACCTACCAAAATTCAACTTGAAAATTCTAATAGACACCGGAAGCACAACCAGTTATGTAAACCCTGAAATCGCAGAATATTTCTTCCCAAATAAACGCAAATTAGAGCCATTTTTCGTCAGAACCGCCCACGGTTCTTCGCGAGGCAGCCATACTACTCTAGTGCCCTGCGGAGACGCTTTCAGACAGAAAAATCTAAATTTAAAATTCAACATATTTAAATTCCACGACAAATTCGACCTCTTGATAGGGATAGACAACCTGAAAGCCATAGGAGCAAAAATCGATTTAGTCGAGGACTACTTGCTCACCCCGTACCTAAATATCCCGCTGAAATATCTAGGCACTGAACATGCGGAAACCCACATGATAGATGCTAGATCCATCCAGCAAATCAAGATTAGAGTCAAAAACCTCGAACAAGGAGATGCTGTCCTCCCCTACTTAAAAATAGGAGAGATGGAAATCCCCGAGTGCTTGGTTCACGTCGAAGACTATGAAACCAACGTGCGAATTTTAAATCCAAAACCAACTTCCGGCAAATTCTCCCAAATTTCCCCCATAGAAGTAGAAACTTTAGATGAAATCCCTGTAGAATCGCTAAACAACATTTTCGATGAAAATTCTAAATTCACTTTTGACATATCTAAATTACGCCTAAATCACATGAATGAAGAAGAAAAGGTAATGATCACAGATTTAGTTAATAAATATTCCGATGTTTTCCATCAGGATAATGAACCCTTATCTTTCACCCACAATATTAAACATGTAATCCGAACCACAGATGAAATACCCGTTCATGCCCGTAATTATCGATTCCCAGAAATCTATAGACAAGAAGTAGACCGGCAAATCGAGGATATGTTAGAACAAGGAATTGTCCAACATAGCGAAAGCCCCTGGAACGCCCCAATTTGGATCGTCCCCAAAAAAGCTGACGCTAGTGGCAAACCTAAATTTCGAATCGTGATCGATTATCGAAAACTCAACGAAAAAACAATCGAAGACCGATACCCGCTACCTCAGATTTCGGAATTGTTAGATAAATTAGGCAGATGCCAGTATTTCAGTGTGATTGATCTTAAATCCGGATTTCACCAAATTCAAATGAGTCCCGAAAGTATTGCAAAAACAGCCTTCAGTACACCTACTTACCATCTTGAATTCAATCGTTTACCATTTGGCCTCAAAAACTCGCCAAGCACATTCCAACGACTGATGGATAGTGTTTTACGTGGTATCACGAATGAGTACTGTTGTGTTTACCTCGACGATATCATCGTGTACAGTACTTCTTTGCAGGAACACATCACCCGTCTTGAGGAAGTATTCAAGAGATTGCGCAAAGCAAACCTCAAGGTACAACTTGACAAGACCGAATTCCTACGCAAAGAAATTGCATACTTAGGTCACATAATCACCCCAAACGGCGTAAAACCGAACCCCGACAAGATCAAAGCCATTCAAAATTATCCCATTCCAACCACCACGAAAGAAATCAAATCATTTTTAGGACTACTAGGGTATTACAGAAAATTCATTAAAGATTTCGCGAAAATTACCAAACCCATGACAAAATGCTTAAAGAAAGGAAGCAAAATTGATACGAAAGACCCCGAATACGCGGAATCATTCGAAACCTGCAAAAATTTACTGACTAACGAACCCATCCTGCAATACCCAGACTTCTCAAAATTATTTCACTTAACAACGGACGCAAGCGGCATTGCGGTTGGAGCAGTGCTGAGCCAGACGGTTGACGGACACGATAAGCCGATAGCTTACGCGTCAAGGACTCTCTGCGATTCCGAGAAACGCCTCTCCACAATAGAGAGAGAACTCCTTGCAGTCGTTTGGGGCGTACAATACTTTCGACCGTACCTCTACGGTAGAAAATTTAAAATTCACACCGACCACAGACCCTTGCAATGGTTATATTCTATAAAAGAACCCGGCTCTAAACTATTCAAATGGCGCACAAAATTGTCAGCTTACGACTTCGACATTGTTTACAAGAAAGGAACGTTGAATTCCAACGTTGACGCCCTTTCTCGTGTTGAACTACTGAACAACAACGAAAACGAGCCCATTGAAGCCGACAAAGCAGTCGACGTATTTTTTGAAGCCTTAACTCCAAAATCCCTCCTCCGAATGACAGACAAGGACGTAGACACTCCCGCTTCCATAATCGTAAATTTTGACTCTGACGACGAATGCAATGATTCCCAATCCAACCCTAGCAGCACGATTCACTCTAACGCCATAGGTCATGCAATCGTAGCTATTCCAATTAGAGACGAACCAGTCAATAATTGTAACCACCAAGTCGTAATCAACTTAACGAAACTCCCGATGAAAGACCCTGTCAAAGTCGAAAAAATATTTGAAAATAAGAATAGAATCACCGTTTACTTAAATAAAAATAACTTAGAATCAGATACCATAAAATTCGTAAAAGAGTACATCCTACCCAAAATTAAATACGGACTTTATTTTACAGAAGACATTTATGAACAGTTTACGAATATCATGACGAAAAATTTTGCCTTTTCGGAAATAACAATGACAAAATACACCAAAAAATTAGAGGACATAACCGACGAAAACAAAAGGTCAGAAATAATCAAAAAATATCACGAAGGCCTAACCAACCATCGTGGCATTGAAGAAACCTACAACCACCTGAAGCGAACTCATTATTGGCCCAACATGAAGGAAACCATTCAAAGATTTATCAACAACTGCACCATCTGTGTAAGATGTAAATACGATCGGAACCCGATCAAAGTCAAATATAATGTTACACCAACCGCTTCACGACCTTTAGAAACCATACATATCGACAAAATGACCCTAGAAGGCTCAAAATTTCTAACCGTTATAGACTCCTTCTCCCGACATGCACAAGCTTATAACTTAAAATCATCGAACGCCTTAGACATTGTGGACGCACTACTAACTCACTTTACCAATTATGGAATCCCCAAAACCATCGTAGCAGACAACGGCCCAGAATTTCAAAACTCCATAATCAGAGAATTTCTGTTACTACACAACATAAACATACACTTCACATCTTCCCAACACCCAGACTCCAATGGTCTGATCGAACGTTTCCATTCCACTCTAATAGAACACATTAGGATATTGAATGAAAGAAATGAGCATAAAAAATCGACTATGAACACCAAAGTCAAATACGCCGTACTGGCTTACAATAACTCAATTCACTCGATATCCAAGTTAACCCCTTTCGAACTGTTATACGGACACGTAAAACCGGACACCTTACTAGACTTGAACATAGATCAAATCGTGGCTAACAGCTATCTTTCTTCCCACAAGGAAAAAATGAAAGCTCTATACGCCCAAGTAGGTGAAAAACTTCATTCTGCAAAAGAGAAATACATAGAAAAGAAGAATGAAGGCCGCGAAGAAATTCCCGCAATTCCACCGGAAATTTACGTAAAAACGGTCCAAAAACAATCCAAAACCAGACCGAAATTCAATCAGGAACACGTCAAAGCAATAAATCCAGAACTTAAAACTGCATTAATAATTCCCCGTCATCACAATACCCAAGAGAAAATCCACATCTCAAACGTACGACGCCCCAAAAAATTTACGGACTCAGTAGCAAACGCATGGGACCCTAAACTAGACAAAACTGAAATCCTTGCAAGTAAATTCGGACTAAAGGTGACACGCGAAGACTTGATAACCCTAAAAGACAATAACTGGCTGAATGACGTAGTAATTAACATTTACATGGAACTGATAGACGAACGAAGCCGACGCAACGACAACCTACCAAAATCCTACTCTTTCAACAGCTTCCTATACGTATCCTACAAATTTGGCGGTTACGAACGAGTTCGAAAATACACCAAAAAGTCGGACATATTTAGCAAAGACATAATCCTGATCCCCATTTTCAAATCCTCCCACTGGAGATTAATCGAAATTAAAACAAAAACAAAACAAATAAACTACTACGACTCTTTGAACAAGGACGGAACCGAAATTTTACAAGACATAATCCGCTACTTAGAAAGTGAACACCTAGACAAGAGGGGAACACCACTAGACACACAGAACTGGAAACTTTCGACTCCACCTAACACACCCCAACAGAACAACGGAAACGATTGTGGCGTTTTCCTATGCCAGTTCGCAAAACTCCTTACGATTAACGAACAACTCCCTAAAACTCTAGACGCCCAAACATTAAGAGAACAGATCTGTTACGAAATCCTAAAAACGGACTTACTCTAAATGTTACAGGAAAACCTTTTTCCTCGTCCATGGATTACTCGTCTTTCTCCTCGGACAGACAGACTCGACAGACCAGACCATCAAAAACATAACCCTCAACCCGGGATTACTAGCCAGCCGTCTGGGACCGACAAAAATAGTGGAAGGATACCACACACTCACACACCATTATGACCTAACCGAACTCATTTCTAGAACACAATCGATGAAAGAGACTTACATAAAAACCTTGCAAAAATCGACACAATCCACACTAGATCACAGTCAAACCCAACTCCTAATGCACACAATAAACTCAACCCTCGAACTAATTGAACAAAAACTGAGTGACATTCACATCCCGTGGACGCCCAAAAGAAACAAACGTGGACTAATCAACGGATTAGGATCATTGGTTAAATTCATAACAGGTAACTTAGATGCACAAGACGAACAAAAGTATAACTCCATCCTGGAACAAATTCAACGAAACCAAAAGGACTTCCATTCCCAACTAGAAGCTCAATTTTCAATTAACACCGCGGTCCAAGAAAATTTTGATAAAATAGTTGAAGCCATTGCCCAAAACAACGTTGAATTAAAAAGGGAACTGATTTCATTACAACATCAAAATCCAAATTACTCGACATTAGCGATAACCAGAGCGACGTTAGAACACCATCAAATAGTACTCAATATGATTGCCGATATAATTCAAGATATAGAAAATTCCTTAACAGCTTGCAGAACAGGTTCAATTCACCCTAGCATAATTAAACCACACTTACTTTTTGACGAACTTCAAAAACTAAGCACATATTACGGCAATAAATTTTTAGATTTCCAAGGAAAAAATTTGTTCGAAATCCAAACACACATCAGAGTTCGATGCTACGTAGGCATTGAAGAAATAATCTATTTTCTGGATATACCCATAGTAGACCCAAACGACTATGAGATGTACAGCATAGAATCAATACCCACTTTCATTGATTCCGAATATATGACCATAGTACCCACTCTTAAATATCACTTAAAATCAAGTACTAGAACCTATCCGTTGTCCCAACCATGTCCACCTGGACATATACGATTATGCCCAAACTTTCTAATTTCACCATTTCACCCCGAATGTGAAACAGAATTCCTCCTCACTGGTTCCACCACTAAATGTCAGTATGTAAAACTTATTACCGATAACAACCATGTCAAGCTCATGCTAGATATAAACAATTACCTCCTATTTTTTCCTAAAGGAGATGTTATTAGCATAGCCCAAGACAACACAGTAGAGACCAAAACCCTCCACGGTATTTACCTAGCCTCACCGGGTAAGCACCACTTGTCTTACCAGAACCAGACGCTTTTCGCCCCCCATAGTGAAACAGCCGGCCGACCACAATTAATTGTAGACGCCCACATAACGCTTACGGACATACAACGACCGACTAAGGAAATTCAATTTAAAAACCTAGAGCTTAAAAACATCAACCTACAAGACGTCCGCCCAATAACTCACTGGAGCTTAAAACCTTACTCGATCCCCAGTATTTGGACAGTACTCCTGTATATCATCGTAGGATCAATAATATGCCTAAACGCAGTAAAGTACTACCAAATCCTCAACAGAAACTCTAATAGCTAAATACCTAAATTGCTGTACAACGTCCATTTAAATAATTATGATTGTTATTCCAATCATTGTATTGTACTATTATCCTGATCGTTGTATTGTACTACTATTGTAGTATTGTAGTATTGTATTGTAATATTGTATTGTAGTATTGTAGTATTGTATTGTACTATCAATTGTATTCTTATAATTAATCCATGTTCATATTAAGTGAATCAATTTAATTCAAATACTTTTTACATTTTTACTTATCATATTGTAAAACACACGGATTAGGTAAACTTGATGTGGGGTTGCTCAATTCAGAAAATTTAAAATTCAATCAAAATTATAGAGTCAGATCCTTTTCAGCCTAAAATTTCATCCTAGGGGGGACGCGTTACGTAATAATAAACCGCCTCTCTTGAAATAAAACCTGCTGATGTAGGCTTCACCCACATCAGCCGAACCAGAAGCTATAAATAGGAGACACCGAGCGCGACTCGTCAGTCTTCCTCTGAACCCAGTCACGTAACCGTGTGTTCCTAGCCTCCACCTGTAATTTTCCTGTATAAATAAATCGCAACTTTTTTAAAAAGCGATTTATCCTTTAACCTATCATCACTTATATATATATATATATATATATATATATATATATTGAGTTTGCTGGCAAGCGTTTTTTGAGCTCATTAAATTGGTGACATTTCAAAAAAGTGCTGAAAAAAACACTTAAAATAGAAAAATACTGATAAAAATCGTTAAATTTATATTTTTTAGCAGAATATTGCTCAAATGAAGTTTATTACTTAACTATAAAATAGAACATTAAAAAATTTACGTACAAAAATATGTTGAAAAGTGTACTTAGGTAAATTTCATTAAAATGTGCTAAAAAATCAATAAAAACTGCAAAAAAGTTGAACAAAGAATGTTGCAAAGAAGTTTATTACTTAGAACGAGTTTTTTTTTCCATGACATTGGTAGTTGACGATTTCTTTCCCCTCAAAGTAATCAATTTTGAAAACAATGTACCGTAATATGGTAGAATAATTTACGAAAATTCGTTCATACGATCATGCTGCATGAGTATAACTTTTTTAAATCCATTTTTTGGCAAATATTAATGAAATTTAAGTACATTTTTAAGCATCAATTTCTGCATACTTTTTTTAATGTTCTATTTCATCGTTGATAAACTTTTGACTCAGATTCTGCTGGAAAAAACTTGAATTTCACGATTTTTAGCAGTTTTTATCTGTTTATAGTGATTTTCGGGGCGCATTTTTTGAAATCTGACCAATTAAATGTGCTCAAAAATTGGTGGCCATCATTTCATTTGGAAAGCTTGATTTTTTTCGCGCAAGAACAGAATTATTATCTCAATCCCAAGGAGAGTTATCGTCTGGAAAGACATATATATATATATATATTATATATATATATATATATATATATATATATATATATATATATATATATATATATATATATATATATATATATATATATGAAAAAGCTTTCAACTCTAGGATTAATTTCGGAATGTCTCAAAACGGATTTCATTGAAGAAAATTTTGATTTTAAAATTTTTGGAGCCATTGCTATTGCTTCATTTTTTTTAAACAAAAATTTGCTAAAATTGTTGACTGGGTTGAACTCATTCTTAAACATAAAAGATTTCAGTCTTGTCTTAAAACTGGCGTAAGATGTAGATTCGGTGTAGCAGACAGAATCACGGAGATTAGTGGCAAGGTGGTTGATTAGTGTGATGGCTGTGTAATCCAAACCGCGTTTAATCCATTGCAGGTGATGTTGTGAAATTCTTAAGGGTCAGTTCCACCAACGGGTGTGCGTTATTGTGATAACGCACAGATTCACAGGTTAACCCACGGATCAGCGCTGATCCGCATCTTTGTCACCGCCCGTCATCCAAAAATGTTGTATGCCTACCTAACACTGTTTATCAGTTTGTTTCTTCATAACACAACCCCATCTTATTTCCGTAATTATTTATTTCCGATTCCGTCGTGACAAAGAAGAATCAATACAGTTTTCTTCGAAAGGCGATGTTTTCGCGGAATCGGACCGTGACAATTTGTCTAATGATAATATGATAGGGAGTGGACCACTTGCGTAAGTGGATGTGGTACGATTTTGACATTTCCATACTTTTACTTTGACACACAACGGGAAAAATCGACAGTTTCTATAGCGTTACTTACTAAAATGCCTTCCGATGATTTTCACTTACAACGAAGCAGTTCCTAGGGAAATGTGGCTCCGTCAGGTCTTATCAAAAGGAAATTGTTCACCACTCGTTGGAAACATCTCAATTTGCTAAAAGTTGCTAAAAGTTAATTTGCTCAAGTTGCTAAAATCTTTAGTTGCCTACACCGCTCAGAAAATGAAAGGAGCTGAGCTACCCGCAAAGTTATTGATAAACCATCAAGTGCTAACAATCCTCGAGGTACGAGTATAATGCATTGATTTGGTAAGTAACAGGGTGACTTACTCGGATATTTCATTAACCAAATGAAAAATAAAGGCGAATGTTTTTGATCGTTATCCAAGGGGGCTATTTAGTTTGTGCTAGACTTGATAGTAGACAAAGTGTTGTACAACACGAAAAAAATCACCGAGAAAATCTTGAAAATTGTTGTCTAGTGGTCAGTCTGAATGATAACGATAATCAACCAATGTACAAACATTGCCGTCAGAGAGTAATGTTTGACGCCAAACTGTATTCGGCATCTTTCATTTTGATGTCGGAATGGAGATGTATGGCGGACAAAAATTACTGTATCTGCAGTTTTATCGGCTGTTATTCACTAATTTTTGGTCTGGGGACAGTAACTCGGATGCTAACTAATTGATCTACGGATCGGCTAATCTTGGATTAAAAATTGATGGTGGAACAGTGAAAACACTAACTCGCAGTTGTTATCTAGATCCTGTGTTACTAGACTTAGGAGTTAACTCTCGATGGTGGAACTGGCCCTAAGACGGTTGCTCCGTATCTCGTGTCATATGAGTGACTTACGCCACTTATGTTTCACAACATGACAACATACACGATTGCTTCCAAAATGCTGAGCGATGGGATTGTCAATAGGCCAGAGCTAGCAACTTTGCCCCTGCAGGTTATGTTAGGAGCAATTCCAAGTAGAATACGCATAGCCTTTTTTGTAGTTTAAAAATTCTGTCTGCGTTAAAATAATCATACCAAAACAGGATGCCATACCTAGCACGAGATAGAAATACATCGAAGTAGGTATGCAGATAACAGAGTGTCATATGACGTAACAGCTCGCAGTTTTCGCAAACAAAAACAAACGCTTTACGATTTCGCATTCAGGTCAGATACATGTTTGTGATATGACAAGTATTGATCAAGAGCCACCCCAAGAAAATACGTTTTATCGGAAAACTCTACAATCTGATCGTCCAGACACGATAATGAAGTTCCTTCGAGATTCCTAGTTGCCTAACGACTTTCCTATTTTTTGGTCCCTGGTCACAAATCACCATTGTGGGAATGAGCCCCACAGACTCCAGGGCCTCTAGGCACTGAAACAGTGATCCACAGATAACAGACGAATTTAGCTCATTGGCTGTTAACCAATGGCCAATGTCCTGTTTCCAAGGAGTCACTGTCCCTTAACCATGGCCACTAGAGCCTGGTCGGCAACTAAATCTTTCCTACTTGTACCATCATCCACCAAGCCTACTATAGAGTCGCTTTTGGTACTATAATATAAATTTTTCTCAATCGACATTTCATCAAATACAAAGGTGCACAACTGTTTTGAAGTTGACCATTTAGGCACTTCAGACTTCAAAAAGTCAATAACATGATTATGCACCCCTGTATTCAATGAAATTCTGGCACTAAAGCGTTTTACGGTACTTGGACTAGGTAGCGCAAGGAACTTCCTAAGGAATCTATAGGCCCTTGGTGAATGGTAATACAAGCTTAAAGAAAATTCCTTAAGAATACCAGACCATCGACGCCCATATTTGTTCATACGAGCCATCTTCACCTGGGCTGTCAACAGTTTATGGGCTCAAGGGTGGAAGCAACGATCGTGGGATGCCTGCTGCGTTTGTTGCTCTTCTTCCACGTTCGGCTCGATGGACTTGCATTTTGAGGCGGTGGATTGTCTTTCTCGCTTCAATAAGTTGCTGCCTCATCTTAAATTCTTTGCTCGTGTTTTTTGCTGCAAAAAAAAAAAAAAAAAAAAAAGTTAAATTAGGTAGGCTTGTTACTGCAAGTGAGAAGCAAAATAGGTAAAGAAGTTGAAAAAGGAATATTCTTTGAAAATAGTCATTATCACTAAGGAAAAAGCATGAGAAAAAAAAGAAGAAGAAAAAAAAAAAAAAAAAGAAAAAAATACATACAAATCCGTGTCAGACCATTCTAAGACCGAATCCGTGAAAAAAACCATAGGTGTATGTCTGTGTGTGTGAATGTATGAGTGTGTGTGTCAAGGCGTGTGGAGGTGTGTCAAGGAGTGTATGTGTGGCGCGGGATGTGGTGTGGGAAAAGCGCCACGGAGTTACTCGAGTTGGGCATCTCGGCGGGAGTGCTTCGTGGTATCACCACCCGCGTCCTCAGGGGCTCTTACCTCAACTGGTGGTCATTTTATAGGGGCACTTTTTTTTCATCCCTCTCTTCTACCTCCTCCTCCTAAGACTTTTCATCCCTAGAGCCGGCGTCGGGTGAACCTGGGCGTCCTCCCCACTTTATTTTATTTATTTATTCAATTTTAATGATGTGCCCCCTCCGCCTTTGAGGGGAGATTTGTAAAAAAAAAAGAAAAAAAAAAAAAAAAAAAAAAAAAAAAAAAAAAGTGAGACAATTATTGTCGAGGCTGCCTAGGCCACAACCGGTTTTCGAGATTCTTACTTCGTTCGATCCAAATATCAGTCTAGTTGTGCAATATGCCCGGAAATTTTGAATTTCATGATGAAAAAGGGCAAATGGAGGGGGTAAAGCCGAAATCGACGCCACCCAGGATTCAAATCTACAATTCTCAACCGATTTTCGTGGTTATTATTTTGTTAGATCCTAATTTTAGTCTAGTTGTACAACAAACCTTGGAAATTTAGGATTTGGTGTCATAGAGGGTGGGTGCCTTCAGAAGGATCATCATTATGTGGGTTGACCATCAGACCACAAGAAGATGTTCCAATATTGAGGGACATGTCCACAGCAAGCTCATGGTGGCTGAAACTTACACCGAACTTACTGAGGGACTTCTCAGGAAAACCGTAGGGAACTTAACCCGAATCAACCCAGCGTTACCGTATGGTAACGGCAAGCATGTTAGCTCCTGTTGCCTCCTGAAAGGCTGTGGAGGGATGGAACGGGGGGCTGTTAATCAGAGAAGGTTCTTACGACCTTGAGGTTCAGTTCTATTGTGTTTTTGTGTCAGAAAGTGCGTTTGCCCAGTTCCTGTGATCTACACAAAATGACTGACTTTTTTGATGCGTCCGGTTTGGAGAGTTTGTTGAGGTACGTGCATGATTATTTTTTATCTCCTATTTCCGGCATGTTTTACGATTCTCAAGGTCTACCTAAACATAATGTGATAGGGTATTATCGGGGGAAATATTTTTGGTGCTATGTAGAGAGGGATAAATTCATCCGTTACCGTACGGTTACGCTGGGCAATAGAACTTCTTCCTTTTTTTGTTGCAGGCCTGGTTTCTCTCTTCAAGAGGCGGTTGATCTTTTATTGGCGAATGATGAAATTCCCACGCCTAGCGATATTTTCGTAGAACCTCCACAACATTCTATCCTCACTGATGAAGAATCTGGGGATGAGGACAAAGGAGGGACATTCAGTCATCTCCCAGGAAATACTGTTAGCACCAGTAGAAATAATTTTTGATTCCGGTAGAATTGGGGGAGCAGAAGATCTTGGAGACCACACTCAAGTTCATGAAAGTCCAGTTGATAATATTTCTTCATCTTCGAAGAATTTGAACACAACTGTACCCACTGACATTGTAAATTGGATTGAAGAGAGGAATCACACGAGAATAAACATCCAACCGAAATGAAATGGATTGAGGGTGATTTCGCAGTACCTACTTCCTCCTAAAACATTTCCCGATATTGGTTATAAACAGTTTACTGGGACTCCAGTCGATGTGTTTGAGCTATTTTTTACTGATGACGTTTTCAAATACCTCCAAGAAAAAACCACAATTTACTCAACAGCTAAAAATAAAGGGAATATCAACGTTACTTATGATGAAATAAAATGTTTTGTGGGTATTTTGATATTGAGTGGTTACGCACCTCTTCCTTCAAAACGCTTGTATTGGGATCGGGGTGAGGATGTTCATAACTTCATGGTTTCAAACACTATACGACGCAACCGCTTCCAGAAAAATAATGGAAAATATCCATTGTGCAGACAACAATAGTCTGGATATGACTGACAAATTGTGCAAAATTCGCATTTCACATCAAGTACCTAATTGTTTTAACTAGTCCACTTAATTTTTGTTCTTTTAGTAATAAGTGTCATAACTAAATGAGACTGATTTATTATGGATGAGAGTGATTTTGAAGTCGGTGGTCATTATTATTTTGGAAAAGTTACCCATATTGTTTGCATATTTTTCCTGTTCGTTTTGTATTGCCCTGATATTTAATCAAATGTTCAATTTTTCGTTACATTGTTCAATAAAACATCGTTCGCACTAAAAAACTGAGCATTTATTGTCCTTCATCATAATAGTCTATTTGATCCACATAGGTACTCCGTATGCCCAGCGTAACCATATGGTAACGGGTCAAATTTGGTATTTGGAAGTCAAGATGATTTTTTAAATTATTTTTCCCACGTTCCAAATCCTTTCTAGAGGAACATATCGAAATTTCATTGAATTTCAAGATGAAAAATAGTTCTGGGCTGATCCGGGTTAAAACAATTGTTGGCCTTATAACCGGCTTTGCACCCCTACGTTTCCACCTACACCGCATACGGGTCACACAAACTCAACCCTGTGCAGTCTATGCGAGGAGACAGACGAAACAATATCCCACATAATCTACGAGTGCCCTGCACTCACCTATCGCAGATTAGAACTCTTTGGGGTACAAACCCAATGATGTCTAATCGAAGCGAACAATTGATCAAAGGACTCACATCCCTCACCAGAGGGCTGAATCTCTTTGATTAAACGCAAAACTCTCAGAAAAGCACAATAAGCATCCGTGCTCGGGGCCAAAATTATCCCACCCTGAGAGTTTTTCTATACATCTACATAGAGGGTGGAAGGGACAATTTTCAATTTCTTCAAGTTCTACTCAAGCTACAAATCTCTACCGATTTTCGTGATTCTAATTTCGTTCCATTACGAATTCGATATAGTTTTGGAACGTATGTCAGGAGTTTCCAAATTCATCGCCGGAGGGGGCGAATGGAGGTGTTAATACTGATAAATCATGGTGTTTTGTCACGGTACTGTGACAACTACTGAAGGTATAATCGGATGTCTCTTTGTCCTATCTGAGGAATCTGAGTCTTGAACAGGCCAATCAACCGGCCCGGGATAACATAACCTGTTTGCTTACACTCCTTTGTCAACCGCACACTTATCTACATAACTATCAGATATCACTTTTTTTTTTTACATGGATATGTCTTTTGGCTGCTGGTCAAAGAATTTTTCGCGACATATTTTTTTCTCCACACAAAATGCAACGCTCCGGCACTTTAGAATATTATCAACTCGAAAAGTGAAGGCTAAGTAGAAATTTCTATTGATTTTTTACGTACAACCAATGAGTTACTAGGGAAGAGTAACTCCCATAGTTTCCATAGAAGGAAAATCGTTCGCCACTTTTTGGAATGCTTTCATTTTATCACATCATCTCATGGCCTCTAAGCCATTGTAGTGTCAAGGAATGTTGATTTATTTCTCTAAGCTATAAACTGTTATTCTTTAGTACCCATAATGGAATAATCTTGTGAAAAGAAGGCACTACATGGTAGGTATACAATTGAGTAGTAGGTACCTACTGGTAAGCAGGTACTAGACATATCCATGATCTTTTGTTTTTCCCATCAAGGGAGAAATTAAAATGCTTGAAAAATTTAATTAGTAATGGTTATAGATTTAATCAAATTTCGTAAACAATGATCCAGTAGTTTGAGAGAAAAGCTTCGGAAGGTGTGCAATACGTCAGATGGATGGATTTTTTCCTTACAAATATGACAATTACGTCAGCATCTGGTGGAATCTGGTGATGAAATTCAGAGCGCAGTTACGTTTCTATACTTGAATTGAAAAATATTAGAGACAGCTTGTAGCTTAATGTACCTGAACTTCAAAGTTTAAAGATATGACTGAACTGTGGTCTAACTCAATATTCTAGCCTGCTACATTTTACTATTTTTTCCCTCGTTTAGTTAACCTGTTTTTTAAATGATGAATCGATCGAGTAGGATACCAACAATAATACCGCATAACATTTTTTATTGAAAACGAGTAATTAGTGAGGGAGAATTTTTTTAACAATCGTAGGAAACATGGGTATTTTACCGATTACCACTAAATTTGAACTTTGAAGAATAAACTGCAGCACAATTCAATTTTATTCGATAAAGGTTATCATATCTTGATTCTACAGCTAATTTACCATAGGAAAATTCCTTTAAATAATTAAAATTCCCACTTTCGGAAAATGGGTTTTTTTCCACGTTTGCACCAGTTGTGCGCCGTGCGGTATCGGCAATCTGTCGCCGAAGCTCTGACGCAATGAGTTTTGGTGACGTATCCTTCCTTACGGATCGTAAACCGTAAACGGATTGCAATCCGTAAAAAACGTAATCAACTCAAATAACCTTTCTGCGCCGATAAACTCCGTTGCGTTTTCCCGCTCGTTCTCCTGTCAAAAGTTACTTTACTTAACTATCTAGATGAATGTAGGTAGGTACCTATTACTGGTACTTAGTTGGTACAGGCCTACTAGGTAAGCAGTTGAAACCAAAGAGCTGTGACAAAACTCGAGGAGTTTCAGGACTTCTATCTAGGTACTACTTTTGGAGGGGTCGGGCCTAGTTGGAACTGCGTGTGTATGTTACCTACGACAGTGTTCGTATCGTATCGTATCGACACTGCACGAGAACCCTGCTCATAGTAATATCATTAATTGCTATGTAGGTAGTTGAATTGAGAAAGTAGGTACAACTGTGCAAGTCAAAGTTAAAACTACCGCAAGTCTTTATATTCTGTCAAATCGAGAATAATTTAAAATTTTTGTTATATCTACCTCCTTCCATGGATTTAGCGTTACAACTAGATCCGTAAAGGTCTTGACGTGACTCTTAGGTGCACTGAATTTTTCTCAGCTGTGGTTAGTCTCTGGTTCGCTCGTCCTAACCGCCCTCGTTACTGCACGACGTATTGAGAGATCCACTATAACTCTGTCCACGCTTTCGTGGCAGTTCGACTACCTGACGCGACCCTTAGTCCGGAAACGCAGTGCTGTTTGAGGTTCTTCTCAGCCCCTCAATTAACTACTCGGGTATGTGTTTGCCTCATCTACGATTAGCCAACTTTGGTGAATTACGGAATCGTACCTAGTTGACCCAAAGTAGATCAATATCAGTGGACTACTACCACCATTTTTGAAGAGTTTCCCTTCAGCTCCTTTTCGATGAGTTTCCTTCAAGGTAGTTTTTGAGGAGTGTCTCGACAGTGCTGAATTCTAGTCGAAAAAAAAATTATACTGATTCATAATTGAATTAAACGGATAAATTTATTGGACTCAATTTTTTGATGAGTCGCTCGTTTATGAAGATTTGACGAGTTTCCACCCCATGTGGGAAACTGATCAAAAATGGGGTTCTACGATTTTTTTGATGAGTTTCCTGTTGATGAGTTTCCTAGTTCCCATTATTTCAGTAAAAATAAAATTCAGAGGAAAATTCTGAAAAGAACAAGTATAAACACAACATTGCATAAACAACTAACACACTGATTTTTTCGGAAAGAATCCACCTTGCATACGAGTCCCCGAACCCGAGAGACATTTTAATGTTTCGGTTACCATATTCACCTTCGTAGGAAGCCAGCGTGGTTACTACGAAATCATATTTATAGTTCAATAATAGCATTGCGTGTAGCTCAGCTGTTTTCATTTTCGAAGCGATTTAGGCAACGTAAGATTTTAGCATAAATCTTTCCAACGACTGGTGAACGATTTTCGTACGATGAAAAACTGTAAAGATACACTTTCCTAGCAATGATTTGGTTGTAAGCGAGTAACGCTGTTTTTGTAACGCTTTTCTGTGACGATTTTTCATTTTATGTGCCCAAGTTAAGACATGAAATTGAGAAAGTGCTTTCGTTTTGTGCGCCGTCTGACGCTTTGAGGTGATATTTTTTGAAAGAAGATGTGATCTCGCAGCAAATCGCGAATAGCAGCTAAATCACGTTGAGCAATCAAAGGACCTTGGAGTCATATTTGACACAACACTTACGTTTTCCACACATATTGACTCTGTGATCTGTCGAGCAATGAGCGCTCTAGGTTATCTTAAGAGGAACACCGCTGAGTTTTACAGCATACCAGCACTTGCATCACTGTACTCAATGATCGTAATGCCAATAATGGAGTATTGCTCTATCGTATGGTCACCATATTATAAAACTTACAAGGATCGGCTAGATCGAGTTCAGCGGAGGTTCGTGAGATACGTGAGTTTTAAATTGCGCATACCACAAGAACAATATAGCTCCAGAACCCTAGCCGATCGCTGCGGACTCACCATCCTTGAAGAGCGTCGCATTGTATCTACCATGTTGTTCCTTTTCAACTTGTTGAACAACCGGATTGACTGTCCCGAACTCATCTCCGAAATCAACCTACATATTCCAGCTTTTTACTCCCGTAACCAACCCATTTTTCATATTCAATTCTCCACTACAAATTACCTGTATGAACAGCCTCTCAACAGAATCCCCCGTCAGGCCAACCATATACTCCAACGAAATCCATCTCTATCCACATAGTCTACACTCATCTCAGCTACAAGAAGTGATTTCTTTGTGATTTTTTACCTTATATATACCTATATTGTTTTTTTTTTTTTTTCTTCTGAAATACCGATTATGTTTACTCATCAAGAGACTAATTTATTTTGTTAACAATATTGTAATTAGACATCGCCCGTTTTGTAAATAAATAAATAAAATCTCGGTATTGAAACGGAATACATTTGTGCCAAGTAACAGCGGTAACCGCTACTCGCAAATCGTTGCTCTGAATGTTACGTAGGCATCCGAACTGAACTTCGGGCTCGCGGATAGAACGTACAAAGCTCCAGTTACATTACATTGGATCCCGTAATATAATAACAAAACCAACTTGAAATTCAAGGAAGAGACCAAGTTTCGGCAAGATTTATAGTCCCGCTCTCCTGGGGATACTTCGGAATTGAAGTCCCGCCCAAGGCGAAATTTACATACACCCTATAAATCCTAAACGTGTTTACGCATAGGAAATTATATATATGTCCGTTGGGAAATTCGCTCAGAACACTGGAAGATTAGCGAGAGGAAGAGGTTTGAATTATTGTTCGCTGGCTGTTGCATCCTTGTGGAGCTGGAGCTTTTGAAACAGAGCTCACGTATTATCTTGACGGAAGCTGATTTATTTGGGGCTTAGGGCCGGTTTCACCAAAGTTTTTAATCAACGTTTACTCATTGAACCGAAGATCTCAGCTGTTAAACAACGATATTCGCTTTCACCAACTCCGGTTCAGATAAATTAATGATCAAATGGGCTAAATCAACGATCAAAACTAACCAGCCGAATTCGGGTAGTTAGCTTTCAAATCAACGATTTACTAGGTAGGCAGTTCTTTGTTTCATGAATGAAATCCTTTTTTGCTACGTTTTCCCATCTAATTTGCTACATTTTCCTAGTTATTTTCTGTTTTCCTACATGCACGAAAATGAGCCACAGAGGATTGATTAGAGCATTGGTTTTAGAGGACGAATTTGTCGAGGATGATATGAAGACTTGACAGTTAACCGTCCTCTTTGGATTAGAGAGAGTACGGCGGATTTCAATCTCAATGAAATCGATTTTCTGAGGAGGTACCGACTTTTAAAAACTACTGTTTAGTTAGTCCTCGAACAAATTGATGATAGCATCGAATTCACAAATCACGGGTAGGGATATAGGGTACATACATGGCATGTGCATACATGGAATTTACAAATACAGTTGTAAACTAGTGTTATAAAATAGCCAACGGCTCATCACAATTCGAAATGACACAATATGCCTAGATGGTGTCGTAGGCTGTTGTCATTCAAGTGATGGGAGATACAAACATAAAAATACCTAGTTATGCAACTTGACCATATTACGAGACAATTTAACCTGTTTTTTTTTTTTTTGCGCATTTTGAGTCGAAATAACGAAATCCCGTTTGGATGGAGTATTCCAGTGGTTAGAAATTTCGCGGGTTTTACTTCAAACTCAAATCCAGAATCCTTGAAGAAACCCATATTGGTCGTCGCTGCACTAGTTTCGAATTGATAGGGCAGTAAAGGACTAGGTGTCCCTACGAGTTTGTAAAATATACCTAATGCTTTCAGAATGGATTAAAAAATATAGAAGCATTGAAGATTTCAGGTTGGTAGGCCTGTTTTCCTAGGGACAGGTTTTTTGCGCTGTTGACAACGTGATACGCCGGGCGCTCAACTTCGACCACTGATTCCCTTGAATTTAGTTAGGACGTTTTCCTAGAGAGCGCATCACGTCATCACGTTGTTGCTCCAATTTTCGATTTTCGAGGTTTTAAAGATGTCCCAAAGCGGGACACCCTAAACCTTCCCCTGGTCAGTCTGAAGTATCTTTGGAATTTCTCTTCATAGTCAAGCAGATGATTTTTGACTGTAACACTGAACATTCCTTAATTTCTGCGATTTGAGAATACATCACTCACACGTTTCCTTACTTTGGCATATTTTGTAATATGAACTCTTCTTCTTCGTCACCATCTATCATTTCTTTAATTATCAATGCAGCCATTACATTTCGCTTTCTTATAATGTTCTCCATTGCAGCAGTAGGTAAATGTTTTCACACACACAAACACGTGCTACCTTCAACACACTTCAACGCCAACTGAACAGATAAATCACGCCGCTAGGAAAACAGTTTTACGAAGCGTAATATACTTCACGCTCCTGCCGACGTTTTTCAGGCAAATTCGGTTCCTGCAACGCAAAAAACCTGTCGCTAGGAAAACAAGCACAGCTGTTCCTTCACTATCTTCCGCTATCATCCGCATTTTACGGGCAAATGCCTCCTTGATATTGTCTAAATCAACGTTTAAACTTTAAATCAACGTTTCACGGAAACGCTGTTAATCGATGTTTACTGATAACAGTGTAACCATTGATTACGTTGGCGAAACCCGTTTGTTTTAAATCAACGTTCAAAACTCTGGTTCCATAACTCAATGATCTACTTTAACCATGGTTAGGGATTGTCAGTGAAACCGGCCCTTAATTAATTTTACGCGGTTTTGTTGACGTGAATACCTACGGGGGTTCATATTAAAATTCAAGTGAAAAGACGGACACCGGATTGTGCCTGCAAACTCATCGAAAGAAAACTCATAAAACTGGTAGAGGCTATTTGATGAATTTCCTTATGAAGTGAGACACTAGACAAAATTAAATGGACGGGAAAGTCGTCAAAAATATAAAATCGAGCATTAGGGTATACATGTGAAAGATGAAAAATAATTGACAATTATTTTGATCAGTTTCTTGTTGCCATGGAAACTAATAAAAAGCTGGTAAGGTGAAAGTTATCGGAAGGAAAGACATTAAGGCTCGGTGCATAAACAAGGCTCAGCCAAGGAGTTCTAGATAACTAAGCCGCACCACTCCGTTGTTGAGTCATGATTGCAAGCCATAATCTATAATCTGGTCAACGAATTGCTTTATTAGCATAAAACGTGTTGACAAAAAACGATAGTGGAGACCTTATTCTCGACTCTGTAAATAATCCCGGTCTGAATCAATGAACAGTTTACAAAGAATCTTCGTCATAGTGTTCCACGCCTATCCTGAAAGCCATTCTAGTCTCTGCCCTATAATTATGAAAGAATTAGGTAGGGTTTTGTTGCTTTGAGGTGAACGGTACCTACCTGCGTTACTCACCACTTCTTCGAATGGGAGTCAGTGACTCACAAGTTTCACTAAAATACTGTTGCGATACATGTTGGAAAAGTGATGGACTATTTCGCACCCCTCGACCCCCTCAAACCCCTAACGCCAGAAATTTTAGTTTTAGTAAGTTATCATACACGCCGTTCAACCTGTCATGATCACATTTTGGGAATAACTCTAGATTTAATATTTGGGTGTTGGTATCCTCTAAATCCCCCCAAAAAAGTTGTATTCAAAATTTTTGGAAAATTCGAAATTTTACCTTCATCTCAACTTGTAAAAACGACTCATGAATAAGACATCCCCTTAGCTATTTTTAGATCGGATTGAAAATAAAGGTTCTAATCGACCAACACGCAACAGCCCAGGTACAACGGGCCCTTAACACAGGGTTGCAAGAATGCCACGGAGAAAAAGTAGTCTTAATAAGACTAATATTAATAAATGGTTTATTTCCAAATACAAACAAAATGATACAGCTACTTCTAAAAATACGAAATAAACAATACGGCATGGTTAAAAACCGTCTGCCGAAAGCTTGTACTTCCACTTCAACTCAACCACTACTTAAAGATATACTCTTGCATTGCAGAAAACAATTCACAATATTTATTAATGTAATAATACCTACCGTAGATTATAGTGGATTTGCAAAATAAGGTAATACTGCTATTAAGGTTATCAGATATATACATCCAGATGACGAATTACAAATTAAAAATTATAATGGCCGACTAGAAACTTTCTATTTCGCCAGGCAAATCTCCAAAACTACAAAATTTCCAATCAGGGTCATTCTAAATGCAGTTTGCTTCTCATCTTGCACATGAAGATTATCCAATTTTTTTCTCGTGATTATGCGAAACAACGACGAAATGGGGCATTAGCATATGAAGAGGAAGGTATTTTCTTTGACATGAAGATTGCACATCAAGCACTCAATCATTTTGAATTTTTCAAGTAAATTCAACATACCCCCCTTTGGACAAAAATGAAGAAATTCTACGAACTGTCTATCTGTCAAATCAAAATTGCAATCATGATTGGATTCCTGAAGATGTTTTGCAAATTACCCTTATTTTCCCTGAAATCCTCCTGATGCTCTTCTATTCTTTCCCTGAATTTCCTACCAGTTTGACTGCAATATTCGTAGCCGCAAGAACATTTTAATTTATAAACCCCACTTTTATCCTGAAAATTATTTTGTTTGTAAAGGAGCCTGATAATGCTCTAAGACTATTTCTAGTTTTAAAACCCACTTTGTAATCCCTCGATGATAAAATTTTGCCGATTTCATCAGAAATTTTCCCACAATAAGGTATACTTATCCATTGTTTTTCTTCTGAAGTAACATCTTCCTTAACCAGATTGGAAACTTTAGCTCTACTCTATTTCCTAACAGCCTTATCCCATATGGTATCAACGAGATCCGTAGCCATTACTAGCCGCTAAGCTTTTGATAATGGATTTGATGCTATGCTTTGATAACGGAGAACCCATAGCAACCCCTGGTTGTGTATAACATTGCCCTTCGAATAAAAACTAATTCTGATCCATACAGACGGACATACATCCATGAACAATTCATCTTTTTCGAAAATATTAAGTTTAGAGCCGTGAATCAGTAATGGCAGCTGGCTACATCGATAATGGTGAACAGACTAGCCACATTTGGATGGATCTGAATGTCCTTAATTTTGGTGACCAAATCATAAGAATTTAGTATAGTATGTTAAGGCCGAAAGTTGATTTCGTTTCTAAATAAAATATTGAGTTTTTTAGCCAATTTGTAAGCAGGAGCACCAATATAAAACACCACCGGTCTCATCGGCGCTCCTTCCTTATGAATTTTAGGGAGACAAGATAACCTGAGGCGCATGAGTTTGTAGAATTTGTTCATTTTCGTGAAGTTTTTCGTGTTGTTTTTGTATCTATGGATCGAAGTATCAAAGACTTCCTTATCTTTTTTGTGTACAAATACTCACATTCTTGTATTAAATATTATTAATGGCATTAATAAAATTAAAAAATAATAAAAAATAAAATAAAATAATAATAAATAATTAGGACTCTTTCAGTTGTTGCGAAAAAGTATCTCAAAGATTGATAATTTCACCCTGTACTTGGGAAAGGGAAACCATAGAGTCATGAACTTGTACGAGCATCCGTGATGGTGAGAGGAGCAGCGCACTCGGAACAGCAGAAAGGACGGAGCGCCTACTTACTGAACCGGTTCTCTTTGAATTGGCCCCGAAACAATGACCAACAAGAAGACTTCCCTGTCCGGTTAACTACGACGGTATATTCATTAGGAATTCAACTTCCCACTTCAACAGTTTCGTAGTTTTATTCTGTGGAGTTGTGTTTGTTTAGTGGTAACATCTTTGATACTTGATATTCAATTTGATCCCTCAAGTGGAAAATCAATTATTTAGCTAGTAATTTTGCGAATGCATTGATTGAAAATATAAATTGAAATTGAGCACATTAAAGTCTGCCAAGTAGGGTGTGGCACATGGCTTCCTCATTTACCTATTTACCTATATTGAAAAGTTTTAAATGATCTTGAAAAATTCCATAGCAGAAAAGAGTAAATCAAGAAGTGGCGTGACATGTCATCATTGGTCAATTAAGAAACGAAAAAATATATTAAATATCTTACATTAAATTTTAATGTAATTTACGTTTGTGCAAGCGCAGAATGAACTGATGAGTTGAAAACAATGAAATAGGTACGGGACCATCTCCGATCTAATCCGCGAATTCGCTGACAACTTCATCAAAATCGGATGAAAACGGTGGAAATTAAGGTCATTACAAGTACTTCACATTGGCGCATGCGCAGTAGCTATGAATGATACAATCGTGTTGAAATTGATATGAGGTAATTAAGTCATCTTCTTCCAACTATCATCCAAATTTAAGCGAAATCGAACGATTTTGATTTTGACGAAAAACATTCATTCATCTCCCGGAAATGAAAAAAATGCTTTTGCCACCTTCAGGTAGACTCAGAAGTAAAAATTGTTGGAAATGGTAACATATGTCTCTGCAGCAGTATTTTAATCAGAAAGAGGTTTCTGCATCGATTCAAAAGTGAACAATTTTTGTGAACATAATATGCTAAAATGTCAAAATAAGGAGAAAAATTACGAAAATTGATATGGTTAAGCTGCATGACTCGAACCGGTGCACAGTGGTTCAGAATCGTCAAAAAGCGCTTATAACTTTTCTTTCTCATTGTCAATAAATTTGATCTGATTTGAAGAATCTGAAATTTGTTCTCGAAGGGTGATAGTTGAGGCAATTTTTTCTTGTTTTAATGTGATCTCAAGAGAGGAAATAAATTGTTTCCCTCAATTTGAAGTCGTATATTAGGAAAGGGGTTTTTGAAAAATTAGCAAATTTCAAGTATTGGGTTTCTTTTTGACCTATAGTTATTGTGCCCCCGTGTGATCTGAAAGCAGGTTGTAGGGGAAGATTGCCTGGTTTGATGAGAAAGAGGGGAAATTCCTTCTCGCATACCACACTGGCCGATAAAGTTCTGAAAGGTTACTCTTTTGCTCATTTCTTTGTGTTTTTCCTTCTTGTGCTGTCATCCTTGTTCCTTGATGTGCTGAGAATTTGTGTTTAGAGTTGTGACGGAAAAGAAGGGAGAAAATGAGTTGGCAAAGATTCAGCAGTTAGTTTTGGAAAACAGAGATGTAGTTGAAAGTAAGTCTAATTAGGAGATATAACGAGTCTGATGGACAAAAGGAAGACGTGAGGTTTAGGGAGAACATCAAGCAATCATGTTTTTTGCTTTACGCACCTGTTTTCTTGGCATTCTCATTGATAGCGATATCCTGATATAAATGGAAGGTACCCACAACAAACCAACATGAATCGGAAAAACATGCACTACAAACCTGGTATGCAGAGATTGCGTAAAATCGGAGAGTGACTAGCACTTTCAGCTGTGATGGTAATGGTACTTGATTTATTTTGGGCTCATTCAGGATAGAGCTACCCAAGTCTGTCGCTTTCCCGAATCAGAATAGCCTGCGATATATGTTGTTATTGATTGTTATATAAGTCGAATGGGTTCTGTTACCTATGCTGTTACCTATGGGTTCTGTACCTACCTACCGTTTGGGTACTGGGAAACGTGGAATTGGGTCGCAGAATCCAAAAAGGGTATTAGTTGGGTCCCGACATACTTCCCTTGGTGCTCGAGTCAGGCCCCCCCCCCCCCCCCCCCTTTATTTGTCAGGAGCATGGATTGGGTCCACCTATAAGAGTTACCCAGGAGACACCTCGAGGAGGTTAGCTGGCTAGCTCCCAAAATGGTTTCTTCTCCTCGTTTTTCAAAACTATAGATACTATGTACAATTATGCAGGTAGTTCTGCAATACCAAACAGTTGCAGGCGTAAGTTCAAGGAATGGGATGTAATTTGAATGATACCTCCTTCAGACAATCGCCCAACTGCACGTTAACATACGTTCTCTCAGAAATTCTCCTTTGTTTTTGCTGTTTTCCATAGCTGTGGGGATGCGCTGCGAAGAGCGACATAAATGCCACTTTGAAACCCCACCAACTTTTCTATGCGCGCGGAAATGAGGGGTTGAGTAGTAGTGAAATTCGCATTGAGCTTGGCATGGTAGCTCTCGTAACTATTGGTTGTGCGTTTGATGGTGGCAGCTTACTCAGCCCCCGTCGTAGGTGGAAAGAGCGCATCGTCTTGATCAATAGCTTCACTTTCTACGAAAATACGCTAAAACACATTCAGGCTAGAACAAAGTGTTCTAAAAGCTCAAAAACATGAAAATCGATCGCGAATTCTGAATTTGGATGACATTTTTCTCTACCATTGAGTTCAGGAGGCTTACGAAAATCAAGTTAACTCGAAATCCTAAATAGCCCTACAACCTCTACCAATCTCATTCTTCGCGAATGAATTGTAGAATGCGATAATCGATACGGAAAAAAGGAGCAATGACGGGCGCGTGATACGTGTTTTGACCGAGACAGAATCCTTCGGAACAGGTAAGAAGTGAGTAAGGTTTTTCCCTTATCCGGTGCCGTGAGCTATATTTTGAATAGACAGGCGACAACCATGCAAAACCGATTTAGAAATATCACCAATATTGCTAAGGGGGAAAAGTGACTCCATTGTCACGTGCTTAAAAGTCGGGAGTAGAGAAATAACGGGGAAAAAATCTGCTGAATACATTGCGTAAAATAGCAACTAGAAGTGTAGCATGACCATATGTGCGAATTTTCTCAATATAATCGATTAAATTGTTTTTGAAATTTGAACACATTGTGTCGACAATAATCATTAATAATAAAATTTACTGTAAAACAAAACTATTTCTAAATACTATTGTGCTACCCAAACCGATTTCAGGATTTCTGACGAATTATTGCAGATTTATGGTTTTTTAACACATATTTTATGAAATTAAAGCACATTCATCAGCCCAAATCATTATTCGCCCAAATGTCTAAATGTTATAGTTCGTAATAGTTTTCCAACTACTTTTTTTTTGCTTCAACACAAGGATATACAGCCGTAATAGTATTTTCAATCATATACAGGGGTTATGGACTAAGTTGTAATGACAAAATGTAATATATGGTGACGTAAAATAAACAATAGTCTGTGTTCGTTAAAATAAAATGTTCACTTTATCATTTAATAATGATCAACAGGACGTTTCCATTTTTTTTCGTCACGTCACGAGTGTCACGTCAGGTTGGGGTTTTCTATAGATTTACACGTACAACCAATGCGTTAGGTACTAGGGAAGTGTAACTCCCTTAGTTTTCATAACAGGAAAATCGTTAGCCACTTTTTGGAATGCTCTCATTTTATCACAGCATCTCATAATCCCTAAGCCTCTGTAGTGTCAAGGTTAGCTGATTTATTACGCTCATTTATAAACTAACATTGCTAAGTAACCATAATGAACTAATAATGTTTTAATCATTATTAAATGATCTGACTTCTGTGAAATCATATGAAATTGAGTAGGCTTCGATATTTTCCGTTGCCAGGATAGTATCCAGGTTGAAAGGGCTGAGAATGTGGGGATGGATTTGTTGGAACATAGCTGTTCTGTCATCATTGTGTGCTGGGCACTCAAGTATTAAGTGTTGGGGTGTTTCTCAGAAGAGTTGTTGAAGACTTCTTGTGATAATCCTCCATAATTTAGGTAATTGTAAGGAAACACCTTTAGATTATCACATATTTATTGCATTAAGCAAAAACACAATGCTTTTCAGCTAAATGTTAGCCATCTTCAGGCACGCACAACAATAAAAAACAGGAGAAAAGCTACTAACTGGAAACCCCCATATGAACATAACCTTGCAACATGGTCTCATTCCCAAGCCTAGTCAAAAAGATAAGAGAGAATAAATGCGTTGTACTAGGAGACGACGATACGACTGGCCTGGGGATTTAGGCCTGCTTGGCCTAAATTGGAGACACGCGTTTTGTGGCTTGACATCCTTTGTACGCCGAGCTTCTTTTTGGGGATTGTCAATAATTTGGTTATTTATTAGACACGGAAGGGACTGACATACCAACTAAATGAATAATAAAGAAGGTGAAAACTATGAGATCAAAACCTTGCAACACACCTTGCATCGGCAGTAGCACCAACATTGAACAAATATATTTCCCTACTAATATTGATGGCTGAAATTAATTACTTCAATTACGAGATTGCTGTAGTGATACATGAATATTAGTGAAAATAAATTATAAAATTGTGAGAAGAAAAATACATGATTGAAAATTAAAAAAAAAAATTTTTAAAAAGGCTGAGTGAGATAGAATCAGATAATTTTCCAAGGTTCCAGGTTTCTCTCCCATTGCCTTTTGAAACGGAAATTTCTTTCTGAAAACCTTATATTTAGGTTATTGCCTTTCCTTTTTGATTGGTAAATATGTAGGTTCTCCCTACGATTTACTAGGCTAAATTAAGATTAGATGGCTGAAATTTAGCTGAAAAGCTTTGTGTTTTTGCTTAATGCAATAAGTATGTGATAATCTAAAGGTGTTTCCTTACAATTACTTAAATTGGGGTGTTTCGTCAAATTCGGTGCAATATCTGCAGAGGGGTGATTTTGTGTTTCCGATTGTGGGTTGGAGGAGGTTAGTGTAGCAATCCCCGTTTTGAAGTCTGCTTAATGATTTGTGGAATTTCGTCGGCTTGGTACCAGTCACTTTGTCAAACAAGGTTGCTTTCTTGGGGGGGGGGGGGGGGGGGGGGAGGGGGGGGGGGGGGGGGGGGGGGGAGGAAAGAGATCTTTATACCGGTTTCCCGAGTGGTAGGTATGGTGGTAGCCTTTCCAGCTTTTGATCATATTGGCTGTGGCTAATCGTTTGAGGACTGAAGCTGGGTAGGATTGGAGGGATGTGGCTCAGGTTGTTGACCGGCGTGCTTCGCTGCAGTGGCAGCTGCAGTATTTCCTCTGATATCAGAGTGGCTTTTTATATGAATAAATATGATCTTCCTTCCGTTACTTCTGGCTCGATGTATTTCCCGGGCTATGGATGCTTCCATTCAATTGAGGCGGGATGAGGACTCCCAACCACTTAATATTCTGAAACCACTTAATAGACTTCCAACCACTCAATAGACTTCCAACTACTTAATATTCTGCTAAAAAATATAAATTATAAATTTAACGATATTAAGCCGACTTTATTGTGTTCAAATGGTTTTGTCCACCGAACACATTCTTTTGGTATTCACTAACGAAACTCATGCTTGATTGGTTTAGGCGAGAGAACGGATTTTGGCTTCCGAGTCTACCAAGGTAGCGGAAGCATTATTTTCACTTTCGAAAGATGAAAAAATTAAGTTCAATCAATTTAAAAAAAAAAAAAAAAGTCTACGCACATCTAACGCTTTATTCCATTCTGAACAACTTCGATTTCGTGTCTATCTGTTTGTGTGTGATTGTCTGTGTGTTCCCATGTAAAACGAGCTCAATTTTTACAGTTAAGGTTTCGGGTAAGTGCGTGTTAGGCTGTATATTTAACCCTGAATCGAATAAAGTTTGGTAGACCTTAATCAGACCAACATTAAGGCCGCTAGATGATTATGAAGGGTAAAAGTCTAGACGGGGGAGGAGAGGACTGACTCAAAAATAGCCCGATTTTCAATTGTTTGAATTCGATTATATTGGGAGATAATTCATAGCTTTTGGATCGGATCGCTTTGTATTTCCATGCTCTACAACTTTGCTACGTATACAAATTTTTGAAGGATGAATGGTTTAGTAATTATTAGTGGAAAACTTTAAAATGGGCGAATTAAGTCATATTTATGCGGCTCCCATTTTGTATTCGACCAATTTCGAGATGGTAGACAAAGGCTTTCTCACTCAGAACGGACTAAATTTTAAAATTTAGGAAGATTAAGCACCAGTTCCAGTCTTGGTTAAAAGCTTTTTATTGGCAACGTTTCGACCTCTGTCTGTAGGCCCAATTCATGCCTATAGCAACAAGAGTTTACACGGTATACTTATAATATAGGGGGCGTGGTCTAGTATGTCAAGGTTGCAACTAGCAGTACATAGGAGAAACAAAACAGTTGTGGAAAAACTGTGTTGGCAAACACATTAGAGACACATACACAAAAAAAAAGCCATGAATACACCATCCTCTGAAGGACATTTTCCCACTGCTTTAGCCAAACATTTTGCCAACACCAAACATCAACAAAATTTTGATGCTTGGAATATCTATTGCCAGGAAGGTAATTCTATAGTATAGTGGCCTCAGCACCAATCTTTTCCATATTCATACACAATAAAGTAGAATGCATGAAACACGATATTTGATAAGAATTGGACCCCGCAAAGCAGTTTTAGACATGTACGGAGCCTAATCAGATAAGAGCGGGCAAAGTACAACTGATTAGACCGGCCGGCCACTGAGCGCAACCGTTCAGTGAGTGATGGCGTCTTCTTCACTTAGTAAAAATGAAGATTAGTTGGGCATGTAGATCAGTATGGTGTGTATAGTTGGTTGTCTGGATGCTCGCAAGCTCGCATCTCAAAAAGACATAACATCAAGTAGTCAATCCCTTAGTAAAAATGCAGATTAGTTGGGCATGTAGATCTGAATGATGTGTATAGTACATGTCTCAAACTGCTTTGCGGGGTCCAATTCTTATCAAATATCGAGTTTCATGCATTCTACTTTATTGTGTATGAATATGGAAAAGATTGGTGCTGAGGCCACTAAACTATAGAATTACCGCCAGGAAAAAAGCTCCGAAAACGCCAAATTAAGGAAGTGGCTTTCATATTAAAAAACAAAGAAACGGCTATGAACCACAAACAGGATACTAACAACTTGAGCAAAGTATACCATAGACTCTTGAAAAATTAAAAAAGTTAAAGAAAGTCTTGTCCATTCCTTGTTACCTACTCCATTCCATGTTCTCCATACAAATAACAATCATTCTTCAGAAACAAAATGGCTAACCGACAGATGTGATTCCTATTATATATACCTATGCAGTATCTATACATATAATTTGGTAAATAAATTAGATACATAAGTCAACTCATGTAAAAAACTACCTTATTAGGAATGTCGAGCTCCCTACGCACATCGTAATCGATCGCGCGTGAATCTTGAAAGGAAGAGCAAAGGAAGCGAGGACTTGTACTCCTTCAATTTGCTCCACATAATGAGAACAGCCAAGTACAGAGCGTCTGATCTTACTGCTGTAAGCTGTTACATTGTGTTTTGTGTATAGCGGACCAAATACTACTATAAAAAACTATTATGGATATGCAATAATACCTTTATTTACACTAACATTAGCTTGCTTTGAAAAGATCCTGATCACAATTTTTAAAAATCATTTCCATTTTCTCATCACTATATGCTGGGCAAAATAACTTGGTACTTATCGGGTAGTTACGTTGTGCTGAGAGAAGTGGAGTTTAGTTCCATTGCTATAGCAATATAACGTTAATTCAACGTGTTCGTTGCTTATAATTAGATTGAAGTTGACTGAAGTTTGATTACTACTACAGTCTATTATTTGGATTGCACGAGAGATCGTGAAGATGTGAGTCCTCAAAAGAATGCTGAAGTCAGAGGAAGGAAAAGGTGGTTAGGCGGTCAGGCTTCTAGGTGGTGACATAATGCCAATCAGAGGTAGACATTGTTCGCAGCACAAAACCTAGAGTGGTGATTTCACGTTGTTCTCTCAACAATTGAACAGGTACCCGGTCAATACTACGAAACTTTCGCGCTACTCTCGACTGACTGCTATCTTCCTTTTTTCCCCGAGAATGTGGACAAGAAATCGATGTCCGTTTTTCTGTCTGTGCGGATGCTACAACAATGAATGAAAAACATATCAGAAAGGGTATTACGCAGGTATCACGTATTGCTTTTAGAAGGTCGTACATTTCGAGTATCTACCCATACGTAAGAAGTCAACCACGTTGGTGTGGCGCATAGCTTTCTCGTTGCCATGACATGATTCCACAGATCATTGAATAGTGTTGATTGAGTTATTGACGAACGAAGTATCTAGCACTGCACAGGTTGACTTGAATATAAGCAAGCACCCCCCTCACCCATCACATTTTGAGACACCCCTATGGATCTGATTCAAAAAAGTCCTTACTTAAAATTACTTACTTAAAGTACTTACATATAAATTACCTATTAGGACCAAACTACTGAGATCAACCCCCACTCCCTCTCCACAAACACCCCCCATATTTCAGATTAAAAATATTCTTGATAGGTAACCCAAAAGAACGTTCAGACTAATCTAATTTCATTCGTCCAAACATCAGATCACCAGTTCGTTCGGTGATGACCTAATTATTCCATTTAACCACCCCCTCTCCTCCTTCCTTTTTTTCTTTACCACAAACACCTATGGTTGAGGCTAGAACAAATTTTAATAGCCTGTGATTGAGGTTGACGTAATCTAAACATATCCGCCCAATCCGATCCCCAGTTTGTTCAGTGATATCAAAGATCACCCTTTCCAAACCCCCTCCCCCAAAAACACCCTTGTTGGTGGAGGTATTCCGTACCCCCGTTTGTGGACTGTATAAAAGGAAACGCTGGTAATTATGTCCGAAAAATTTATCATCGTAGGAATGTGGTTCACCAATTTGACCAATATGCAAATAGGTAGGTACGGGAACCTTATACAAACTATCCGAATTGTTCGTCAAATACTTTTAGTCGCAAGCCCTGCCCTCCAACAGCAGTTGGAGTAACCTGAACATATATCAACAATCACGTCTCCAGTTTATTTACTGATGTCCATCAGTCAATTTCACCCTCTCCTCTCCCCAAACACCCTCTATGTATCATATTTGGAAAATTTTAAGTAGCTTGTGGTTCAAGTTAGAGTAATTCAAACATATTCGTTCAATCAGATCCCCAGTACGTTCAGTGGTGTCCAAGATACCCCATTTCACCACCTCCCCCTCCCCTAAAACACCCCTATGGGGCAGATTTGAAAAATTTCAAGTAGTCTGCGATCTAAGTTAGAATAATCCAAACATATTCGAACAATCACATCCCCAGTTCGTTCAGTGGTGTCCGAAATACCCCATTTCACCCTCCCCCTCCCCTACACCCCCCTTCTGGCTCAAATTTAAAAAACTTCAAATAGCCCATAATTTAGGTTGGACTTATACAGACATTTTCCACCACTCATATCAGTTGTCCAATGACCCCTGTAATCGTGAATAGCGGACAAACATACGGACAGACAGACAGACAGCGAAAAATTGAGAAAATGGTACCAATCGTCTACAAATATCATGAAACGGAAAAGAAACGCAAAATTTCATTATTCTAATCAATGTACAGACAGACATACTTACGATTTTATCAATATAGATTTGTGTGTTGCTTTCCTGCGTGTGTTCCGGGCGCAATTTTGAAGCTATCAACATGAAATTTAGTAGGCAGGCTCTTCAGACGTCCAGAGTTAGCTGTATGGTTTTTGTTGCTGATCCGACGACAGGAACTTGTCTGCGACCATTGTCGTCAAATCAACCAAAAATCGAGTTTTGTATAGTTTTTAATAGTTTACGCCATACAGAATCGACTGAAACCACCATAAAAAAATTAAAAGTTGTCCTTGACAATATATGACATCGACGTCGCCGTCACTGACGTCACTCATTGTCTAATCATTAAAAATCGAGTTCAGTAGCGATAATTTGTACATTACTTCAAACTTCGTGAGGAACCTGGTTAGCGGACCAACTAGTTAATATCAATTTAGGTATATGTTGTAATGCAAAGAAACTTGAAAATATTCACAAACATTTACATTTATCGTGCATATATATACAGTATTCTAACATATGGCACATCATACTGGGAAAGTGCCGCTTCGATTTTCCATTGTCTCAACCAGGGTTGCCAGGTGGTATAGGATAAAAAAGCGGAAACAATGAGAAAACACCATACAGACATATATAGTTTATTTCTGCGCATGATAGGTATGCATTTTCGATATGAAACCCTTGTTCAGCACCTTGTCGAAATGGGACCTCTGTGTGTAACATCTACTTGTTACAATTTTTTCTCCCATGCCTTTTTTCTCCATTCAACGATTCTGGAAAACGAAAATTTCGAACCACTGGAATACTCCATACAAACGCGATTTTGATCCGTCTCCATTGGAAATTTCTGGAGTCGGCCTCCTAAAAAGCAGTGGTTGGTATCCGATAGATTTTATAACTGCAACTGTAGCCACTGCAGAAGCCCAGATTCCTAAGTTATTTCGACCCAAAGAGCGCAGGAAACAGGTTATAACTATCTAGTAATATATTATTGTCAAGTAGCATAAATAGGTGTTTTTATGTTTGTATCTCCCATCATTTCAATGACAACAGCCAATGACACCATCTAGGCACATGGTGTCATTTCAAATTGTGATGAGTCGTTGGCTATTTTATAACACTATTTTACAACTGTATTTGTACATTCCATGTATGAACCTGCCATGTAAGTACCTATACCCCTACCCGTGACTTGTGTATTCGATGCTATCATAAATTTGTTCAGAGACTAACAAAACAGTAGTTTTTGAAAGTCGGTACCTCCTCAGAAAATCGATTTCATTGAGATTAAAATTCGCTGTACTCTCTCTAATCCAAAGAAGACGGTGAATTGTAATCTCTTCATATCATTCTTGTCAAATTCGTCCTCAAAAACCAATACTCTGATTAATCCTTTGTGGCTAATTTCCGTGGATGTAGGAAAAAGTAGGAAATAACTAGGAAAATGTAGCAAATTAGATGGGAAAACGTAGCGAAAAAGGATTTTGGTCCTGTAAACAAAGATGGCGAGAACAACTACATACTCAGTAAATCGTTGATTTGAACGCTAACCACCCGAATTCGGCTGGTTAGTTTTGATCGTTGATTTAGCTTTGATCATTGATTTATCTGAACCGGAGTTGGTGAAACCGAATATCGTTGTTTAACGGCTGAGATCTTCAGTTTAATGAGTAAAATGAGGTTAAAAAAAAGAAAAAAAGACCACTCGAACTTTGGGCCTCCTTGGAAAATGTTTGGATATTTTATTTGAAAAATTGTGGAAAAAAGTTACTTTCCATATAATAAGGGTCTAAGTATACGATATTGAGCCATTTAAAATGCGATGACTTCCTGATTTTTCCAAAATATCTTGAATTCCTAGTAATTAATGGACGCAGAATGCAACTATCTACAACCAATCATCGCTGAGCGGTGACAAAAAAAAAAAAAAAAATAAAAAAATAAATAAATAAATAAAAAATAAATAAATAAACGTTGAATGAAAAATAAGATTTTTTTAAAAAACCAGAACCGTCCGTTTTGGGTATAGGAAGCAAAATTAGCTCAAAATTTCCTATAAGAATGTTGCATCAAAAATTTTGATCAGCTAGAATCGCATGTGGTCCCAACTGTCCGCCGGCCTTTGATGGATTTTTGTCAAAATTAGTGACGTAGGTACGTAGCGTATATTTTATGATGAGCGGTTTTTTTTGCGATACAAATCGAATTCAATGTTATCAGTTTATGAAAATCAAATTTAAAATTGTTTACGTTTTTGTAGGTAACAATGTTTTTCCTTATGTTTTACCTAGTTCGCTGGTGACGGTAATTATAAATTTAGAGTCCCTCAATAAAAAACAAGTAAATTTTGCTCAAGTTTTGAGTGTCTTTAGGGAAGTTCATTAAATTTGATTTTTCGAACAATTTTGAAATTTTTAATGTCCATATCTTGAACATCTGCAATTGGCAACCGACGAGTTTTTCGTATATTCTTTATGTAGATCCGATATAAATGAAAATACATTTTTTGTAAAGTCTTGTTATGATTTGAACTGTCCAAGTAAAGAAACGTTGTGAAGAGCTAAACGAGGGAATGATGAGCGATCTGCATGAGATCAAGGCGATGATGCATAGATGAGAATCAACGGGTCCCACTATCACCCTGTACTGGTGTCTTCGACTGTCCACCTAAATTTTCAATGATTTATTTTCTTAATTAATAAAGTTGATACTATTTGCATAGTCTATGAATTTCCATACATACTATGTACTATAGGAATAGGAAGCATCTATGATTATTTTGATTTCCTTGTATCTGTGATTTTGAGTTCGATTCGAAGGCATTTTCTTTTTTCAAAAGTTTAATTTGAAATTGATCTTTTCTGTGAAAATCGCCCACAAGGGACCTCCGAATAGGTATATTATTGAGCCATACGGGCTTCATTTCTGGATTCAGCACATAAAAATGAAGAAGAAAAAGTTCTAAATTCTAATGCGCCAAATTACTTGTTGACCAGTCTTATGAAGCATTAAACACCGCAACCCCCTCCACTCCTACGATTCCAATCGGTGTGGAGTCATAGAACTGGAAATTCCATCAACTGCATTCTCCTTTTATGAGCTGCCAAGTCTTCATTTGTCTCTGGCTCAATGATTTCATAGCTTCGTAGAACAGCTCACAACTCGCGATACCGAAATTACGGTTGTTGACGTCCTCTCTAGACCTCAGCCAAGTCCTCAGCCTAGTTGTTGTGACCTCAGCCGTGAGTATCTCCGGTTCGGTTCATCAGAAGAATGACTCGGGCACAAAAGACGTCGTGGAACCAACCAACAACTTTCTCTCGCCAATTTCTCTCAAGTTCTCTGCTTGTAGGAACCATAAAATTCTTACCGAGTGTGAGTAGCTGATCAGACGGTAGTGTTCGAGTGAGTGAAGTGTCATTGGGGGGGGGGGGGGGGGGGGGGGGGGGGGGGGGGGGGGGGGGGGGGGTGGGGGGGTGGGGGGGGGGGGGGGACGACCCATTAAAAATCTCACCCTCCTCTGTGTACGCAAGCCAATGAGTCAGCAGAGGCCGTCTGATTCCTTTCATTTATTTCCACCGTCTTTCACTTCGACAACTTTTATATTACTTCTCCATGTTTGGCATCGAGGGAAGGTGATGGAATCCTGACATTTTCAATAAATTATAAAACCACACCTTGGTTATGTAAAAGGTGCTGGAGTTCGACTCTGAAAGCCTTGTATCGATCTGGTTGGCATCTTACGAGCTTGAATGAAATAATATACACACCAAGAGCGAGTCTCCACACTACTCTCCTAACATTTGCATTACATGTATTCAATTCTACAGTTCCTATAGGCGTTTTTTGTAGAAAACCCGAGTGAGGGAATACCATTTTTACCCACATAGCACGTATAAGTTTCATCAAAATCATCAGTCATAATGAAAAATTCTTTTTTGTTAGCAAATCGACATTGAATATGAAGCTATTGCAATGGCTCCACAAATTAAAAATTTCAAAATTGAATTTTTGTTGTAAGATATTCATTATTGGAATCTTTTTTGAGCCATCCTGAACGAACTCTAGAGTTGATGAGTGTGTGCGCGTGTGTTTGTGTGCCATACCATACGATAACTATCCTAAGGATTGAGATTAAAATTCTGATCTTGCGCCGAAAAATCAAGATTTCACATGAAAAGAAGAGTTCGATCGCCAGCGCTTTTGAGCACACCAAACGCCCAAAAAATCTAAACTGTGCTTAAAAACTGCCAAGTTGGGTGGGCAGTATATAGCTTCCTCACGTATTGTAACATGGACGCATAGAATTAGACGAAGAACAAAGAACGTGTAGAAATGAATAAACGCCAAATGGAATAGTAATATTTGTTTATTTATGCTGTTATAAGATTTAGGGGGGATTCATAATTGCATATGCGCATACCATAATAGCAAACCGTATATAATGTATAAGGCAATGAGATCGGTAGCAGATTGTCTGAAAGTTAACCAGCACAATCATTGAAAATTTAATCATTAACGCTCCATTAGTCTCGGAATATCAACCAATATTAGTCGTATGCATGCACAATAGTTATTACTCAACCAAACGCGATAAAATACGGAGGGTATCATCCTTGACATATCCAACTATTCCCCGAGTGTGCACGAAAACTGTTAGACCATGAGAAATTAAAGTTATAAGAAATTCACATTTGCGCATGTGCACAGACTACCGTAATCTCATCGCCGATACAATTTATAGGATATCATTCAGTAGCTAACCCGCACAATTCCTCAAAATTTCACAAAAATCGGTCCACTTGTTTCGAAGTTTTGAATGCGTCAATTAATTTAAATTTTGCGCATGCGCTATAGTTATTGCTCAATCAATTGCAGAATAATTTTATAGGGCATCTTTCTGTAACTTATTCCCAACTACCGCCCAAGTTTGAACGAAATCGGGCCAATAGATGGTGGGAAATTAATGTTATTAGAAATTCATGTTGGCGCATGCCCACAGGCTACTATTATTCCTATGGCAATGAAAGTTGTAGGGGGACCGTCTAGGTGCTAACCCGCAATATCCTTGAAAAGCTAATCGAAATTGGACTAAAACCTGTTATAGTTAAGCGCGTGACAAGGGTTTACCACAGGACAGCAGCTCTGAAACCTATAAAGCAAATGAACACAAAGCTTCCCTTACATTTGGAAGTGAAAAAGTAGACATCACTAAAAAATCGTTAAATTTCTATTTTTTAGCAGAATATTTCAGTAGATATAAGAAATTCATAGAATTTTTCAATTCATGAAAGTTGGAGTTTTGAAGCATATAGAGCTTTATAGAGAATAACTTGAGTGTTAGGAGACAGAATATTTGAAAAGAATACTGAAGTTTGTATCTAAACAGTAACTTAAATAAGTTAATTCTAAATCAGAATCTTATGGTAGCAGAGTCCAAATAACAACTAAAATCTATGTTCAGTTGGTAAGCAGCGCTTTATTCTAGTGTATAGAATCCAACTTCAATGATGAGGGGTATATTTTTATGTCGTGTCCAGGGATGGAACCCTGATCATCAGGTACAGACAGAGTGACATAAAGTAGACACAACATTTCTCAGAATCGTACAGATAAGCGTTCCCCATGTTTTGGGTCAGAGCTGGAAAATGCGAGTTTACTTGCGAAACTATTCTTTGAACTTTAGGGTTTTTGGACGTGTAGTAAGTGATAGTAAAGTGAATGTTCTCAACTTCGAGTTCCTGGTAGGTCTGCACATCACAATCGCTGCTTCTACCGCTTCACGTTTTCTTCTTCAGGCATAAAAGGACCAAAATCTGTTCCGATTACTTCACTGAAGATTTCCTATTTCAAGAACTCTACCTCAGCTATAATCTCAACCTGCCGTAAATTTCTCCCTAGACATGGAATATAAACACAAGCTCATCTGGGATAGCCAGATCCTCATGCATTGGGAAATGTGAGAAGTGAATTACGATGGATGCGAAATTGAGGAGAATAAATTGGTGAGTTTACAGTAATGGCATGGTCCCCTTGCTCTTACAATGAGTCCAATTATAAATTTAAAACGTGAATAAATGAAATAAAATAAAAAGGATTGATAAAAAATTATAAGATTAACATGGATTCATACCTTGCAAAGCTGTTGGGGTTTTAATCGGTGGTGGGAAGGGGGGAGGGGGTATAATGGCTGTTTTAACGATATCTCATTGCCCAAAGATCCGGACAAAGTTTGTTCATATCACCGGATATAATTTTTATTCATATATTAAATTCAAGTAGTTTAATCTTTACTCCAAATCATTCTAGCGATATGGGGGAATAGTATGAAATATTGAAGCCCAATTATGACTATCAAACCCTTAAAAACAGCATTCTTCATGTCATTCCAAGGGACCGATAGCTTCATCAGCAGCTACAGATAGAGAGCCTGAAACGAATAAATTTTACTGACTCGGCAGAATGTTTCCTAGTTATTTCCTATGTATTGAAGGAATTCCAGAATTTTTTTCTGACCAATTAGAAACAATTTTACCTCAGCTCTTTGAGGGGTTGTGAAAGTAAACTTGATGATACCATAACCAGCCTATGAAAATTCCACAATGACAATATTTTGTGTCCAGAGTATGACAGTCATCATTTCAACAATTCCGATTATCTAAAGGTGAAAATTCAGAAGTGAGTGGTTTGCCTGGTCAATACACGCATCTGGCGTTGTGTAAATGGTCATAAAAACGCCTCCAATTTAATTTATGAACGTCGTTTGAACCCCACTTATTGCGGGAAGGTTCTTGTACCTATTTGGGAACGTCCAGCAGTTACAAGAAGACAAGAGTAATAAAAGTGAAAATCAAGGAAGAAGGATCCGGTTCAAACGTCGCCAACGTAAAAAGTTGGGAATGCATCCCTCTGGCCTTTGGTGAATCAACACTTCAAAGACTTGGACTTGGTATTCTTGGAATTGTTGGTACGTCCATTTAGGTAGGAACATCTTGAAGCTACGAGCTCTCACGACCGGATGCTCAAATATGTCAAGTCTCGGTAGTAAGTTTGCAGTTATGGCACTTACTCGTATCGTTACGGTAGTATTTCTCTTTAGTCCTCCTTGTTTTTATTGCCAAGATTTTATCTGTTGTATGAAAAATAACCAAACCATGCTGAACAACATTGCTCACCTTTGTAAATTCTTAAGAAAAAGCAAAATTCATTGTTCGTCATTTCGGTTCAGTAGTTTTGTAAATTTTAGGTGAAGGATTTTGAGCAGGATAAAGGAATTTGACCTGTAGAGTGATTCCTTTTTGAAGTTGTTTGTGTATAGAACAGATAGCTGCTATCTTCGTAGATTAAATGGACGTTATTGTCTGAGACCAGCTCCACCAGCCGCTACAAGTTCTAATGAACTTATTTGGCTGGTCGAAAGGAGGAAATTTACTTTTTTTCAATTCCATCGGCTTGTTTGCCATTTTAAATTGTCTTTTCTATCTGTCGATAGATTAATAATCAATTCTATTGGTATATTATTTTCAATAATAAACCGTTGTAATCGACCAAGACAATTTTTAACCCCCCCCCCCCCCCCCTCGCACCACTCAACATTTTTTGGTTCACGTTTCAAGATGCTTAGCATCCAAAAGCCGGGAAAAAAACCCGTCCGTGTGCCGGCGCCGCGCCGCCGTCCGAAACTAAACGTTACAACTAAAATGTCCTCTGAAACTACGAGTTCAAACTTTACGAAATTTGATTAAAAAATCAAACATAGGATGTGGATGTGCCAGTAATACCGGCATCACATTCAATCAACCCTTAAGGGTAGAATTTAAGGGCTGAAATATTAAAAAATCGAGACCTCGAAAACTGTCAAAGTAACAGTAATGGGTTTTTGAGTGTAATTTATAGATATATTAATTTTCAGTTTGCAGGTCAGCTCTTTTTAAATACAGAAAGACTCGTAAATTATAGGTGTTTTATTTAATTAAATTATTGTCTCCTTGGTCGGCGTCTACGCATCTGCAGTAACATTTAGAAAATCTATCATAGATTTTGTTAAATGATTATAGACGAGAGTTTTACTTAAAAGGGCTACCCAATACAGAAATAATATACCTTTATGTAATAATTTACTGTGTTTTTTGGACTGTAACTTTGATATGGCATTCTTAACTGTTGGAATGAGCTGTACCATTTGTACCCAATACACTAGATTTCTTACAATGGCAAAAAAAGTTGTATATTTCCACAAAAAAATAATGAGTTACAGTGTTGAATCGATATCGATGGTTGTTAGGTCATCATCAGTAACAGACAATAATATTTTTCGCGGGAATAGACAACTTTTTTAAAATTTCGTTTTGAAATGGGTTTCCACAACTTTGTCGCGAGTGATTTAGTTCGTATCTTAATGGCTTTGGTGGATTCACCATTCAGCTTTAATTATAGCGTATATTGTGACTAAACTGTGGGTTCGATGGGCCTTGGAGAAAACGTGTCATGCAATATAGTGTTCGTTTTGTCTGTATTTACGTTTTACCTTCAGAACACCTAGAGCGGTTGCCATGTTATCGCCCTGTTAAATGATTTTTGAAACTCCTCCTCAACATTGTTATGGACCAAAACTGAAAACACATTTTCATGAATCGGATAAACAAATCTGCACACGCTTCTAGTCCTTCAATTAGTCTGTCTGACAATCACTGGTCCTATGCGAAGTGCGGCCTAACCTCTTGGAATGACATACCTAGGGTTTGCTCGTGTTAAATCATGGAACCATATTCATCTAGGAACACGAGAAAATTCTCAATTTTGACTTAAGCATACAATATACATAGCAAAATGTGTAAAAGCCCCGATGTATAAATTCAAGATATGTTAAACAGCATGGGAGATTGAATTTTTCGAGGGTTTTTACTTTCGTTAATCGCTATGAATGTTTCGGAGTTTCTTTGATAAAAACCATTGCCTGTATCTTGTATCTTTTTCAAAATGCTTTCCTGGTGCATCTACGTTCTTAAAACATGGTATCTCAATCTGATGAAAATCAACGTGTACTATCTGCTCTGATGATTTGCATTAGTGTGCAGAAATATAGCCTTTCTGTGGTCATGTGCATCCACCTTCCGTAACTTGTGGTATCTAGAACAGGATGAATCCCGTAAGCAGAAAGGATAATCATTTATAATCTAGTAAAGATGATTTGGATTACCACAAAACTGATGAACTTTTTTCGTGAGGGATGTTCTGGTGGAGAACGCGCTGCATAGGCAGAGGGGATGAATCAAATCTAGAAGGGCTGTAAATGAATAGGAATATTTCCAACAGTAAACGAAGTCAATGATTGTCAGTTTCCAAGAGAAAAACGACTGCCAAGTTGGGTGGACAGGCTTTCTCATTCATTGGATCATGGATGTATAATTGGCCGCTGAAAAAACTGCGATTAAAAATTATTGAATACAAAATAGAACAGCAGCAAAATGTTATACATGCTAACGTGCAGAATGGGCTGTAATTTATGGTGCGCATTCGTACACCTTGTCATCAATCTGACAGCATTCACCATCTAAGGCTTGGCGAGCCAACTAAAAGAAAACCGGCACAATCCTGTTCATTTAATTGAAATTGGTTTATTAGTTTCGGAGTTTCATCAATAACTCCAAATTTTAGGGTTGCACATGCGCAATTTTTACTAAAACCAACCCCCCGAGCTTGAACGAAATCGAACCGCTGGATAATGAGAAATCAAAGTTATAAGCAATTCAGGTTAAAATAATTTACTATTCATCCGATGGGATGGAATTGATGTGGAATTGTTTGAAAGCTAACCAGCACAATCCTAGAAAATTTCAAATAAATTGGATTAAAACATAGTATAGTTTTCAACATGAGAATGAATTGGCACCGACAGACAGTCACGGATCACCAAGCTCTAAAACGCAAAAATCATGTGAAAGTTTTGATTTTGGAGGGCAACAATTTTTTTGTTTACTTTTTATTCGAACACAAAGATTCCCTACCTTCGGTGTTGAGAAAGCAAAATGGATGGTTTAATGGTGATTTTCTCGTATTTAAAATATTAGCCCTTAATTAAACTTTAGGATCTTTGTCTGAAGCGGGGAGAAAGTCAAGTTTGGTTGAAAAGTGTGAACAAATAAAATGGAAAATTATAGGAAATAACGAATACTGTAGTTGGCCAATGTAACGATTAATGGCTCATGGGGATAACTCTTTTCTTTAGGGAAATAACTCAAACGCTTTGTTCCTTCAGGATGGAATTGTAATAATGGATTGAATTACTGAGAAATCTAATCCCATATATTCAAGCAGAAATTCATAATCATAGTTACGTAGCGGACTGAAGTGGGATATGGATGGTAGCGGAGTAAGGCAGCTCCAATTAACCCTTTCACTACCATTTTTTTAATTTTAAAATTTGAAGTTTTTTAATATATGTCACTCTCTAACAGGTCCTAAGGAATAATTGTAGAGGTGGCCGAAGACATGAAACAGGGGAGGGGGAAATTAAGAGGGTGGGTCAAATTCGTCCCACTGGTATTTCGAGATGGGACTTATATGTACCAGTGGTACCAGGCGCAACTACAAAAGCCATATTTTCCAATACCATTGGGATATAATTGTCCCAGTGGCAAGTTCCAATGGGATATATTTGTCCCGTTACATAAAAATAGTGACCAATAAGGTATCATTTACTTACCGGCGGCAGTTATTTGATGTAACACACTTCAGAAACAATACGAAACACAAACAGACGCGTTGCATGGTTATTAAACAAACTGAAAATCTCGCAAAGGGAACTTGCAAATCAAAAACTCAACAGTTTGTCTACAGTTGCGATCTAGTGACAATGTTGCGAACTAGAAAGGCTAAAATACCAGTGGGACAGCGACCCGATGTATTTAGGGATTTTTTCAATACCTCAAATCCCATTGGGATGTATTGAAACGTAACCGGGACATATGAGTCCCAATGGTAGTGAAAGGGTTAAACCTAAGTTTTGCATTGTTGTGGAAAAGCTCCATTCCTTGGTGATCCGATATCGGGAGCATCCAATAGCTAGAACCTTGTTCGAAAACAATGGCAGACGCCGGGGTGTGATGAGGTGTGATTTGTATACCTGATGGTGAACTGTCAGAGTAGGTCATACATAGCAGAGGAATGGAAGGCAATGTGAAGCCTCGCACATGTTCAGAAGTTGATTTCCTATGTTTCAGATCGGAGGACGCAAGGATGGCTGCTGGTGGACTCCCCCGTGCCCACTCTCCTCTACACAGTTATCTACTTGGTCATCGTTGGAGTTGGCCCTCGGTTCATGGAGAAGCGAAAACCCTTCCACCTCAACTGGTGTCTCGTCCCCTACAACCTCGCTATGAGCCTCCTCAACCTGTACATAGGCATCGAGGTAAGCCCTCATAACTGGACCAATAGCGTCTGCAAATCGCTAGCTCGAAACCATTCCGGCGAAAATGTAATAAATAGAGAATTATTTATTTATTTATTTATTATTATGGGACTAGCCCAATTACAAAGTTTCAAATTAAATTCATCCAGTTGAATAGCAATTATAAGAATATAAACAAGGAAAGAGCACAATCAAAATTAATGTGTGCAACGAACAAGAAATTCAATAGAGAAAACGAAGAATACTAGTATATTACAAATAAAATAGGTAAATTCACGCCACATATTACTTAGATTTACTATAAACACTCAGGCATGTTAATTGAAGAGTTCTTGAATCTTGATAAGGAATGATGGAAGACATCCACGGAAGGATTTGTTTGAATGACTAGATTTAATTCTCTGGCTAGAGGTCGATTCATTAGGTATATAGTTGGTCGCAGCAAACGGCACATAAAGTAAAGGAGGGTTACGACTGCTTCGCTGGGGTATTGAAATTCCCAAATCCCTTAATAAGAGATGGGCAGTCTATCACTCCATTAAGCAGTTTGTGGATAAAACATGTAAATTATGAATCGACGAGAACGAAGCGAAGGGATGCCAATTACCTTCTCAATGTTCTCGTAAACAACATCCTCCGCTCGCCGACCCATCTTAAAACTCACATATCTCAAGAAGACGCGCTGCACCCTCTCAATCTGCTCACGAGTATGGGTTCCATATCACCGCCGCATATTCCAATATAGGCCTCACCAAGGAAACATAAAGTACCTTAAGGGTAGATATGCTTTTGGATTCTCTGGTGTTGCGCTTAATGAATCCAAAAATTTTCATCGCACGTGATGTGATGTCATCAATGTGAAGCCCGAAGTGAAGCTGCCGGTCTAACCTGACTCCAAGATCCCGAATCGCCAACTCCCTAACCAACTCCCTAACCCTGAGAATCGTCTTTCTTTCTTTTTATGAAGTCCCCCTGAAGCTAGGTCATATTGGCAAGGCTTCGTGTATTAAAGGGAAGACGTATTAGATTTAATCAAGGGGAGTATGGGACAACCCAAGCATGAGACAAAAGTATCAGAATACAAATCCATTTCAGGCCATACTAGGACCGAACCGTGAAAAATTACACGAATAATAATACATGTGTGTGTGCGTCCGTGTGTGTCTGTTTGCGTGTATAGCACATTCTGTCGACGCTGCCAGACCACAATTGAAGATCTTCAGGTCCAATGGGCCTAAGTGCCAAAAACTTCAAAAAAAGTTATCGCAATTTTAAGGTTTCATAATGTCCAAAATGTATTCACAATGCATTCAAAATTCCTGAAACTTTTCTTACGTTACCTTTGTGGTAAGTGCTTTTATTTCCCGCAGCCAGCACCTTCACAGGACTTCTTTATGATTAATTAAATATATATATATATATATATATATATATATATATATATATATATATATATATATATATATATATACATATATATGTATTGTTTTTGAAAAGCTCAAAAGGGCCTATGTATCATCCCAGTTTCCCAAGAGCGTCTAAGTGCCATGAGTTTCTCTATCAATGACTGCTGATCACTAGCTTACTTTAGATTGAAAATATTGGTCCCCAATCCATTTTACTAATCAAGAGTAGGTAGTTGTGAATAACATCAACCCTCAAATAAAGAGAAGTAACCTACATAAAATGATTGCAGTGTGGCCTGAAAACGGGTTGGCACTTAGGCCCTTTTAATGAAAATCTTTTCTCTGGACTTTGGCCTCTTGAAAAAAGGAGGTAAGTATTGGCAACCCTACTTTTTGGCGGTCGATCTCAAAACGAATAGAAATGATTGGAACATAGGACCTTTCTAGATAAATTCCCGTTGGCACACAGGTATCGAATATGGAAAAAAAATCAAAAACTTCCGAGATGGCACTTAGGCTCTTTGTACCAGAAGGTCTTCAATTTTGAACTGATTTTTGGAATTCTTTCTTAATTCGATCCCAATTTTAGCCTAGTTGTGCAACAACTTGGAAATGTTGCCAACGTAAATTGTTTAATTGTGGAGCTGACATGGAAAAGCAGTTAAGTCCAAAAATCAAATTTCATCGGAACTCCCTCTGAACTCTTATCAGATTTGTTGGACATAATCTTTTTTCCATTCAAAGGTCACACATTCATTCATGGTGCGATTTAGCAAGGACGGGAGGACCAAAGGCTTTTCCCACGCCATTGGCGTGACTGTTTACTTGCACTTCGACGAAAAAAAATTTTCTTTCGATTTTTGGACGTTACTGCTTTTTTCATGTCAGCTCCTCAATTGGTTTTTTTTATACCGATTACCGCAATTCTGGTATTTTAAATTCAATCGAGAATTCCATCTAGTTTTATAACTTTTGTCACGAGATTCAAATTTCATTATGTAAGCGGGTCAATGGAGAGGGCTATAGTGATAAATCGTGATGTTTTCTCCATTCTCATATGATTTCCGTGACTTTTCTTTTGTTCGATCTAGATTTCCGTCAATTATGCACCAAACGAACTTTAAAATTCTCTATAGGTGAAGGTAAATGAAGGGGGTAATTCCGATAGATCATGATATTTTCGTTAATGACTAGTCATTACATTTTCAGCGTGTGTGTGTGTGTGTGTGTGTGTGTGTGTGTGTGTGTGTGTGTGCGTGTGTGTGTGTGTGTACGCGTTACAGGCCTCAATCTTGGAGCAAGCAACTTGATATTTAGAAGGTAGGCCCTTTAGACATCCGAGACTCGCTGTTCAGTTTTTGCAAACAATCCGACTACAGGAACTTGTCGTCGGCGATGAAAATTATCGGCAAATCAACCGAAAATCGAGGTTTTAAAACCAGTTTTTCTCAAACTTCGTGAGGAAACCTGGTTAGCAGACCAACTGGTTCAATTCTTTTGAGTAGGTGCGGTATAAAAATTGGGGATTTCATTTTGTTGACGGCTTTTTGTGAGGAGGAGTGATGGATAGGGAAATGAACTGCAGTATTTACGCGATTCTGAACTTTTTGATGATCTTATTTTGTTTGACTAGTTTTGACAAACTAAGTGAGTCATTATTTAGACTAGGCTAGCATTCGACTGCGCGCGTGTGTGTGTAGTAGGGTGCCCGCTATTTTGAGAAAGGTGGGATTTTCATGGCCTCCACCCAAAATGTGGTTTAAAATGTCAAAAGATTTTTTTCGCCGGTAGCTCGATTTTGGTTTTTGAAATATGTTTTTTTTAATCCAATATCAAACTTTTGAATGGAACTTTTACAAACTTCTAAAATTGTGAAACTTCGTATACTTACGTTTTTGGGGTCGCTGAACTCGAATATGCAGTCAAAACAAGTCGACAGCAACAACTTTTGATAGTTTGGAATCTCAAAATCGTCAAAATCATGTCAAAAAATGACAATTTTTCAAAATTTATTGTAAAATTATGAAAATTTGTATTCTTATGTTTTTTGAGTCGCTGAACTCGAATTCGCTGTCAAAAACTCAAAATTCTAACAGAAATACGTAAAAATACAAATATGTACATATTGAGCCGGCTCCATTGAATTTTTCAAATGTGAAATAAGCAGATGTCAAACTAGCTTACGAAAACACCACTATCAACTTCAAAAAGCACTTTCTCCAATAAGCTAGAATCGTTCCTGTTATTTCGTTTGTAAAATGTTCGTTGAACACTCCTGAATCGCAAGAAAACAAAAACAAAAAAGTCCAAGAATTTTTTTATTTTTTTAAATATTTTTTTATTTATTTTTTTTTTTTTTTAGATGACAAATCAAAAATCCTCGTGAAAGATGTGTACGAAAAATGGGTTGAGAGGAAAAATTATGATGGATTATCAAATTTTATTAAAGAAATGTATCATTTAGACGATAACGAGACGTTGCTAATACCCTGAATGAATGGTCAAAATTGTTGACGAGGATGAGTCCAATAACTCCCACAGTGAAGTAATTATGTACTTATTGCAATATTATTGCATCTAAACCCCTGTTATATCGGCCAAAACATGTATCTGCGTCACCAGTCATACATGTGTTATAGTTTCTGGTTGTTATCTCAAATTAGATAGTTGGGGGCAGGACAGTAGTGCTTTTTTAAACACCAATTAATTAATGTAAATCGTATTTAGGAAGTTTCAAATGTCAACGATGAAGAAGATGGGAGTCTAAAGATCCCAAATCGAATTCGTAGAATTAGAAAACGATGGTTTGGAAAGGAGGAAGGAATTTTGTTTTTAAAATGGTGGGGGGGGGGGGGGGGATGTCCTTTAGGTCAAGATCAAATATTAGTCAATCAAAAATAGTTGGGGAAAAAAGAAACCAGACATGCAGCATGATTTCATGAGCAAACTTTAGTAAATTATTGTATTTAATTTATGTTGAATTGTTTAGAAATTTAAGCGTTTGGTGTGCACGAAGACTGTTGAGTAAACATTTTATGGCAAACCACTTTTTTGAAATGATTGTCTGCAATCCAAACGAATTTTTGGATTGTAACCATTTTTTATTAGTTTTTATTGATATACATACTAATTTTCAGCACAAATTTTCGCACTAATTTTTTTATGTACTTTTTCGTACTTTACTTATAGTTTATAAACTTTTTCTCAGCTAAACAGATTTCTCTGAGAAACCATTCTCAGAAATTTGATTTAACATTTCATATTGTTGTGGAGAGGGAGGGGGGGAAATACCGATATATCGTGATTTTTTCAACCAATTTGTAAAAACATTTCCACATGTAACACATTCATGTTGGATTATACCAAATTTAGGGGTACATCACTACATCCATTACAATCACGATCTATTCGCCATTCTCTCCAAAATCGTATACAACCCTTACATAGGGACGTTCCTGTAATTCATACATTACTTACCAATATGTTTAGCATCATTCTACCTATCTTCACGATTTGTTCTTGTTTGAGCTCGTTCCGTAACACCCTTTTAACTTAGTTAGCAACGAATACACACGTAGCCCAAAAATTAATCGTACAGTAAAGTGATGTAGGAAATTTCGTTTTTGTGTTAAATCAGACCATCCCTTCATGTATCTAGGTTGATCATCATCCAAAGGTCTTTAACCGTGCTGGTGGAGAACCGTGCATATGTGTTAATTGTGTGAATTTACATATAGAGTATACAGGAAGTGATTTATAAATTGTAAAACAAAAGAATAATTTGATGGACCTGGAAACGATGATCTATTAGTCTATAAACCAGAAAGTACAACACTTTACGTTTGCTAGTACGCAATGGCTACAATTACTCCGCGAACGATATACATAGGGCATCATTTAGGTCCTTACCAGTAACCTCTGAAAGTGTTAAGATAGGATGAGAAAAAAGTGTGGATTTCAGGATTACGCATGCTCAATAGCCATTAATTACCCTACCACGATCAAATTCATTGTGAACTCGGGTCTTTCAAGCGTTATTCCTAAAAATTGAATCCCACAATTGTAACCCATAATTACGAATCCCAAACCACAGAATGACTAAGATTTGGCAAGGAAGGACTACAATTGAAAACGGGAGAGGAAATTTCGATTTCGGAGCATATGGATTTTTCATCTTTCAAAAGTGAATGAACACTGGGTACACTGGAAACCTTTTTCGCCATCAAGTACTCTCGGAGAAAAAATCCTGATGACGAATGATGATAATCCTAAGACAGGATAAAAATTTATTGACATAGATAAAAATAAAAAAAATTTATTTTTAGATCCCGTGGGAACTAACGAAAAAAAAGGATTTCGAATTTCCCCACTCGTTTTCACACAGCTCAAAATGTGTCATTTCATTTTTCCGGTGTTTTTCGAAGTTTGTATAGCGAATATCGATAAATGCACATCAATCAGCACGTAATTTTGTGTGAAAAAATACCCTAAAATCATTTATCATACGTGGCAATTGAATATTAAAAAAATTTAACATTTCACAATTGACGCATTTTCTGCACGTAATTGCGCCCATTCTTGCGCACTTAGAAATTCGAGTGATGGATAATTTTTCCATACAATTTCATTCAGATTTCGAATCTGTAATAAAAAGTTCTAGTCATGCAGCATGATCGTATGAACGAATTTTCTTAAATTACCTCCTTTCGATTTATGTCAAATGTTAGATTGTATTGAAATTTGAGCAGCTTGAGTACAAATAAATAGTTAAACAAATTTATGGCAAAAAAACTCGTACTAAATAAATTCCGGCGATTCAAAAAAGATTTTGGGTTTTTAGATTTTTATGCGGTTTTAGCGAATTCTTGGAGAATTTGCTAAAATGGGTGTTCCTATATATTAAATAATAAAAACATTAATGGCTGATCCATTAAATTTGAGATACCCTGTACACCTAAAACATAAAATGAACTGATAGATAACACTCACATACTTTTTCTCAGCTATAATATATAAAGATATAAGTTAACTAGGTGCGATGTTGATTTTGTTTCAGCTTTTGATAGCTTCATCGAAGCTCAAGTATAGCTACGTCTGCCAGCCAGTCAAACATTCGAACCATGAAGAAGAAATGAGGGTAAGAATACTATCAGTTAACTCGGAGAACATAACATTCTCTTAATTTCGCAATTATAATTATTTTCTTAAGGACCCTATTTTAACTAGGTTTTCTACAGGGTTTTCCATTTTATCAGTAAAAGTTATAGTAGTTGCCGGCGACATGTAGTTCTCAAGCCCAAAATACAATGGAGTTATAAAAAATTAAAAATTGCTTGCCTCAAAACAAGGCTGGTCGGTACCTTACATATGGGTTATATAGGCCTTCCCCTAAAATGATCACCTTTATGGGCGCATTCTGCTGGCAAAGGTAGAACATAATTTAAGCTCTTATCGGCTAAATAATTTTCCTATTTCCCATTTTCTCCGCTATGAAATGACATACTCTATATATGAAATGGAAGTTCCGTTGCTTGTTGAGCTTTCTTGATGAAATTGGAGAGCAGTGCTGTCAACAAATCAATTCAGCAATCTCAACTTTTTCTAGCATTGTTCTCATCACGATTGAGAATCTGAGACGTTTGAGACAGTCAATGTCAGTACCTACCTACTCTAGGCGGCGATTAGTTTTTGCTAAATTATGTTAGTTTTCTAGACCACTTGTATAATATAATGAAGTTGAGAGTTAGCGAGGGTTGGTCAATAATTCAAAAAATCTTCTAGGCTGACGTTTCGCTATATTTATATAGCATCTTCAGGGCTACAAGAAGCCCTGAAATGCTGAATTTACATATATATATTCCGAGCCATTTTAATAGCTTCATTTTCTACGAAAATTTGCTAAAAGCCACCCTCCGGACGTAATTTTGCCCGAAAAAAAATATTGATTCATGAGCGAATCAATAGTTTTGAATTTCAACAACCGATGTCTCCGCGGACGAGTTGGTGTTTGGATGCTGTTGATAGCGATCTCGGTGTCAGTCTGCGTATCTGAGTACCAATAGGCCTCATACGAACACATGGATATTGGGGTGTTGATTTAAAAAATATACGTTATAGAACCAAAAAAGTCACAAATTAGTAGTAGAATCGAGCCCCAGCCGTGGTGATCCCAAAACTGCGACACCCTGTGTATGAAAAAAAGAAAAAAAAAAAAAAAAAAAAAGATGCGGCTAGATTTTCAGCAAATTTTGTTGTGTTTTAGAGGTCGCCCAAGCGCATTTTTAATTTTTTTCAGATTCATATCTTCCCTTACGAAAAATCGAATAAAAAACAAATAATCGGACGTCAGCAAATTAATTTGCAGCCCACTTCCTGATTTCTTGACGGGTCAGCTTCTTGATGGCGCAAAAATTTCCCCCCAATAATGTATCTTACCTTCAGAAATTGAGGGGAATGACAAAAAAATCTCTAAATTTTTTCGAGATTTCGTTGTAAATCTCTCATAAAATAGGTTCCATCATTCGGCAATGATTAATTAAAAGTATGTTACTTCACTATTTTTCCACAGGATTCACGTAGTAGTATTAGGTTGACGAAATAATTACTTCAACACTTCCAAAAACATCCAAAATCCTGTCAATTTATTTGGAAAAAAACCAAAATTTTCACGATATTTGCAATTAATCGTTATTTGAATTGAAAACCTTTACGTAAATGTGTTAATTAGTGAATAGCGTTAAATTCAATAACAGTATTAAGTGCCGTACACAGAAAGCCCAGATTGGAACCCTGGATGCCCTTGGAGCAGGATGCCCAGTTGGAAACTTGGAACAGGATGCTCAGATGAAAAATTCCTGCATTCATCATTACTGCAAATTTTATTATTATTGTTATAATTATCATTATAATGCTCACTACCATTATTAATATTATGATTATAATAATAGTAATAATAATTACTATTATTTCTATTATCATTATTATTATAACCGTAATTTTACATAATTTCTCACGCCCTTCGCTGTCATAATAGTGATCTGTACGCCCCCGTATACCGACTACCGCAGACACTGGTGCGAGTGATTTCGGAAATATCAGGGATAGAAGAATACCTTTTTTTATCCATTATTGGAATTCGGTCATTCACCTTTCTCTTTCAAACCTTGCCTTCAACAAGAGATATTGTTCTTCCCGTTCAAACCGTCTAAATAACAAATATGAATAAGTATTTTCAATGTAAATAACGCTTAATTGCAATTATCGTGTAACACTTTGATTTTACCAAATACATAGACGGGCTTTGGACGTTGGGAGTGTTGAAGTAATTATTTCGTCAAGCTAATTGTACCACGTGGTTCCTGGGGGAAATATAGTGAAGTAACATTTGGAATTAATCATTGCCGAATGTTGAACCTATATCATGAGAGACTCTTTCTTTTCGTAATTTTTCCTCAATTTCTCATATAAAATCCCATATTGAATAACTGGCTGGCACAGCCAGAACTAGCTTCAGGATAACTAGCTGGGCTGTTGGATAACTAGCTTCAGTTATCATTCGGTAATATTTTTCTAAAATTGTGAATAATATAAGTGAACTTTTAAACTTTATTACAGCAGTTGTCTATGTTTGGGCGCCAAAATAGATCTCAATCCATTATAACTTCTAGATACTTAGGGTATTGTACTAGTTACCTCGTCCCAAGAACCTATTCCAGAACTACTTTCATTTTGTATTTCCACGGCTAGATTTCTTTTGATTACATATAACTCATTACCAAGTAGGTACTGAGTTTTGTAATATTCCGGCCTAAGATTTACATCTGTAGGGGGAATATGTGGAGCTTGGTTGAGGTACTGAAAAGTATCCTTCGCTTTTTGTACATTTGGAGTGTATTTGACACTCGGATCGGCCGGGTAGGCCTGCGTCGAATATCGTGGGGACTCGGACAGCTTGGTCGAATCGTAATGATCGGCTTCAGAGCGAGTCTGAAAGGTATCCTCGATCTTTTGTATAGGCGAGGCTTGATCGAACGTTTCTTTAACGAATACGTCGGGTGAGAAGGCGATCCGGGCGTGAGGATCGCGCCTTGCGCCGTCGCTGGGTTCAGCGGATTCGCCGGGTAGCCTGTAGGGAGCGCTACGGTGGCTACGCGGCCCGGCTTCGCCGTCGTCTGCCTCCCCTTGCATGAGGAAATAAGACGGCCGACGTTCCATCGAAATAACCGAGTTTTTAGCTCGTTTCGATGCCTCTATGTGTGAAAAATAGAGGGTTTGGGAGGTGGACTCGCTTGACAGAGCGTCTTTCCAATGCTCGTATGTCAGGGTCCTACCTCGTAGTCTTGAAAAAGACTTCCTTGGACGGTAAATTAGAGCGGATGAGCAGAGTAATTTACCGGCGTGCCCACAGCGGTCGGTTACGAGCTTATTGCTACGAAACCCGGGCGACACGGCTCGGAACGTCCCTCGGGCGTACGATCTAAAGAGAATATCGATAGATGTACCGGGTGGCGTCCTGACAGATGAACTACGTTGGGCAATGAGCAGGATGAATAATCACTGGACTCGTAGATGCCAATGCGAGATCTGTGTGGAGAGAAGGTATGCCTTGTAGAAAGCAGTAGGAAGCCGTTCTTGAGATGAACTCAGGATGCAGAAGGTTCGTCAGCGTAGAGCGTGTAGAAATCTTCGTACTTCCAAGTGTGTCGTCGTCGAGAGCGGAGAGTGGAATGAATTTCGGAGGCTCCGAGCGGGGTATTTATAGGGGGTGGCCGCCTCCGCGGGGGTGGCCACTTTATGGTTAGTATGCAAATTAGTTTCTCAAATTTCTCAGCTCATCTGGGCTGTCTCCTGGTTGGTCCGCTTAATTTCATTAATTCGACTGTGTAATCTCATTGGCTCGCACATTGTTTTCTCAGTATCTGCGAGTATGATAGCTGAGCTGGTCCTCCGGGTGCTTACGAGCGTCCGTCGCGGAGCCGACGACCTTGAGTTTAGCCGGGGATCTCGGGTGCTTTCTCTGCGTCAGTTGTTCAGACGGGGTCCCCGGGGAGGCTGCTGGACCAGAGGTGGTTGCTTGCCGCCTCTTGGTTGGTTCGCCTATTGTCTCTCGTGTAATCAGTGTTTCTGATTGGCGAGTAGGCTTGTTTGAATTGTCCTTGCTAGTTTTAGAGGACGTTTGATTTTCTGTTTGAGTTTTCTCGTTCAAGGCGACTTGGTTCGAGATACTTGTCGCATCTCTCTCGCCCAGTAAGTGTCTAGGGAGGTCGCCTTGTGTGTTATTAGTTAATATTTCACTTTTGAGAGAGAAATTCGTATTTTCTCTCTGGTGAAATATTTTGTTTGACGGAGTTATAACTCGACGTCTTGTAAATATTTTTGTGTTGTGTCTACCTCTTTTTGGTAGCCCTGAAAAGGGCTGTTGACAAGAGGGGGTGGTTTTCACCACAGGGGCCCCCCCAAGACGTCGTGTTATTAACGACGACGCCGGCTGGGGTGTTTCGAGCGCCGTCACCCACCTCTCGTCGAATTTGGTAGAGGGGACGTGCCTTCTGGCAGATTTTCGGGGAGTCTCCTCCTTATTTTCTTCCTGATTTTTGTTTAGTGACACAGCTTCGTCTGTTTTTAGAGTGTAAGCTGGTTTTATTTGCTGTTTGGGAACTTTTTTTGTATGTTCGCCAATTTGCACTGTAACCGAAAACTTATCTCTTTTAACCACTTTGAATGGTCCCGTGTAAGGACATTGCAGAGAGGTGAGCTGTGTGGGCACTCTGATATAGACATGTGTACATGTATCCAAATTTTTGGGCATGTTTACGGCATATTTCGTATTATTATGTTTAATATGCGTAGGCCGGAAGAAGAGAGGCTCCGAAAGGTTTGTAGACGTTACGAAAATGTCTCCTGGGAGTGGTACGTCAATTCCGTAAACTTTTTGGAACGGTGTAGTTTCCGTTGCTGGGTCTACTGCCGTACGCATGGCGAGTAGAACTTTTGGAAGTGCGTCGAGCCAATTTTCGTTTTGTGCTTTGAGAGCCTCTTTCAAAGATCTATTTCTGCGTTCTACCATTCCGTTTGTTGATGGTTTGTATGGTAACGTGTGAGTATGTTTTACTCCGAGACGTTCCATAATGGAATTGAACAGATCTGATTCGAATTGAGTGCCCTGATCACTTGTGATGTATTTAGGTACGCCCTTTGAAGCTACCCAAATATTGATAAAGGCGTTTGTGATTGTGGTTGTTTCGATGTTGTTAAGAGGGACTGCCTCTAGCCAACCCGTTGCTCTATCAACCATCATTAAAATGTAACGTTTCCCTCCTTTAGCTAAAGGTAAGGGTCCGGTAATATCAACGTGTACGTGTGAAAATTTGTTAGCCGTTTCAAATTCGGAGTAAGGGAGCTTCACGGAGCGCGTGATTTTTGCTCGTTGGCAAGTTTCGCACGCTCGGACCCAGTTGGAGACATCTGCACGGAGTCCGTGCCAAAAATATCTTTGTTTAACTTTATACACTGTAGAGTGTATACCTGGGTGTCCCAAATTGTGAATTTGGCTTATTATTTCTTGCCTTATTTCGTTTGGAATATAAGGTCTAGGGTGTCCTAGGTCTAGGTTACACCAAATTTCTCCTTGAGGGAATTCAACTCGTGTGAGTTTCAATTTGTCCTCCGCGTTAGGAGGAGAACGAATTTGTGAATTTGAAATGTGCAGTAGAAGATTGCACTCTATTGCAGCCGTAATTTGCGAAATTTCGGCTATGGGTGGACCCTCGTCCGTCTGGGTTGAAATCGATTTTGTTTGAATTTCAACCGGATCGAAGGGTCTGGAGAGTGCGTCGGCGACGACGTTGCTCTCTCCGGAAATATGACGAATGTCACTCGTCATTTGAGAGATGTATGTTAGCCATCTTAATCTCATTTTAGAAAAATGTGCATTTTTCTTAAGCATCGTGCCTAGCAGAGGCTTGTGATCAGAACAAATATGGAAAGATCTGCCGTCCAAGTCATTGTGCCAGTGAATGCAAGCTTGGTAAACGGCGAACATTTCTTTGTCGAATGATGCTTTGTTCTTCCATTGTTCTGGAATTTCTTTACTGAAAAATCCCAATGGTTGGTACGATTTCGAGCCATGTTTGTCTGTAATTTCCTGTTCTAGTGCCGCTCCGATGTGTGTGTCGGATGCGTCGCAGACTAATCTCCACTCTGCTGTAGGGTGTGGGTGAGCAATGTTATGCAATGTTGCTTTGATCATTGCTTGTTTTAGGCTGTTGAAAGCTTTTTCTCTCTCTGATGTCCATTCGATAGGTGTTCTGTCATTTTTTTTGTTTGACTGAATGGAGTCATACAGAGGTTGTGCCGTGTGAGCGAATTTGCTTGAGCATGCTCGGTAGAAACCACACATACCTAGGAATCTGTGTAGACTTCGTACGTCTATTGGTCTAGGAAATTGTTCTATGGCTTCTATTTTATCTCGTTTAGGAATTATCCCTTCTTTCGAGATAGTGAAACCTAGGAAATCGACGGTAGGTTTTGAAAAAATGCATTTATCAAAACCTACTCGAAGTCCGTGTTCCCCTAGCTTGTTAAAAATTTGTTTGAGGTGGTTCATGTGTTCTTTATAATTTTTAGAAGCCACCAGGATGTCATCTAGGTATACAAATGCGAAATCAAATTTTCGCATGATGCTGTCCATGTATCTTTGCCATGTTTGAGCCGCTCCGGCCAAACCCATGCTCATTTTCTTAAACTCATAAAGACCGAAAGGTGTAATAATTGCAGTTTTATGAGCGTCATCTGGGTGCATCGGAATATGATAATATGCCGATTTTAAATCTATTGTCGAATAGATTCGTGTATCATGTAAATTCGCTTGGAAAGAGCGAATGTGAGGAGGAGGCGTCTTTCTTCGTTTTCGCGTTCAGGAAACGGTAGTCGCCGGTGATTCTCCATGACCCGTCTTTTTTTGGCACACAGTGTAACGGGGATGCCCATTCGGAATCTGATGGTGCAATTATGCCTTCTGAAAGCATTTTGTCAAAAGTACTTTTGACTTGAGCCCGTTTTTCACCCGCCATGGGTCGTGCTCGGAAGTGTACTGGTGTTCCTTCCGTGGTTATACGGTGGTAAACCCCGTTATTTTTCCACTTTCCTTGAAGTTTGCTCATTTTATCATTGTATTTGTCAATGATAGAGCGAATGTTTTCGTCCTCCGTGATTTGCACGTCCTCTGGTTGAGGGTTATTGTCACGATGAGGGATAGTAGCTGCTATTTGTTCGTCAGTGAATTTTTTGTTCATGACTGCAGCTATTTTTTGATCGGCATAGCTCTTTATTTTATCTTTGTAAATGTACTTGTGTTTGACCCGTATTCCGATATCCCAAGACTCGAGGAATGGTATACCTAGGATCGCTAGATCAACTTTCGTGATCATAAAATCGGTGGTCATGTCACCGAGGCCGATGTTAATTGTTGTGTCAGCCCGCCCTAGTGTGTCTATGGGGCTCCGTTAGCTGCTGTGAGCTTAACGTTGGACTTACGAATTTTTAAGCCCAATTTTTTTGTGACATTGTGGGGCAGAATGTTCACTTCTGCTCCCGTGTCGATGAGAAATTCAGTGCCATTTAGTTTGCACTTGAAAAAAAGCCTTTTATACTCAGTAGACTGCCGGTGTATAGGCTCAGATACACTGGCAGTTATTCGTTTTCCGAACTCTCTACGTCGGATGTTGGAACGGTACTTTTTTGTACCGATCTCTGAGCATTATCGTTTGAAACCCAGGTTTTAGGCTGGCTTATAGTCGCCGCCTTTTTGCTAGTTTTGGAAGCAGTGTCTGTCTTCCAAGTGCAGTGTTCTGGGTCTGCACATTTGCGAGTTTCGTTACCGAAACGTGCGTGGTTTCGACAGACATAGGCCGTCGGTTTGTGAGGCCTACTCTCTACTGGTTGAGGTTTGAACTCAGCTTGCTTTGAGAGGGCCTTTTTGAAACCAGTATCCGTGGGTTTCGGAGTAGATTCTACGCCTCGTATGTTTAGAGAGGTATTCTCTGTTTTGTACGCGTGTAGCGTATCAGCTAGGTCGAGCCGGGCGGTCGAGGTAGGCTGAGCTGCGACCATACCTCGTGCTTCGATGGGTAGAGTCTCGATCCACTTTTGAGTGATCAGAGCTTCTGAAAAGTACCCAACAGCTTTAGAGTACATTTCGTGGTACTTGGTGCTGGGTTTTTTGGCGAGAGATGCGGGGTCCTCGAGTGCGAGGAGCCTGTCCTGTAAGGACAACCCATATTCTCGCTGTAGGCGCTGTTTGGCCTCTTCGTAGGGTGCGTGGGGTGCCGTGAGGTAAGCTGAGTCGATAGCTTCCCTCATTTCTTCTGGTACCCACTTGTATATAGCTGAGAAGCATTCGTTCTGCGTTCTCAGGTGTTTTCGCACGCAGTATTGATCGAACTCGGCGAGTGCACGATCGATATTCTTCTTTTGGAAGATTGGTTTTTGATAATCTCCCATCTCCTCTAAAAGTGCTTGAAAGCCACTTTGTGTAGAGGGATGTTGCGTGAGATGTGGGGCGTAGAGGCCCGGCGGGGTCGCACGCCCGCAGTGGTTCCCTGAAATCCACTAGCTTCATAAGAGGGAACGAAATGCTCCGTGTTAAGCCTGTTCAAAGGCGGGGTCACCATTTGTAGTGGATTTAAATATGTTTTACTTGGCGTAGGTAGGCCAAGTGGGACATTTATATTCTGATTATGCGGGTTAGTCCCCGGATTATTCCCGTAAGGAATGTGAGAGGATCCGCCAAGGTCAACTGGCTTGGCGGACTGAACTGGGAGGTAGTTCGTGTCGCAGCCGCGTGGAGCACTGGGCTCGCATAGTGGGTGCTGGGTTCGATCAGTTTGGTACTGAGCCGTTTTGTAATATTCCGGCCTAAGATTTATATCTTTGGGGGAATATGTTGAGCTTGGTTGAGGTACTGAAAAGTATCCTTCGCTTTTTGCACATTTGGAGTGTATTTGACACTCGGATCGGCCGGGTATGCCTGCGTCGAATATCGTGGGTACTCGGACAGCTTGGTCGAATCGTAATGATCGGTTTCAGAGCGAGTCTGAAAGGTATCCTCGATCTTTTGTATAGGCGAGGCTTGATCGAACGTTTCTTTAACGAATACGTCGGGTGAGAAGGCGATCCCGGCGTGAGGATCGCGCCTTGCGCCGTCGCTGGGTTCAGCGGATTCGCCGGGTAACCTGTAGGGAGCGCTACGGTGGCTACGCGGCCCGGCTTCGCCGTCATCTGCCTCCCCTTGCATGAGGAAATGAGACGGCCGACGTTCCATCGAAATAACCGAGTTTTTAGCTCGTTTCGATGCCTCTATGTGTGAAAAATAGAGGGTTTGGGAGGTGGACTCGCTTGACAGAGCGTCTTTCCAATGCTCGTATGTCAGGGTCCTACCTCGTAGTCTTGAAAAAGACTTCCTTGGACGGTAAATTAGAGCGGATGAGCAGAGTAATTTACCGGCGTGCCCACAGCGGTCGGTTACGAGCTTATTGCTACGAAACCCGGGCGACACGGCTCGGAACGTCCCTCGGGCGTACGATCTAAAGAGAATATCGATAGATGTACCGGGTGGCGTCCTGACAGATGAACTACGTTGGGCAATGAGCAGGATGAATAATCACTGGACTCGTAGATGCCAATGCGAGATCTGTGTGGAGAGAAGGTATGCCTTGTAGAAAGCAGTAGGAAGCCGTTCTTGAGATGAACTCGGGATGCAGAAGGTTCGTCAGCGTAGAGCGTGTAGAATTCTTCGTACTTCCAAGTGTAGTCGTCGAGAGCGGAGAGTGGAATGAATTTCGGAGGCTCCGAGCGGGGTATTTATAGGGGGGTGGCCGCCTCCGCGGGGGTGGCCACTTTATGGTTAGTATGCAAATTAGTTTCTCAAATTTCTCAGCTCATCTGGGCTGTCTCCTGGTTGGTCCGCTTAATTTCATTAATTCGACTGTGTAATCTCATTGGCTCGCACATTGTTTTCTCAGTATCTGCGAGTATGATAGCTGAGCTGGTCCTCCGGGGTGCTTACGAGCGTCCGTCGCGGAGCCGACGACCTTGAGTTTAGCCGGGGATCTCGGGTGCTTTCTCTGCGTCAGTTGTTCAGACGGGGTCCCCGGGGAGGCTGCTGGACCAGAGGTGGTTGCTTGCCGCCTCTTGGTTGGTTCGCCTATTGTCTCTCGTGTAATCAGTGTTTCTGATTGGCGAGTAGGCTTGTTTGAATTGTCCTTGCTAGTTTTAGAGGACGTTTGATTTTCTGTTTGAGTTTTCTCGTTCAAGGCGACTTGGTTCGAGATACTTGTCGCATCTCTCTCGCCCAGTAAGTGTCTAGGGAGGTCGCCTTGTGTGTTATTAGTTAATATTTCACTTTTGAGAGAGAAATTCGTATTTTCTCTCTGGTGAAATATTTTGTTTGACGGAGTTATAACTCGACGTCTTGTAAATATTTTTGTGTTGTGTCTACCTCTTTTTGGTAGCCCTGAAAAGGGCTGTTGACAAGAGGGGGTGGTTTTCACCACATACTGATATATGAAAGAACGATTACATTTAATAATATCCACATTGTCAATCGTTCAACTATAGTTCAAAGTTCAAAGGTTGACATACCAGTAAAATCCGCTATATTTATTATATTTTATTACTATTTTAGTATTAGAGAGTTCCTATTAGATCCGTAAAATACAGTACGTCGTGCGGTATCGACAATCCGGCGCCGTAACTCTGCCGCAATGAGTTACGGTGACGCATCCTTCCGTGAAGATAAGTTAACGGATCGATATCCGGACAAAATCTAATCGCCTAAAACAACCTCCTTCTATGGACTCAAATAACCTCCTAGGGATAATTTACTCCTTTCATGGATTTAGCGTTACAACTAGATCCGTTAAGGACTTGACGTGACTTTAAGGTGCGGTGAATGTTTCTCGTTACCGCACGCCGTATTGAGATCGACGGATCGACTAGGGACTCTATATTAAATACAGTATTTGAAAAGTAGGAATTTATCTAACTCATTTCATCCGTCGGGTTTCACGGTGTTGACAGATAGTGAACGCAGTTTGGTGGTATTACTTCTCCAAGCTCCTCGAGTTCTGCGACACCTTCTTCTTCATCCTTCGTAAAAAGGAAAAGCAGCTGACGTTCCTCCACGTCTATCACCACTCAACCATGTTTTCCCTGTGGTGGATCGGCATCAAATGGGTCCCCAGCGGCTCCACCTTCCTCCCTGCGATGGTCAACTCTTTCATTCACGTTCTTATGTACTCTTACTACGGCCTCTCCGCACTGGGGCCCGCTATATCCAAATTCCTTTGGTGGAAGAAATACCTCACCATCCTCCAGCTGGTAAGTCAACTTTTCTTTTCTATTCCATCTCCTACGTTTCAATTTGGTGAAGGAACATTTGTTAACAATAGGTACCTACACATTATAGAGACTTCCTAAAGCAATAGGGAGATAGCCTTATCGTGAACGGAAAACACTACCGCGCATGTGTGGGGAGATGAGGCCCCTCATCTCCAATAAGACAGATTTATTCCATCAATACATAAGGTACTTTATCCCGAACCAACCTATTTCATCTCTTCCTCTTGATCGCAAAGTAACCTTACACACCAATAACAGTGATTCATTTCTTGTTGGTATTCATGACTCATGAAAATTATATTAATTTTCTCGTTCATAAATTTCTTAATCTGCCATTGTGAAACCTTTTCGTGAATAAGAAACGAACTAGGAAACTTAGAAATGCTAAAAACTGAACACACGGGATAGGCGGGAAAATGCCCTAGGTGGTTCAGCGTAACTTGAAGATAAGTAGCGTCACCTTAAGATAAGACACTAATTCGACCCTCTTGACTTTATCTGGTTAGCATAAGCTGGTTAAAAGTTACGCTGTGTGGATAAAATCCCTAAGCACCTTATCTCAATTGACTTATCGTTTAGGAACTCTCTATTGAAAGCACTTGCAAAGTTGTCATACATTTTCTCTGTACAGAATGTAAACACTCAAGAGGCAAAATCCTCTAGGAATCGGTTCCTCATTCAAACTAAGCAAGCTCATTTCAAACTATTCAAACTAAGAATTAGCCACGGACATTACTCGAAAAGCTTGTTGTTGATAACCGGCTTACAACTAGTTGGTCTGCTGACCAGGTTCCTCAAGTTTTCCAACAAGTGTGAAAAAGTGGTAGTCTAGTTTAATTTTAAGAAACTGCGAGGAATCTAAAAATCGAGGAGAACTACGAAATAACCGCATCATCAACTAAAAAAAAAACTAAATCAACCAAAATCTGCAAAATGATCTGATTGCCGAATAAACCAGATTATGCCTGATATGGCACCATGTTCGGCCTAGACTTGAGTATGACTGCACCCTGCTGACTTCACAGAATGCACAGCCAACGAATTCAAAGGCCATCGGGAAAAAATCAACTAAAAATCTCGATGTCTTATTCGCTTCTGTTGTGGTTTACTATTATCAACAATGCTACCACTTGTGTGAAACAATGGTTGGTTATTTCTAATAACAGACTACCTACTGTGACGGTACGATTCGGAAGTTGCAAAAACCTTGTACGTAGTAGTTGGACCCCTCAGAGTAACTTCGATTTCGACGCCACGAAATTCCGAACCTACTTGGACATTAGTTGACTTGCGAAACAACGGCTTTTTTTATTTATTTAATTAATTAATTTTTTTTAATTCGACATTTGGAACAATTGACTTTGGAACAAAATTGGAACGATGCATGTCTTGATTTTCGATTTTCAAGTGAGCTACTCTTTCAGGAGGCAAGGGTCTTCAAGTCTGTCAACTTTTCATCAAAAGTCTAGCCTTGTTTTATTACAGAAATCCATCTATTGTCGATACGTCACATGTTCACCCCCAATCTACCAGATTCCAATTACTTAAAATTGTTGCAAACCCCAAGATAGTTTTGACTCTCACTTCTAGGAGCCCACAGCACCTGATTTCTTTCTATATAATTCTATGCCCGCAAAACTCAGACGTCCATTTGATGTTACCCGTTCAGTATACAAGAGATGTATATTTTCATGGCTCATACAATTGCGACCGGCAAATGCCGAAGGTATAATAAGTAGTTCATATGTTTGATTTTCGAAGTAGGTACGTCAAAATAATTGTGTTATTATAAGTTGCGCAGTCTAGCGAATAATCAGTGTGTTATTTGTTATTAAATAGATAGAAGAGTTGTTTTTTATTTAAAAATTAATAATAATAATAACATTTGAGTAAGCGTCTCTAACCAGTCAATTCTGGCCTTGCTAGATTATTTATGATGATTATTATTCATGATTGATGTATTCTGTTTTGATTTTTTTTCGGTAGGTACATTTCATGTGAATAAATTTATTCTCTCTCTTGAAATGTACATCGCGCATCAATCTCGATTTCGATGGAGGAACAAAAATGTTTAATATTATAAATAACAAATCAAAATATTACAAGTTCTTGGCTCCAACTTCGTTCTCACACGTTTCAAATAACAACTCTTGCGTTGCAGTGCAGAACTGAATAGATATTGAAAACGAGAAATCTCACCTAAATTGAAAACAATGCACCACACAAAAACGCCAACACCTATCGAAAAAAACAAAACAAAAACAATATTATTGGATGTTGACACTAAAAATTTTTAGTTTGACACCGGTGTCTTACATTAAACATGAAGAGTCGGAAATGCGTTATTGCCAGTATTAAAAGTTTCAGCCATTTCCTTCAACTAGAAGGAGCGAACCTAATTAGCTTGTAATAAATAGGAAATTCAACTTTCTCCGTACTTTCTATTGGAACTGTCTCAGTCACATGCAAGATCCAATGAGCAACCATTCGTGTTTCTCAAGATTCGGTCTCATAAACTCTTGAATTTGAGGGCTTTCGTACAAAACAATATATAAGGCTCAAATGTTTTTTAAATTAAATATTGTAGATAATATTTTGCTATATTTATGCATTTTAATACACAGAAAATTAATGATGAAGGCAATCTTTCCCTATGCGCCCTCAATAAAACTGTCTCCGACTAGGTACTTTCTAATGAGAGCGAAACCTACCCGTTGTAAACATTTATCAATTGCTTAAGCGCATTGGCTAAAATTTGGAACGTAAGGAAATCTATTGGTGACTATTTAGAGTTATACTCCATACAACCTCAGGCCATTTCGTCAAAATCAGCTGATACATTAGGAAGTTAACGTACAGGGAGAATTTCACGTTTTGAGCACAATCTGTTGCAAGGATTGTTTGAAGCAACGAGGTTCATAGGGAACCCAACTGAAACCTCCTGTGAAGAAACTCGGAGTTTAAAGCTCATCAGCACACCCCCTATAAGAGTTGTATCGAAATCAGCAGTCACTACCGGAATTAGCAGTTAGTTACCATTGGAAACTACCCTTCGCTCTAATACAGTTAAATTTAAACGGGATTATCTAGAAACATGTCACACTATCTGGCAGAACTGAAGACATTCTCAACATCAACTGTTACAGTTAATACATGTCTCTGGACTATATTTATGCTTTATTGCAAGAGTGACTTCCACATTCACTGCATCTAGCATCGACTTCCTCTCGGAACTGTACTGCTTTGGGGGAAGCATCAGACCTCGGCTAGGGCATTCAAGTGCCTTTGCTTCATCATTTTCTCTAAGAGCTTTCCCGCTGTATCCAGCATGTACATAAAGGTCTG